>OX101731.1:27885916-28300269 GCA_944452665.1 Stenoptilia bipunctidactyla
GGTTTCTAGTGGGTCGGTCCGGCTCTTTGCCGGGTCATCCCCACATACCCCACCGTTCCCCCTTGGGTGGTCGGGGACGTGATTGCACGTTTTCCTCCAGAAAAAGAAGGTATGAGCTTGCTGTAAGAAAGAACTACACGTAATGTATACGGTAACTTGGGTTATAAGACCTTTTCCTCGAATTTGGCGGGCGGCGGCGCGGCGCGGCCTGTTGCGGGAGGCCCCTTAAATATAAAGAGTCATTGGTAATTAGAGCGGAATCTTTTATGGTGACAATAGGGAGACATTACCAGAATTTCTGCAATAAATTCGCGTAAATATACGCTATTGCAGTTGGATAAATAAGATTAAGTACAACATCCTCCTTGAAGTTCAAACTTACTCTATTCTAAATTTCGTCAAAATCGATTAAGTACCTACCCAGTTTAGTAGTAAAAACGTTAAGTACTACACGGTCAGAGTTACTTTAAAAACTGTTATACATAGCTGTGCTTTGCCGGGTATTGTGGAAAAGACCTGCAAAAAATACTGCAGTAAAAATAAAACAGGAATACCTATGAAACCTACTGGGTAAAAGTACCTACTGGGGGCTTATACATATGTGGGTTTGTATAAATACCTGGAAGAATGCTGGACTGGGATCAAAAGAAAAACATAGAATGTGCCAGCTGCTTCTCTTCCCGGACATACTGTAAAAGTCAGTTTAGGGACGGAGATTTTATTGACGTTTTTGAGGGCGATAGGCTGAACCCACTCACTGCAATAGTCTCACTCCACAGCATAATAATACCTTAAAATTTGTCAAACGTGACATCAGATGAGTTTATCCTTTGGTGTTCTGCCTACCCCATTAGGGATACAGACGTGAAGTTATGCTTGTACGTATGTATAAATACCTACATCGCATACCAACATTTTGTAATTAGGGATGGCAAAATCCGGATTTTTTTCAATACCGGATTTTAAGGTTTTCTTTGATCGAAAGTTTTACATTTTAATTTGTCACATTGTGTTTTATGTTATTTTATTTAGTTGCAAATCTTGTTAAATAACATAAAATCTTTATAATAAAGCTTACATGAATATTTATAGTAGTAATAATACTTTTCACGAATATTTGATTTGAAATTTGATGGTACCTATTGTAACAAAGATTAAAACTTTAAAGACTTCATTTTAAAAGGGACAAAGCATTTCTTTCTTAATCTTCACAATTCACTAACATTTACGATAAAAGTGAATCAAACGCAAAACAAAGTAAAAAGTTAAAACCCGATTTTAGCAAAAACGAATTTTACCTACCTACCTAGTTAAAACTAATAATGTTTTTAAGTTTTTTGCATTTAAAATGCTCAATTATTCTTATTTTTTATTTATCACAATTTTCATTTATTTTTAAACTAGTTAAAACTAGTTTTTACTTCTAATATTTATATAAAATTCTTGTGACACAGTTTTCGTTGCCATACTCCTCCGAAACGGCTTGACCGATTTTGATGAAATTTTTTGTGCTTATCCGGTATCTATGAGAATCGGCCAACATAATTTTTTTTTTTATGGCAAAACAACGTTTGCCGGGTCAGCTAGTATTACTATAACATCTAATTCTCATAATAGAATGTCATTCAAAACTAGTTCTGACTAGGTAAAACGCGTATTCCCGAAGCGTATCAGTTAAAACTGTTCCGACCTATGATGAATTTCATTTAAGCTTATTCTCAAAAGCAACATTTGTGAAAGAACCGCGAATAGAGCTTATGACTTCAGCTGAATGGGGAGTTTTCTGACAGCTCATAAAAATTAGTTCAAAAAACCTCTATAGATGGCACTTTTAAAAAGCCGAAGGCGTTAAGTCTGTAAACTATAATGTAGGTAAGTGGTATCTACCATCTATGGTTATTTATACGTTCAATTTCTGATACAGACGTCAATTAATTTATTTTACTTTTAAAAACGCAGTGTGGAATAAATTCTTCGCCTTCGCCTTTTGTAAAGCGCCATCTATCGCAGCCTTTTGTACCAATTTTGTACAGTTTTGTTTTTTTTTATGAGCTGTCAGAAAACTCCCCATTGAGAATATAAGAGATGAAGATTAAATAAATATGAAAACTAGTAAGTAAATATTAATAATCACATGAATAATCAGTCACATTAGAAGATTCATAATATCTATTATACTAATATAATCATTTGAAATAATGCCGTATCTATTAAATTAGAACTGAACTTTAACTATCAAGTCAGAGTTTGAAGTTCAGTTTTTTTACTCACATCACATTTATAATTACGTAAACTTAAAATCACATATCCGTTATGAAATATTCGCAACATGATATGCCCAATCAAGAGTGTCCAGTTGAGATGTTTTTCTTTAATGAATCTTTTGTGAATTCAATGTGTCTCAGTAATCTTGACAATAGTAATAATTAATGATAACAATAAAAAGACGGTGCTTTACAAGAAGCATCAATGAGAGGTTTTCTGACAGCTCATCAAAAAAACAAAACTGTACAAAATTGGTACAAAAGGATTCGATAGATGGCGCTTTACAAAAGGCGAAGGCGAAGAATTTATTCCACACTGCGTTTTTAAAAGTAAAATAAATTAATTGACGTCTGTATCAGAAAATGAACGTATAAATAACCATAGATGGTAGATACCACTTACCTACATTATAGTATACAGACTTAACGCCTTCGGCTTTTTAAAAGTGCCATCTATAGAGGTTTTTTGAACTATTTTTTATGAGCTGTCAGAAAACTCCCCATTGTGATGATAACAATTCCTTAAAACGAAAAATACGGAAATATTCGAAAAAACCGATTTTGATTCTGAAATCCGGATTATTTAAAGTGTCGAAAATCCAGATTTTTTAGTTCTTTTCTAATTTCGAAGTATCCGGATTGCAATCCCTAATTATGGTCTATATGGTTAATCCTATTATGGTGTGTAATATTAAAGTATATAGGTATAACAATATCTTATCATAAGTAGGTACATAATCGCTTACAGACATACTTGTACCAGGAGCGTTTATTTCAGAATTCCTATTCCTTATTCCTATGTTTATTTTTCATGTCTTTTGCACAAAACCCCATGTGAATCCGCGGTGCAAACCTATTTTATAAAACCTTTAAAACTATAAAAAAAATAGTTAGGTGTCTACTAGATTTCATTTTAGATGGCGCCACATGCTTTTGTTACAAAAGTGCAAGCTCAACCAACGCCATAAGAGAAAAACGGATATGTTTTTTTCTTTCTAAAATCAATTGGAAAACTCCGCATTGTATCAGTAGTTTCGGAGCCTATTCAATGCAAACAAACAAAATATCGACTCTTTCCAAAGAGGATAATATAGATAATCTCTCTTATAAGACATACTTACCTACCTATGACTTCTAACCACAAAAAAGCGTACATTACTAAACTTATCTATCACATTATGAAGGTACGAACCATAGAGAAATATTACACTTAGGAATAGAGAGCCCTCTTGCAGATTTTTTGGGATCCCATTTGCTACTAACGCTACCTATCAATCGGCCCCAAACTAATGTATCTATATGTAGATCTCCGTATAGATACATACATATATGTAGGCAATGGGCCGTATTCGACATTACATTCTCTAATTTTAAGTCCTTCTAAAGTCCAATTTGAAGACTGCCAACTCGCTAAGAAAGATTGATTTTGAAGTCTTCGAATTTATGGAATATAAAAATCACTATGAAACTCAAGAATAAACACAAAACAGCAACAGAAACTACAGACACGCGCGTGCGCAGATAGCAGTTGCCTGCCATATTGTGTTGTTGTGGTGTTATGAAATTAAGCAAATACACCTGACTCTGACAAGGCTACATTCATAACTTGAAATTCATTCAAATTTTGTTTTGAAAATAAAAATGTAAGAATTTTCACCAGCACACTAAAATATACAAAAACCACATTTGAAAAACCAGTTTACATTTATTTGTAAAACAAAATAATTTTTTTTTCATTATATAATGAATGTGAGAAGTAGCGTCATCTAACGTCAAGTAGTATTACTATAAAAGTTCAGAGCCTACCGTTAGATAGAGTCACTGTCTTTGAAGAAACTGAGCTAATAAGCTTTTGTCTCCTCCCTGAAACTGAGTTAACAAGGAAATGCCCCCCCTCTGGGCAGTATCCTAACGCACTCGTTAGATGCCGCTGTTTGTGTATTAAATCAAGCACGTTGTTATTGAATACAACACAATATATATTTTAAATTTATTTTTTCTCGTTTTTGATACACAATCACACGCGTAGGATGGAATTGGAAACCTTCGTGCGCAAGTCCGACATTCGACAAAGCCTGTATTTTCAAGAAAGGTACTCACCGTGTTTACGGCCTGACATGACCTTGATATAGCACAGTGAACATTGGCCTCAAACTTGGAGGCTTCATCGATTTTTATGAGCAACTGTTGATTTTGAGGTAGCCTTATTCATATAATTTATAAATTACCTAGTAATACACATAAAAATAAAGTATTTTCGTATAATTTGTATATACTTTTAAATTTAACATTTTTAATCAGAGGTTTTCAAAGTGACACTTATATCGCAGCGAAAATTATGTACCTGTCATATTTAGTTATTGAAAACGCCCATACTAGGCGCTTTGAAATTGCTCCAAATATGATTCCGGAAACTAGCATCGGCAAGTGGCAACACTGGCTCGGGGCGAGGATTGAGTATTATATTTGCTCTATGGAGTTTTTGGGGGTGATTTTAAAAATATTTTAAATTGTAATTAATCAAGAGTTTTTATATTTCTGTAATATTTTTTTTGAACATTTAATTTTGATTCTAATTGTATTGTGGAGTGGTTATTTCTAATCTACAACAAAGGAGGAGATGAAAAATGAACCGGTTCATTACAACCCCGGGCTCCCGCCGTCATATACAGACATATATGACAAATTTTAGATACTGAAGGATAGCACTCAATTCTGGTCATATTTATGTTTACAAACGCCATTTGTTGAAATTAATTATATAATGCTTTCTATTTACAGTCAATTTGAAAACTATTCACAGTTTTTTTCACGACAAAAAGTACCACAGGTAATGAAACCTGGAAGGTAAAACTGTATAGCTTATTTTTTTCTAAAGTGTTAATCAAAAAAAAAAACAAGAGAACAATTAGTTGTCAAAGTCAAAATTGACAAGCAAGCAAGCAGTAATTGTTATTGTTTGTTTTTCGTAATTGGTGTTGCTGACTGGTGTAAATATTTATCAAAATAATATCATTAATTGGATTAAACCTTACAATTGAACACAACAGGTACTATAAAGACTCATCATGGATCCAGCTTTATTACGAGAAAGAGAAGCGTTCAAGAAAAAAGCTCTTGCTACTCCAAGGTATCTTAAACTTACTATATTACTACTATTTCTTAACCAGTTTCACTTATTAAACCATAATGAAATACTATGACCTTTCTGTACAATTAAATCTGAGATACTAGACACTATTGTCCTCTCAAACAACGATAAACTGCTTAGCCTTCTTAATCGAAGCGCCAAGCGCCTCATCGGAGTTCAAAAAATAACATATTGAGGCCAATCTATGACATGGGCTTTTTTGCATTGGCTTGGCTGTTGAACAATATATTAAAGGTATTAATTGTAATGTAAGCAGGATTCAAATAAGATATAATGAATGAAGTACCTATAGTAAGTTTTAAAGTTATCAGGTTTTGGTTTTGATATAGCATGTAATACATATAGTATAGTAAGTGATAGTGAGTTAAAGTTATCAGTTTTTTTTTGTTTATGTACTTAAATAGAATAATTGTATGCAGCCTTGCCAAATATGTCAAGTGAATATTGTGTACAACTTTAATTGGTTCACAAACTTACAAATGTTATATTGTTCAAATGTAGCCTGTAAGATATTGGTTTGTAAGCTGTGGTTGTTCCTTAATAAATATAATAATGAATCACTAATATTGATTAAATTATTTCAGCATTGAAAAGAAGAAAACCAAAGATGATAGCCAATTTAAAGATGACAGTAAGAAAAAGTCAAAGTCTTCAAGTTCAGTCAGTACTGGACCAAAGCTTGATGCATCAAAGTAAGTAATATGGTCTTTACTTTATAATGATTATATTTTTTTTGATCATTCAATTATTAACTTCAAAAGCACATCCAACCTGTTAAGGTTTACATCAGAGAAAATTTCCGGGACTAGTACATATTTCATTGCTCTTGTTTACTTCCTAATTCATAATGTGACTAAGACCTCTAGCTCATGATTGTTTTAACTTATTTTCAGCTACAAAACTATGACTGGTAGCTCCTCATACAGATTTGGAGTACTAGCAAGGATTGTACGGCACATGAGAGCCAGACATCAAGAAGGTGATGACCATTACCTCACATTAGACGAAATATTGGATGAAACGAACCAACTGGACGTTGGTAATAAAATCAAACAAGTAAGCTTACTATAATGCACATTAAGATACCATCTAGATGCTGCAGAGTAGGAATGTTTTGCTCAAAAAAGCAAAAGGTTTTTCCTTTAAAGAATTTATTAAGGTCTTTTGCACAATGAGATAGTTATTTTTCTCATAATTTTAACTTAGAAATTTAATCAAAGTGAAGTATGGTCAATACATCTAATCAAATCTTTAGGAGCAGTAAGATAATGTAGATACCACTTTAAGGCTTGCAGACTAGATGTGACTTCAAATTTCATACACTTAAACACCTTATTTAGACCCTTCGCCACACAAGGGTTGTTTTCTGTGATATTGTCACTGCCCAAGTCACATTGTATGAGAATCATGGTCTCATTATGATTGTATTATGGTCCTATCTATAACACAAGTTTTAGGTAATTAACACTTTGAAGCGCAAAAACTGGACACTACAATTTTTATTGTTTTAATGTCTATGGGTGTGTATCTTGTCTGGAACTGAGGGTAGTTGTCTATTAATGCAGCGAATTTTTTATGTTCAACTGATTGTCTTACTTTGACATTGTCTTCTTTTCAAGTGGCTGCAAACTGAGGCTCTTCAAAGTAATCCTAAAATTGAATCTTCACCAGACGGGAAGTTTATCTTCAAACCTGTTTACAAAATTAAAGACAAAAAATCATTACTTAGGTAAGTAGCACGTTTTTATGTGTTATTTTGTTCAATTCCATGTTTTTATTTGCAATAATTTCAAAAATATTGCTACCCTATTAACTAATAAAATAAAAAAATAAGTTTACCTCATTGAAGGTGTTGCTATAGACTCTACATCAAAACCATGATGACACAACAAACTACTTACATTGCACCAGGGACTGCATATCGGTATAAATTTTTTAAATAGTACTAGTAAAATTTCAGTACCCTTATTAGTGTACTGCTTCATCAAACACAATATCTGTACAAGTTATTAAAATCTAAATTAATTATATCAGTACCCAAATAATGTATACCGGATTACTTTCTGTAGATGTTTTAAGTACAGAAATATTTTAACTTATTTAATTTCTGTACCGAAATGTATGCAAATGGTCAGCATATGTACCTACGCTTCATAGGCTTCAACTAAACTATCGAACATTCTACAGTTATTTAAAAATAAAATTTTAATATCAATATTAATACCGGAAAATTTTAGTTAACTGAAAAAAAAAACAGTTATGCTACAATAATAAAATAGGTACAAGAATTATTTCAGTATTAATTCCTGTCCTGTTATTTTCAAATACACCTAATTTAATGGTATGACGTCATACAGAAAAAAAATGTACAGAAATTCATACCGGTATACAGTCCTTGCATTGCACTACCAAAGTTTATATAGTATTATATAGTTTATTACTAATCAGCCTACCGCCCAAGGGGGAACGGTGGGGTATGTGGGGATGATCCGGCAGAAGGCCGAACCGACCTACTAAAAACCTCCAGGTGTGCCTCCCCCGCCATAATTGGGGCCCCCGGTATCGCCAAAGGCATTGCCCGCGAGCCCCAGCGGATTGCGATCAGCTCAGCCTGAGCCGTGCGCTCCCCACGTAGGAAATGGCCCAGAACACTCTCCACCCAGCCTAAACTATCCTAAAATCTAGCCTAAAACCTAAAACTTAACGATCATGTTGAATAATGATCTCATGATATGTTTTACGTCAAAATTATTTTATGATATCACCGCATGGTTTTGAGATCCATAATAGGCCTGTTGGTGTGTGAAACTACTTATCAGTCGAACTTAAAAAATATTTTATCGTTTGATAGTTTAATACTTGGATGCTGTATTTATCCAGAAGTGTAGGAATCCAGATCAAACGCGTGTAACACTGCGCGCAGCTGTTAGTACCTTCCAATACGGTCTACTTTACGTCGTCGTGATTTCCGATCTAAACATGATCACGGACTACTTCTATAAAAAGAACAAAGAAAATTTATTTATCACATTTTTCCATTTATTTAAGAATAATTGAGAATTTTAAATGCAAAAACTTAAAAACATTATTAAAAACAAAGTGAAATAACGTAAATTTTCATTGTCTTAATAAATCAAAATGTATTGGCTTGTTATGGATTACTAAGTGATTAATGGTGACCCTTTCTATTTTACAGGCTGTTGAAACAACAAGATCTGAAAGGCCTCGGGGGCATATTGTTAGAAGATGTACAAGAATCTTTGCCGCACTGTGAAAAAGCACTCAAGACCTTAGCACACGAAATATTGTATATAACAAGGCCTACGGATAAGAAGAAAATACTTTTTTACAATGACAAAACAGCAACTCTTGATGTGAGTATTGCTAAATATGTGTAATGAATATATATAATCAAGATTGACTACTTTGAAACTCCGGCTGTACCAAATACAATACTATTATTGTAACAGTGACCCTATAACAGAGTGCAAATTAAGTTCATTTAATTATATGTACCTTTATTTTGCTGTTTCACAAGATAGTTTGAGTCTTACCAAATAAAATATAAATAACCAGTGAGTAATGTATTTTCCTGACCACTAGATACAGTCCTGGGGCTTTCAAGTTAATAGGTTTCCCGTGGATGGACATAATATGCACCTTAGGACAGTTTACACACAGTCGGCGCTTCGCGCGGGCGTTGCGCATTGTCGTTACATCATCGCCGGCTTCACTCTAAACCAACGGATAGTTCCATAGTAATATGTATCCTTAGTCTTCACTAATACCATACAGAAGACAACAGTTCTTTCCAGATTTTATACAAAAAAGAAAGAAAAGGTGTTCTTATACCTAATCTTTCCATTTCATTGGAGAACCTCACTAGTGTGGAATTTATAAAACGGTCTCCAACACCAAATAATGTTGGACTTTCTATTTATTGCAAATTATATTTTGTTTTAGATCGATGACGAATTCGTAAAACTCTGGCGAGCGACTGCAGTAGATGCTATGGATGATGCCAAAATTGAGGAATACTTAGAAAAACAAGGCATCAAGTCGATGCAGGACCACGGACCCAAGAAGCCCGTTGTACCGAAACGTAAGAAGGTTTCACAGAAAAGGAGGCAGTTTAAGAAACCTAGGGACAACGAACACTTGGCCGATGTGCTTGAAACGTATGAGGATAACACACTGACGCAGAAAGGTGTTACTGTTGTCAACAAATAAGTTACTTAGAAAAGTAGGGATATAAGAATAATAATTATTTTGTAATATATTAAGTCATAAGTAAGTCACTTTGTCTTTTATTTTATGTCTGTCTGAAAAACAAATAAACATCTTAACAAACTTCCTCATGCTACTAATATTGTCCGTTCATCGTAAGATGTCCCTTGCCGTTATGTTGGCACTTTTGCTTGTCAAGCTGTTTTCGTTATCTGGGATAGTGAATTAATCCTTTTTATTGATTACTTGCCAAAAGGGCAAACGATAACTGGATCCTATTATGCAAACTTAATCCCGAAATTACGTGAAGCGATTAAAGAAAAACGTCGTGGGAAATTGTCATTGGGCGTGTTGTTTCTCCAAGATAACGCTCCACCTCATCGTTCGGAAGTTGCGCTCACCGCAATCCGCAGTGCTGGCTTCGAAGTCCTTGATCACGCACCATATTCTCCTGACTTAGCCCCGAATGATTTTCACTTATTTCCAAAATTAAAGGAGCATATTCGTGGAACTAAATTTGACGATGATGACGCGGTTATGACTGCCGCAGAGGAGTTTTTTAATAGTCGAGAAAATGATTTTTTTGCGGAAGGAATAAAAGTTGGAGATGCGGTATTCTAAGTGTATTAGATTAGAAGGAGATTACGTAGAAAAATAAAATAAAATGTATTCATTCTAAGAATTTTTTGATTCGCCCTCGTATAATATAAATTGTGTCGTCATTCAAAACCTTCCTAGTCTTATAGTTGTTTATTATTTACAAATCAGAAAATTAAACATATATTTATTCGTGGTAGGTATAAACAAAGTTAGATTACGGGGTTAAAATGGACACATATTATTGGTAACACTGCTGCCACAATGCTGCCAACATCAGCAGGCAGGGGACATCTTATAGTGAACGGTCTGTATATACATATATAAGTATGACGTTTGTTGATCTTTCAGGTTCGAATCCTGGTCGGATTATTTTATTCAGCATATTTTTTCAGTTATTTAAGATTAATTGAGCATTATTAAATGGAAATACTGAAAAATATTATTAACACTGCAATGCTTCATTTTAAGGCTGCAAACTGGACGGCAGCGACAGCGACACAATAGAAAGTATTGAGTTTGTATAAAGCGTTCTGGACGCCAGTCTAGCGGGGAGTGCGCCATTGAGCGGTTATAGTGGCGTCTGTTGCCAACCGATATCGATAACTAGCTTCGTAAAATGTCGTTGGAAGAAATTATTTCAGCTGTTTTTAAAAGACCACCGGTATAGAACAGTACATAAATAAAAAAATAAAACAGCCAAGATTAAATAATAAATTATGCGAGATAATAAAAAACTATTTTTCTGCTGGAGATAAGTATTATACGTTCGTAACTATAAGATCCTAATTCTGATTTAATATTCTCCAGGACATAATATAATGTTTAATAATTTTAAAGGTTTTGCATGTACAATTTTATTTAGGTAAGTACCTAACACATTTTTTCCTTTATTTAAGAATAATGTAATGTTTTCACAAACGTTCTAGTGTTATCAAAGAATTTGATTGAATATCTACTTTGGTCTTCTCGCCTCTTTGTTTAATAAACGGGTTTAAGTCTTCTTTTGTCCATAGTTAATCGTATCGTATAAATGAACCATAGATGAATATAAGTACTAAAGTATAGACACAGGCTAAGTAAAGATAGTATAGATGACCGTCTCGCGGTTTTTGATACTACGGCTACACTACCGTGATATGCCAGTAATTATTGCCATAACTTAAACAACACCTAGGTGTAACCACGATTTACGGCCATAATTTTACAATGCCAATCAATATGGCAAATGGCGGTAGGCAATAGCTCCGGAGGCGGTCTTTTTTCGCACATCAAAGAAGATTACCGCAGTAATTATTGCGTTTGTGGCCACACTACCGTTTGTCCAGTGTGCAATATGAGCTCACCGGCGACGCACGTATCGACCAACTTGGAGTGGTCAAATGAAAAAGCGCTCGAGTTTTTAGAATTATTCCAATCCGAACCGTCTCTTTGGGATACCGTGTTTTGTCTTCTTTTAGCTTTGTTGAAATTTAAAAGATTCATGTAAAAATAATTGGCACTCATAAAACACAACGCCGCTGCAGCTTTGACCTCCATCTTGAAAAAGTCATATTTACCGCCAAATTATGGCATTAAATTACCGTGATATGTCAATAAATTTGGCAGAAAATATCACTTTTTCAAGATGGAGGTCGAAGCTGCAGCGGTGTTGTGTTTTATGAGTGCCATTTATTTTTACATGAATCTTTTAAATTTCAACAAAGCTAAAAGAAGAAAAAAAGGGTATCCCAAAGAGACGGTTCGGATTGGAATAATTCTAAAAACTCTAGCGCTTTTTCATTTGACCACTCCATGTCGGTCGATACGTGCGTCGCCGGTGAGCTCATATTGCACACTGGACAAACGGTAGTGTGGCCACAAACACTATAATTACTGCGGTAATTTTCTTTGATGTGTGAAAAAAGACCGCCGCCGGAGCTATTGCCTACCGCCATTTGCCATATTGATTGGCATTGTAAAATTATGGCCGTAAATCTTGGTTACACCTAGGTGTTGTTTAAGTTATGGCAATAATTACTGGCATATCACGGTAGTGTAGCCGAAGCATAAGGTAGTGTGGCCGTAGTATGATTGGTTCAATACTATACTATAAATACGCTGCCTGGTACTATAGATATATCGATATCGAACGCAGAAAAAAATACAAGTTCCAGTAGTGCCCGCCGCGTAGCGCTAGTAGTAATAGAATTTTGGTATTTGTATGGAAGACAAACTAGCATGAAATGAACTGAGGAAGTATTCATGACACCGCGCCGTATAGACATTTTCGTTTGTTGAGAATGGATTCCCCGCGTCGTCGCTGCCCGCGCCGCTGGCGCTTTGCCGTCCAGTTTGCAGCCTCTTTAGGTGGTGGTTCGCGTCGCGACCGAGACAAGCGACCGAGGCCGGTGACCGCAACCAAAGCTATTTTTATTTAGTATCAGAGAGTCTGTCGATGGTGTCATGTATGTTGTATAATGAAAAGTCAAGTAAGTAGAACTTCTATTGGAGGAAGAAGAAGACGATGATTTGCTGTAATATTATTATTACAAATACAAATTTAAAAGAAGATTACTTTTTTTTTTTTTATTTATTAACCAAAATAAAATATTACAACATGAAATGCTTACTATCTAAAAACCTCGAAGGTTTGTCCAGACAGAGCAAAGTTAGGTCGAACTTACAATGTTAGAATTTAAATAATAAAGAACATATACATATACATAACTTACTTCTAGTTGTGCATTGTATATCGGAAGATGCTGTCTGATCAGTTCAATCAATCAGCTTTTCACATCTTAGTCACTGATTTTTAATAACAAAAAACAAAACACTCGTCACTCTAAGCACCGGCAATGAATTTTTATTATTATTATTATTTATTTATATTATTACTCGCTGCCACACGCCGCCTGGCACTAGTCGTTTCTTACTTGTCTGAACCTGTTTTTTGCGCCGCGCCGCGGTAAATATTAGACATTGGATTAACACGTTGGTAGACACGGACTTCTGCATAGTAACAGAAGTTAACATAAAAATTTATTTATTTATTTATTTATTAACACTTTATTGTACACATTACAAAAGGAGAAAAAAAAAAACAATGTAAAGACAAACTTAAGAATGGTACAATGGGCGGCCTTATCGCTTCAGAGCGATCTCTACCAGACAACCCCAAGTTGTATATAAAAAAAAAGGAAACTGTAGAAACATCGGCAATAATAAAGCTTATGTTTAGTTTTATGAATATAAATACTACATAAACAAATAAAACAATATATACTTAATTATAAATACATAGGTAACTAAATAAAATATAAACAAAATATATATATAAATAAATAAGCATACATAAATAATAATAAAATACCTACTTAATAAAATACTTCTTCTAATTTTCAATCAGAGAAAGGTAATATTTTTTTAATTTAAATTTGAATGAGTTTAATGAGGGAGCAGATTTTACTTCGTAAGGAAGCTTATTCCACAGGGTCACTGCTCGCACTGTGAAGGATTCGTTAAAACAGTGCGTTTTGTGGAGAGGAGTGCTTAGCATTAAATTATTAGTGGAACGTAGATGTCTACTGTGAGTTTCATGTCGGAAATGGAATTGATCTCCGAGGTAGCTCGGAACCACAGGATTAAACAGCACGCGGTACAGTAAAGATAGAATATGAGTATCCCGGCGAAGGCGAATCGGGAGCCACTTGAGTTTAGTGCGGAATTCGGATATATGATCATATTTACGTAAGCCGAATATGAAGCGTATACAAAGATTTTGGAGCCGCTCAAGTTTATTTAAAAGTTCTTCTGTCAGGTCGAGGTAGCTGGCATCGGCATAATCGAGAATGGAGAGTAAAAGAGTATGTGCTATGGAAATTTTGGTTGATATCGGCAAAAGATTGCGCAAGCGTTTTAAGGAGCTATTGATACCAAACATCTTCCTGCTCACTGCCTCGACTTGTGGTTTCCATGATAAGGTTTTATCGAATATGACACCCAAGTTCTTGACCATGTCACTATAACATATAGTCACACCGTCAAAAACTATAGGATGAATCTTAAGAAAATCAATGCGACTAATCATGTTAGAGCTGCCAATAATTATTGCTTGGGACTTCGTTGGATTCACAGTAAGCCCATGTGAATGACTCCAGTCCTTTACTCTAACCAGATCGCAATTTATTTGCTCTATAGCAGTGGCAAGTTTTTCGAGAGTGCTATTTGTGTATATCTGTAAATCGTCCGCATACATAGGAAGAAGTTATATTAAGAGAAATTGAGTTTATGAAAATTGAAAAGAGAAGAGGAGACAACACGCCACCCTGCGGGACGCCGGCTTTGAGTTCTGCCCATGATGAGCAAGCATCATCCATGACAACACGTTGTCGACGTCCACGTAGGTAAGTACGAAACCAGTCAATTAATCCGTCAATCAGAATATTAACTTCGTCAATTAACGATTAACGAGTTAATGCCCAGCTATGTTCACAACACGTCAACAGCAAAATACTCTCAATATAGCCATGACAGGATATTAGATGAGCAGTCGATAGTAAACTCTGATGCTTATTCCATTCTTCTTATTTTTCATTTTCAATTTGTGTTGATATGTTCGAAACCACCTCATAGACAAAATTGGTTGATTTAGTCTGTAATTTTTAATTGACTTGACATGTGACAGTCAACATCGTTGTTTGTTTGTTTTACTGACTGACAGAACGAACAGCAACCGCATCCAACAAAATAAATAAACTGCTTGAAAGTTTTGAGTATAAAAGAATCGGAATTTATTTACTACTATTACCATGTCAGAAAATCGTTTTTCTCTTACATGGGATGTGCATAAAAATAATATAAGTGACGGGTTGAGTTCTTTTCAACAGGTAATTTAACGTATACCATTACTTTAACGCTATCTTTAATCTGAAAGAAGTTTTCTATTAATGAGCAATATTGAAACCATCACCCATATTCTATGTAATGAATACTGGTGTTAATCTATATACCTAATATAAAGATGACGATTTAACTTAAGGCTTTGCTTGTTCTTCCAAAAAATCGACTAGGTACTTAAAATATCGGCTTTAATTCAGACCTAAGTATTATAAAACAAAAAATAATAAAAAAATGTATAGTTTGATTTTGATAAGAGTAAATAAATAAATAAATATTTCTGACACTCACACAACATTATCTGGCCCAAATTAAGTTTCTTAAAGAACTTGTGTTATGGATACTAGATAGGTAACTGATATACATATGAAATATTTAAACATACATATTCAATAAATACATATTTTTTTATTAAAAAAACTTAAATAAACATATATATATATACATAATAATCCATGACTTGACGGCTAATATCTGTGTTCATCACACAAATATCCGCCGCCGCCGGGATTCGAACTCAGGACCTCTGGCATAGAAAACTGAAATAAAAACTGTATACTCTTATCAAAATTAAACTATAAACTAAAGTCCTAAAGTTAATTCCAAATTTAATTAATAGTCTAAAATAGCTATTTCTTGTACAGCCCTGATTTATCCACTACTGCAATATCAATACTTGTGTAGTATCTGTTTGTAATTAATGTTCTTCATGTTTACAGAATGGAGATTTTGTGGATATGACATTAGCTGCAGATGGCCACTATGTTAAAGTACACCAAGTTATGTTGGCTGTTGCCAGTCCTTACTTAAAACAAATTATATCAGAATTAAATTGTCCGCATCCTGTTATATTTTTGAATGTAAGGATAAGTGTTTGGTAATTCAAATAAAATACCTGATAGTGGAATTAATTTGGTTGATTATAAAGCAATGTGACTAATAATTTTGTCATGCTTCATTCAATAAATGTTCTATTTTTTCAGAGAATATCATATGAGACACTATCATCTCTGTTAGAATACATCTACACTGGTGAAGTATTAGTAGCACTAGAACATTTAAATGATATTGTTGAAGCCGCTAAAGAATTGCATATTAGGGGACTTGAAAACATGGTAATTTATCACAAGTTTTTTAAATTTAGTTACATATTAAAATATAAACTTTTAATGTGGGTATTGTTATATTAAGACAATTTTCTTTAATGTGTGTTCTGAATGTTTTGCTTTTCAAAGACTGTGAAAATTTTATCGAACAATGGAGAAACAAAGGATATGATTGATGATGATGAAAAAACAGATGAACAAGAACAAATATGCTTTGTGGAAATGAAGAGTGAGGATAACAGTCTGGATGTGAGTCTTGAGTAAGTATTTGTTACTACCAAACTGTACCTTTAGTACCAAACTGTAACGTGACAACCATATGGCCATTCCTGAAAATAACACTGTTCCGTAACTAACTGAGTGACTGAAAGACTGGGCATAGTGAGCTGAACTTCGGTGGTGTAGGGCTGCACAGAGGAAGTGATTCCCTGGAATTCCCACTGGAATGGGAAATAAAGGATTACTTTTTGAATCAACAAATTTTTGTAATTTTGGCACCCAGCTGTTGATACTAAGCAACTAGCTATTACTGCCAGTATCATGTGGGAGAATTAAGGGTTAAGGTCAATGTGGTATTGACACAACAAGTGATGCACGACATAGATCGGACATTGAGTTACCTAAAACAATAGTTAATTATATTTCTTGGTTCTATTATTATTTGTAGTGTGTACATAAAAAAGTTAAATAAATAAATAAGACATCACAGTTAGTACCATCACCAGCAAATAAGTTTAACCTCCTAGAGTTAGTAAACATAAATATATACAACAATTAACTATCTACATATTTAAAAGGAAATATTATATTATATTTTAATATTATATATGGACAAATTTACAGAGGATTTTAAGATAAGGGGTTGGTTGGAGGAGGGGAGTGTTTTCATGTTGGTTAGTCTGGGGATTTGGGGGGGGGGAGGATTTCATAGAGAGCCACAGGTAGGAGGGGACAATTAAAAATAAATGGTCATCTGTAACAGGCTCCAGTCCACAACTGCAAAGTGGGGAGTCCAGAATTCCAATTTTGTGTGGGTGTACTGGTGAACCATAGTGACCCAACCTCAGTCTACTTATGATGGAAGTAACCTACTTGCAGATTTTTTTATGCCTGGAAAACCTTGGTTGGGTTGGTACAGTCAGTGGGCTGAATGTCGCCATAATATTTACCGACTACCTTAAGTGTTTTCGCCCATGGTTGTAATCCAAGCGCAACCTGGACTTAGCCAGATGTCATCCTGTAGTGGTTACAGGTACTTCTACCCTTACAAGGTGATTGGTGACAAATATCGGATATTGAAGGAGATCACTCTATGCTCGATACTTGTCATAGTTATGTAACAAAAGTAGGTACTTAATTTTTCACTAGAATTCCCTATACATAAATAAAGTGTTTTTTCGCAGCATCAAAAGTAGTGAGCTGCGCGCCGCCGCAAAAGTAGTATATGTGCTAATGTAACCATGCGTTGCGTGATGAATTCTTCAACTTTTGGTTAAGTTTACTTACTCAGTAAATATTAATATTTATTTTGCATATTCTTTTTTCACCATGTATTATCTCAAACTATCTCGTCCTCGAATTTCGAAAGTGACCCACTAATCTTCCTGCGTAATATCTCAAACAAAAAATAGTGTCATTCTGTCTGAGCCCTCGTGTGCGGCAGCTTTCATATAAAGTCTACCGCCGGATGGCTTTGACGATTTCCGGCGATGTTTATGATCAGCCGGTTCATATCTAAACCCGTTCTTAACTTACCATAAGGTGAGATTAGGCTCATACGCAGGATAAGTCACCTATATAGGGTCGCCACATAATAGTCATCATTCTTAATCTGCTATTAAAATATAATTGACTATTATAGGCGGACCCTGTATAAACATACCTCTTAGTGGATTAATGTACATTATCTTAATTGCTATAACTATGTAAAACCTGTTCAGCTTTGTAACTAATTTTTGGAAATAAATATATTATTATTATTATTATGTGTTTATGCTTTACATTCACCTTAGTCAAAAAGACTAAGGGTTGAAGATGGAACATCTATGCGAGCTTTTGGCTAAGACATGATGCTTATAACTGAATTATATTGAGAGAAATTTTCGCACAAGTCGGCAAGTGTTCATTATTACTGCTTTTTGCAGCTGTATGAAAGATAGTGGATGCATTTCTAATAGTTTAAGTGACTGATGTAGTGTTTTGGGAAACTGATGTAGTGTTTTGGGAATTATTATTATATTATTATTATCTTTCTACATCTTTGCCTAACAGTCGTGTTTTGTCAATTTCCAGTCAAGCAGACGAGGACGAAGTCAGTCAGCCGCAGTTGGCGATGGAAGCCGCGGACGAGAGCGAGCCGCAGGCCCCCGCGGCGCCGCGGCCCGCTGCACGCAAAAACAAATTCGTCCCCTCCATTATAGCCAAGTCAAAGGAGATGCATAGTAAAATATTGAGTACGTTTATTTACATTTGCTTTAGTTTTCATTATTCATTTTCATTAATTATAGTTACTTAAATAAATAAAGAAATGTAAAATTATAATACGGGATAAATTATGTAGTATGGAAACACATTTCTTTCTCACTGCTTCTTTGAAAGTAAAGTACCAAGCAAGGGCCTTTATCGTCCATGTTTACGGATATTTTATAGTGATTTTTTTACATATTGTTATACAGTAGGTACATTTAAATTTGTGTAAGGGTAAATCTTTGATATTTTTTTAACCTGATCATAAGTGAACTTAAGGTCAGATGATAGCCCACAGAGTCAACATCAAATATTTTGCATTAGAGTTAAAGGAATGGTTTTCACTAGCGAGGCAGAGCCTAGAGCCAATCGTCCACCGCTGACTAAACTAAATAGGATCAGCTTAGCTCGCATAGTTGAGCCAGTTTTTCATACATGTGCGTCCATCGCAAACTATGCTTATTTTTTGCTTTAAAACTTTAATTCAGTTCAGCTAAGCTAAGCTAACTTAGTTTAGTTGGCGGGGGAACTTCGGCTTGAAGCGCAGCTCGCTCGTGTAGCTCGCCTTTTATGAACCGCTTATCAAAGGGCGGGCTGCATGGCTCATCCAAGCCGGCTCTATGTGGCTGCAAATGTCAAAAAACGAAGACTCAAATGACCTTTATTTCAATAATTGATTCTTATTAATATTGACACAAATGTTTAGATACATGTTTCTTACCCAATTGCGATAAACGACTAGAAGATTGATTTGATAATTAAAACCCCCGTAGAAAACAGTAGGGAATACTTACCTAATAGGATACCTTTTAATATTGTCTTAAGTTTTCGCGATTCGCACTGTTAAATAAAACACGAGCGACATGACCACGGGGTTAGTAAAGACACCGAAACGTCGAGTTAAAATTTACGCGATAAATCCGGTTGAAAAGGATACCTTTTATCTCGATAAGTCACAAGGGATCGGGATTAATACGGCTCGTATTCAAAATAAACCCAAAAAAGGAACGCAAACGACATTAGATTTAATGTTTAATTTAATTTTCAGAATCCAATGTCATGCAATATACGATATCAAATCAAGGATCTCTGCAAATGATTTTAAATAGATACATTTACTACTTGAAGCACATAAACCGCGACAACTCGAAGCAGTGGCGCTGTGTGGACTACGTGAACAAGCTCAAATGCCCCGCCATTGTTTTTACTAAGGATGACTTGGTTACGCAAAGGTAAGACTTAGAAGACGAACATATAACATTAAATTTTGTTTATGCGAAACCTAGCACACGGGTCACATATTTTCGTTTAAGAAATCGGTATACAAAGAATTATATTATTGTCCTAATAACTCCAGAAAGTCACTAACTCGTTCATGTGTAGGGATGGACGAGGGAGCTCAATTAAAGACGTCTTACTTTGTCTGAAGTAAACAGTATATTGATCTAAATAAATTATACATAGTGAGGAGGTGCGTCATACACTACACATGGGTCAATGTGTACTTATCCCTTCGATAGATTTTAGGACAAGTATTGTGTAATAAGGTCTAATACAAGATATCCGGATGCAAGAAGATAGCATTCCCTGACTGAAAATTGTTATTGTGTATTTTTAAAAAGATGATTTCTGTTGAGTTTCTTGGCCCTTCTTTTCAACAGTTCGACTTTCCGAAGTGGTGGTTAATTTAGTTCAATTTGTAAATGAAGTATACTAGACCTAGGTACAATGGGATTAGGTATAACAGAAACACGGTGTAGTCTTATTCGCCTTTATTCGGGAACTGACTGCCTAAGTATATAGGTACAAAGAATACTTAAAACTACCCACATACATTACACCTCCCTTCTTATTTGACACATCTCTTATGTTTATATAATATTATGCAGCACAATACGTAGGTAAAATAAACTATAACTAAATTTTGACCTTATGTAAGTATTCGGTATTATTATTCAATGTTTATCTAAGCTGAATACATTAACTTACCTACAACTACTTTTGATATATCAATAAGTAAACAATATAAGCATTATATCTTAGCATTATAGGTACCTTGTAACAATTAAATAAAACTTATTCTACTCGGAATCTTACAACCGGTTGCCTGTTCCTTTTGACGGGAGCCACGGAAGGTTCACTTGCAGGTGCCTGAGGTGAAGTAGGCGGCGTGCCAAATGGATCGTTGTCTGATTTGGAAGAGCTCTCCTCCGTCGTACTGGGCTGCGCTCCCACCGGGCCACTCGCTTCTAACGGACATTGCACATCTAAAAGACCTGACCTGCGCCTCATTTGATCTACGTGCCTGATTACCTGTCGACCGTCCCCCTTATCAACCACGTACCTCCTAGAACCTTCCCCGTGAACTACCTTACCTTTTACCCATTTATCGCTCTGACCGTACTCCCGCAGCCATACAGGCTCTCGGTCCGCGACTGCCCGCTGCAGCCCGCCGGCGGCGTCGACCTGCCTACTCTGGGCCTGCCGCAGCTCACGAGCTCACGAGCGCCTGCCCACTCCGCAATAGATCGAGCCGGGAACGAAACGACCGTTTTTGTAAAAGCATTGCCGGGCTGTCGCCTGTACTAGAATGGATTGAGTTACGATAAGAAAATAAAAAAGTTTGTAATGCGGCATCAATGTCGATAGAATCCCGAGTTGCTTTTTTAATGGCTCTTTTGCAAAGTTTTACCGCATTCTCGGCCGCCCCGTTTGAAGCGGGATGATACGTAGGTGAAAATCGTTGTTGTATACCATTATTCTGTAAAAATTGTTTGAACTCAAAACTTGTAAACGGCGGGCCCTGATCAGATACTACTTCAGTAGGTAAACCAAATCGAGCAAAGGTACTCCTTAAAGCTTTAATTACGGCAGTAGCATTGGTTTTCGCCATTTCAAAAATTTCTAGCCATTTCGTACTAGAATCGACCAATACTAAAAATTTTTGCTTGGTGGTAGGATCCCTTCTGGGTCCGCCTGGCTAGCGACCACCCTTTATATAAAGTCTGCCGCCAAATGTTACCGCTCCGGCGGTAATGTGTTCCGGCAATATTGTATAAAGAGCCAGTTCCTTCCTAAACCCGTGTGCTTTCATCTTCGACCTCATCGTCACTTACCATCAGGTGAGATTGAGGTCAAACGCGGGTATAGTCACTTATAAAAAAAAAAAAAAAATGTTTTATTGTATAAGGGACCCAAAAAATCAATGTGAATCCTACTCCACGGCTGTACGTGGCAAGGCCAGGGCTGCGCGCGTGTGGCGCCTGTGACTCCGCCGCGGACGTATCACAATGTTTGCACATTGCTTCGATATCTGTGTCGATATTAGGCCACCAAACGTAACTGCGCGCTATTGATTTGGTTTTTACTACGCCCATATGACTTATGTGTAACTGAGACATTATTTTTTTTCGTAAGCATTCCGGTATTACAAGCCTGTAACCCCACATAACGCAGCCTCGTTCTACATACAATTCATGACGCTTAATATAAAATTGCTGAAGTACCTCGTTAGGACGCGACGTTGGCCACCCTGACTGTATATTACCTAACAACCTACTCAGTTCCGAATCCTTAGAAGTTGCTTTTCTTACCTCTTCGTTTATAATCGGAAGAAAATTCTCTACAAAATTAACGTAATTAACTTCCTCCGAGCGGCTAGATAACCTCTGTGTGTTTTGTGGCAGCCGTGACAACGCGTCCGCACAATTTTTGTTTGTAGGGACTTATTCTATGTCGTAGTTGTACCCGGACAATAACACGGCCCAGCGTTGTAAGCGCGAAGCTTATTATGTAAGTCAAAGGCTTATGATCGGTTCTCAATATAAACTTCGTACCATAAATGTATTGATTAATTTTTTTAATACCATAAATAATAGCTAATGCTTCCCGGTCTATCTGCGCATACGACTTCTCGGCCTGCGTGAGTGTACGCGACGCATGCGACCGGCGCTCCCCCGGCGTGAGGACAGCACGGGCCGACGCCGCCGTCAGTACTATCGGTAAATTTAAAGAATAATGCGCTAAAACTTCACTTGAGCTTAACCTGTTTTTAATTATTTTAAAAGCGCTTTCACACTCAATGCTCCATACGAATCTAGTACCCGCTTTTAATAATCTAGACAAAGGGGCCATAATCGTGCTTACGTTTTTTACAAATTTACCGTAATACATAACTAACCCAATAAATGCTTTCAATTCTGATACATTGGTAGGTGCCGGAGTTTTAGTGATAGCCAGCACTTTCTCTGGACTAGTGTGAACGCCGTCTTTGCTAATCACATAACCTAAATAATTAACCGACTCGGCAAAAAATACGCATTTCTCTTTTTTGACCCGCAGCCCGTTCGATCGCAACCTCTCAAATACCTGATTTTAACTTTTAATATGACTACGGCTACCTGGCCCTGTTATAATTACATCATCTAAGAATACCCCCACGTAAGGTATTCCCGGTAATAACTGCTCTAAATGTTTCTGAAAAATATCAGGACTCGACGCCAGTCCATACACTAGTCGGTTATACCTATACAGACCCTTGTGGGTATTTATAACGGTATATTTTCTCGTATCATCTAACTCAAATTGAGCGTATGCTTGAGATAAATCAATTTTACGAAAACGGTCGCCTCCGTGTAAGCGTGATAATAAATCCTCAATACGAAGTAAAGGGTAACGGTCGATTTCGAGCACCTTATTTACTGTTAGTTTAAAATCAGCGCAAATTCTTATATTACCATCTTTTTTAAGTACCGGTACAACAGGAGTGGCCCAGTCGGAGCGCTCGACGGGCGTGAGCGCGCCGTCACGTACCACTGGCCCAGCGCGCGCTCCGCCGGCTCGCTCGCGCAGCGCGCCGCCAGTAGCGCGCAGTCGTATGCTCCCAGTACCGCCCGTGAACCTCCCGAGGCCCTCCGCAAACACATCACAGAATCTGAAATCATGCTCATCAAAGTCTTTATTCTCAATTTTGTTTACATGACAGTATTGAAGGATAGGTATTTGTCAAATCCCCCGTCGTCGATAAATAAATAATAATAAGTAAATATTTCTGACACTCACACAACATTATCTAGCCCAAATTAAGTTTCTTAAAGAACTTGTGTTATGGATACTAGCTAACTGATATACTTAAGAAATATATAAACATACATATTGAATAAATACATATTTTTTATTAAAATAAACTTAAATAAACATATAAACATACATCCATGACTTGACGACTAATATCTGTGTTCATCACACAAATATCCGCCGCCGCCGAGATTCGAACCCAGGACCTCTGGCATAGAAGGCAAGGTATGTTACCAAGGTATGTCACCAAGCAAGTGGTATGTACCACTTGCTTGGTGGTAGGATCCCTTTTGGGTCCGCCTGGCTAGCGACCACCCTTTATATAAAGTCTGCCGCCAAATGTTACCGCTCCGGCGGTAATGTGTTCCGGCAATATTGTATAAAGAGCCAGTTCCTTCCTAAACCCGTGTGCTTTCATCTTCGACCTCATCGTCACTTACCATCAGGTGAGATTGAGGTCAAACGCGGGTTTAGTCACTTATAAAAAAAAAAAAAAAATGTTACCGCTACACCAGCCGGTCGTCTAAGGTATTTGAATTCTAAGTTCGGCAAGCCATTGTCGCCCCAAGAGACTAGTTTTACCGCCTTTAATCACATACAAATCTAAATCTTTTTCTAATCCCTTATATTTAACGCGAAGCTTAGCTATCCCCACCGGGTTTACTAGCTCTCCGGTATAGTACCTCAGTAAAACATTACATGGCTCTAATTTTATATATTTAAAATAATAACAATAATTTTTATAACTTATTAACTTATCCCCGTATCGCACTCCATTGATATTTCTTTGTCGTTAATATTTAACTTTATCACTATAGGTTTGCACTGTTCGATCGATAGTTGATTAATTTGAATTATTTTTACCTGGCTGTTCTCACCATCCGCTTCCACATCAGAATCGGCACTTAAATTATAGGACCCCGACCAATGATAAGGGCAAACTCTCTTTAAGTGCCCTTTTTTGTTGCACTTCCGGCACACATACGACGTGAACCGGCAAGTGGAAGTGCCGCCGCAAGCCGCACAACGCTGCTGGCGCAGCTGTGGCCGCGCTCCGCCGCCGCTCGCTCCGCCGCTGTACCCGCGGCCGCCGCCGCCGCCGCCCTGCTGGCGAGCATAGCGCGCGACCGAAGTAGTGGCCGCCGCCGCCGCCGCCGCCGCCGCCGCGCCTCGCCGCGCTCCACCGCGCACGCCGGCTCCGCTGTCCGCCGCGGCGGGCCGCTGCCGCGCCGCCCGGCCGCCACCGCCCGGCAGTCCGCCGTACTGGAGTCACCCGCCGTCGTCGTTCCCTTGTGCCCTTCGACCGCCGCGGCATCTTTCTCTGCCGCTTCGAGGCTCACCGCCAAGCTATACGCTTTCCCAAAACTTAACTTTTCTTCGGCGAATAACCGTTGCCGTATCGTTTCACTCAAAATACCGCACACTACCTGATCTCTCAAGCTCTCTTCCAACCGTTGTCCGAATTCACAAAATTTTGACAGTTTTTTTAGTACCGCCACATATTCAGATATCGTTTCCCCGTTAGATTGTTTCCTATGACGGAATTTATATCGCTCGGCAAGCGCGCTCGGTTTCGGTTGCAGATGTTTTTCGAGAATGTTCGACGGTTCAATAAACGTTTTCGTATGAGGTTTTACCGGAGTACACAAATTCACCAAAAGTTCCTAACACTCCGCTCCCATTACTGTGATTAATGTTGGCACTTGTAAATCACTCGGTATCTTATTCACAACAAAATACTGTTCTATCCGATCGACATATAATCTCCAGTCATCCTTACGTACATCAAACTCCGAGATTCTTCCGATTGACATTTTGTAAAAACAAAAAAATACCACGCGTACACACGACACTTAGGTTCGTATCGATTCGTCGCCACTGAAGTATACTAGACCTAGGTACACTGGGATTAGGTATAACAGAAACACGGTGTAGTCTTATGGCGGGTTTTAATATTCAACTGGCTGCTATGCGTAACCGGTAAACAGGTACAAAACTGGTAGAAAAATATTACCGTTTCACAATATCTACTAGCTACGGGCTGTAAGTTCTCAAATTTGGCATGGGCCCTACTTACGTGACGTTCTTCCAAGAAAATAGGTGATTTGTGATTTATAGAATATCACGCATTCGCAAATTATTTGTATGATATTTGAACTAAAGAAATATATAAACTTATTCAATTTATGTTTGCTATGTTTTGGTATTCGATAAATATATTATAATTATGTTTTTAGATCTTTTTTTTTTTTTTTTTTTTTTTATATTGTAAGGATAGGACGTTTGTCTTCCATGCCACCTGATGGAAAGTGCGCATGAAGACTATGGTGTTACACGTCCATCCACGAGAAACCTATTCACTCGACACTTAAAAGTTCCAGGACTGTAGTGGTCAGGAAAAACAGACGCAGGCAGATTGTTCCACACCTTGGCAATCCGTACCAAAAAGGAACTATCGAAGCGTTTTGTTCGACTTCTTGGTATATCCACTATATACGGATGGAAGTTCTGTCTGCGTCTGGTAGTCCGGTGGTAAAAAGGGGTGGGTTCAATTTGGTCAAAAAGAGCACTCGCACACTCACCAAAATGTAGCCGATAAAAGACTGTCAAACAAGCAACCTTACGACGATGCTCCAGCGTCTGCAATTTTTTATTTGTAAGGTTGTTGTTATTTATGAGTTTTCGGGCTCTTCGGTCAACAGAGTCTAGCGCTTCGAGCTGGTATTTGGCAGAACCATCCCAAAGGTGACTACAGTACTCCATGCAAGACCTCACTTGGGCTGTGTATAAGTTGAGGAGCCGTTCAGGGCTGAAGTACCGCCGGACCTTCGAGATGATACCCAATTTTTTGGAAGCCGTTTTTGCCATAGACTCAATTTGTTGTCCGAAGTTTAATTTGGACGTTATAGTGACGCCCAAAAGCCCTAGTTGATCGGTGATGGGAACAGATACATTCTGGAAAGTGGGCGTAAGAGTAAAGGTGCTCTTTTTTGCGGAGAATAGACACGCTTGTGTTTTGGAGGCGTTGAATTTGACCAGGTTAGATTCGCCCCAATCGGACACATTCCGCAAGGTCGAATCAACGCGCTCAATCATAGACTCTCTCAAAACCTGGATTTCATGGGCGCTCGTTCGCGCATTGGATATATATCTCTCAACAACAGTGCTGTCATCAGCATATCCAATAATGCCTGGTGTTAGGAGGTCATTAATGTGCAGCAAGAATAAAGTTGCAGAGAGAACAGATCCCTGAGGTACCCCGGCATTAATCGCCATTAGGTCAGAGGAATAGCCGTCTAAGACTACTCGAATCGACCGTTCCCTCAGAAAATCAGATATCCAGTCGCAGAGCCCGGTCGGTATGCCATATGCTGGAAGCTTGCTTAAGATCTTTTTGTTAATAATTGCGTTTAATTGCTTACGTAAAACGAAACGCCAATCCTTCGACTAATTTTGCCATTAGTTAAAACACATTTTTATGACATCAAAGTAAATATTTAAAAGAAAAATTATGTCATTCAATAATATTCGTCCTTTTTTTCAAAAACAGTTATAGGTAAGTTAGAAAGAGAAAACTGGATTCTTGATATGTTGACAGATATTTGATAGGACATTTCGTTAAATGAATAAATTGTTACACGTTGGTTAGATAAAATGACCTATTCTTTAATTGGTCATACGTAATGAAAACATAACTCTTATTGGCCGCAGCAGACTGGCATGCTACCTTTACCTCATTGGTTTAAATTAATAACTTGTTACGTCGTCGTTGGCTAGATATAATGACTTATTTTGTAAATGGTCAAATGTAACCTAGCAGCCCATTACAGTCAAGCAGTTCGTAAGCAGTGGTTTAGATGTCAAGATTTTGAATATAGAAAGGCATTTTAGTAGTGATTTCTATTGTTCGTAAGCAAAACGAACAGTTTTCATAATATTGAAACCCGCCATTATTCGCCTTTATTCGGGAACTGACTGCCTAAGTATATAGGTACAAAGAATACTTAAAACTACCCACATACATTACAGTAAATAGTTTGACTATTACAAGTGTATTTAAATACCTACGGAATAAAGATTTTTTTGACTTTGTGTTATCTTGCTTTTGTCGCTTGCTCGCTACCGCTTCATGCGTCGTAGGCGTGCCTACGCGTGCAATTAAGTGTGTAATTATTACAGGATCTGTAAAGATTAGGTTAAAATATAAAATGGGGTAAAAACTATTGCAATCGATTCTGTTGCCGATTCTGAATAAACTGTTATAAAGTCGTCGTGGCGCCGTGGTTACTGTGTGTATCATACGATATCACAAGTTAAGCAACGTTCGGCGCGGTCGGTACTTGGATGGGTGACCGCCGACCATTCATTTCTCACGACGACTTCCGTGCTTCGGAGGGCACGTTAAGCAGTCGGTCCCGGGTGCTGTATACTTGTATACAGTAGTCGTTAGGGTTTGTCAGAAGCCGTATCGGCACCCTGAAAATTCTGACATCCACCACCCAGCACTGGGCCAGCTTGGTGGATTTTGGCCTAAACCTCCTCATCACCCAGGGGAGAGACTCATACCCTGCATTGGGCTCATTACAAAGAGTTGTGATGATGATGATGATGATGAAAGTTTCGTGTAAACAAAAATTAAAGTTGTATAATGTGGGGTTAGACTGCAAATTAAACAATTTGACTCGAAATGAACCTAACTACTTTAGTCTGCCTGCCATAAATCGTTCACGAAACTAAATTCATTTATTGTTCAATGTATGGAAAACTTAGTTGTTTTAGAACTAATGATTCAGGTGTTAATACAACAAATATTTAGACCACTTACTTATATTTAAAAAAAATGTGAATTAGAGTCTCTCGTACTAGAGGCGGGCGGCGGGCGACCGGCGCAGGTGGTTAGGCTCGTCTTACTGTAAAGTTCAATGGTAGGCCGGATTTCCAGTCTTTAGTTTCACGAAGCGTGGGTAGGTCAGGCTTCAGGATAGCTATAGGAAAACGTGCCCATTACAAACGTGCGAACTAAGTCATGAATCATTGTCATAACTTTTCACTATAAAACACGCCACTGGGGCAGGTCGATAAGGCCTGTATGTGCAAGCGAGAGGGTCGGGGCGTTTGTCTATATATGTATTTATATTCTAGGTTCTCCCCTAATTTGCTACATGGTTTCCCACATCACAAGCTCTGCTTACTTTGTGGCCACGTAGATGGTGTGATTGTCTGGTTATTTTATTATTATTTTTATATGTTTTTTGAGTCAGTTTGCAAATTAGTTCAGATACAGTGCGGGCTTTAAGTCAGTCTCGCTCGGTAGAGACCGGCTTCACGCGTGTCGCTCTATGTGCTATCTGCTAGTTTACCTTTCGGCTGGCAGGACTCATGAGGCTGGCTGATACCAGGCTGGGCTGCCTTCTTCGTAGGACAACTTTTATTTATTCATTTATTGCCTTCCATAAAATAATCCTATGGTAAAAAGTTATAATTTGTGGAGTTTAAATAATAGTAATATGTAAAATAATGAACCTAATTTAGGCATGGAAATGTTTGAGGAGGATTCCTTAGGTATTGACTACGTCTTATTAATAACAATCAAAATTTTAAATGAGCAAATTAAACACAAGTACTCAGGACACTGAGAGTTGTTTAATGAATATTGCAGACCCATTGAAGAACCTTTATACTAAGTGTCACATCCACGGATTCTCAAAGAATAAGAGTTATCATACAAGCTAAAAAGTCCTATATTTCCCGCTCCCGTGAGAATTTTGGGAATTCCTTTCACAAACTAATCAGTTTGATGAATCTTTATGCAAAGTATCATATCCGTGCACTCAAGGAATAAGATTTTTCATACAACCTAAAAAGTCGAATAATTTCCGTTCCCGTGGGAATTTCGGGAATTCCTTCCTTAGTGTCACAACCTCTAAGTATTTTTCCAAATTTCAGCTCTTCACGGCCAGTAGTTTTGGCTGTACGTTGTCTGTCAGTCACTCAGTCAGTAACGGAAGAGTTTTATAAGAAGATGGTATTCATAAATTATTAAGAGTGACCATGCTTTGCTTAATATGTGGGTAAATATATTACAAGATAAAATATTTATTCGACGACCACTTTGGCGATGGGGTAAATCTGTCTGCCTCAGACGCCAGTGGTTGCGGGTACGATTCCCGCACGGAACAAAAAAAAAAAAATTCCGTGTCTGGGTGTTTATCTATTTATGTATTTATATTCTAGGTTCCCCCTTAGTTCGCTACATGGTATCCCATAACACAAGCTATGCTTACTTTGGGGCCATGTGGTTGGTGTGATTGTCTGGGGATTTTGTTTATCTTATTTGATGGTGGTATAACTATAAATGGGATATCATGAGATAGATTTTCGATTCAGTAGAGTCTCTATAGTCTAATGATTATAGTTTGAAAATGGTCGGCTAGTGGTACAGCGCGTACCACCTTCTTACAGAAAACTGGCTTTCTTTTTCTGTGATATCCTTCATATCTAAACCTTTCCTTCACCTATTTATTGGATTTGGAGCGGCAGTACATTAATTATTGCGTTATGCTATTGATGTAGTTAGGTGATTTGACAAAATATATCAGAACAAACTATGGCATTGTGACAGTTTGAAGTCCATCTTTCGTCTTCCTCTTACTAGATTTCTCATATTATTAGAAAAAAAGCATTAGATTTTTTCATCCATAAATATCGTGTATTTTATATAGTTGTATAAATATTTTTTTCAACTAGCTGTGCCCGCGACTTCGTTCGCGTGGACGACAAAACTTATCAATGAGTTTTTTGTGTAAAGTGCTATTTGTGTAGAACGTAATTAACACCAGTATTAATACCTCTGCCCCGGCGCGCCCTCTATTTGGCTAATTACAATAGAAAGACAACTATGTCTCATTAGCGGTGATTAAGAGGGTAAATCATATCTTTGCTCGCGACGGCGCTCGCGTTCTGTAAGTATTTTGCAGTAGAATTCTACTTTGTTACCTGTTTAGCAGGGTAACCGATAGCAAAGCTGACGTTAATTGCAACGAATGCTCACAAAGATAATGATTACGACAGATATTCACCCTACGACATCAATTGATAGCTTAAAGCATACACGACATTATCAGTGAGCCCGTCCGGATTATGAACATAAAGGTTCCTTGGACTACTCACGCTAAAGCTGACCATGTGAAAAACAACTCACGCTAAGATCGATGCCAGCAACGCCTAGAGTCTGACCTTGTGCCTTATTTATTGTCATAAATTTACTTAAAGCTACTGGAAACTGTACCTACTAGCTTAACTTAAAATGGGAAATTGTTCGGAATCAAATAAATTCCAGGAATCAAAACACTTTTCCCCAGCACCAAAACCGGTTGAAATTTCTGCCTTAATTAAGTGAATACTCACGAATAATTTTTTTTTTTTTTTTATAAGTGACTAAACCCGCGTTTGACCTCAATCTCACCTGATGGTAAGTGACGATGAGGTCGAAGATGAAAGCACACGGGTTTAGGAAGGAACTGGCTCTTTATACAATATTGCCGGAACACATTACCGCCGGAGCGGTAACATTTGGCGGCAGACTTTATATAAAGGGTGGTCGCTAGCCAGGCGGACCCAGAAGGGATCCTACCACCAAGCAAAAAATGCGCTTTATCACTATTCCTAGTACCTAATGCCACATACGGGATTTCCTGCGTGCGATCATGATCGATAGGTATTTTAAACATAGTATGAGCTATGATTTAATGAATTTACGGGATTCTTACCACGATTTTTCATTTTATTTTCGCACGTCCGATATTTCGATGCTGTTACAAGCACCATGGTAGAACGATTTATCTGCTTCTAACTGTCATCGCCACCTAACTACATCCGCCAGTCCGCGATCATGGTGCTTGTAACACCATCGAAATATCGGACGTGCGAAAATAAAATCGAAAATCGTGGTAAGAATCCCGTAAATTCATTAAATCATAGCGAAAATAACCGCGATAGTTTAAATAGTATAAGCTATTTTTCCTCCTGGTAACTATGTCGCTTCTATTCCTGCTAAGTATTCCTAATAGAATTTCGTCCAAAATATTATTAGCACTAAGGCAAACACGGTCAAATAACAATTTTTGCTCGGATGTCATATTTGAAACTCTGTTTCCAAAGTTTCTAATAGTTCTGCAGGATTATAGTAAGTATCTGCAGCGTACTCCCTATTAATAAGTACGTTCTAATTGATAAAAATAAACTCAATTGGCAACAGAAAATAAAATACCTACCAACCTGAATAAACCTAGGTATATCTGATGATAACTAATCTAAACTTAATAAATAAGTAGCGTGTTTAACAGTATTTATCGGCTACATTTGGTGAGTGTGCGGCTGCTCTTTTTGACCAAATTGAACCCACTCCTTTTTACCACCGGACTACCAGACGCAGACAAAACTTCCATCCCTATATAGTGGATTTACCAAAAGTCTAACAAAACGCTTCGATAGTTCCTTTTTAAAAATTCAAAATTCAAAAAGTTTTATTCATCTTAGGAATTTCACAAAACACTTGATGAAGTCAGTCATCACATACTTCGGCTTTAACTAGTTGTTGATAGTTTGTTAAATAAGATATTACAGTAGACCAAGAGACAAAAAAAGCCGGCGGAAAAAAACACTTGGCACTCTTTTTCAGTCAGAATTATCAAATTAATACAAATAGGTACAGTACAAATTGACCGTGACATGAAAAAAAACAAACACAAGACAGCTGATTGTGAGAGCCAATGTCATGCCACAACCAAATTGCTTACATAGCAGATGCAATGAGCTATGGATGCACAATACGAACATGACAAACTGGGACCAGAGTATTTCAACAAGAATGGAATAAAATAGTCATAGTATCATTAGCAAAACGACCTGGCACCGCTAGTAGCACCCGTTCACGAGTTAACGCAAGCACCAGCCATCACCCTCCTCAACCATATTTTAGGGAAGAGGGTGACCCGATACCCGACGCTACCACTAGCCATGCCGCCTGAGGGAGCATGACGTTCTTGCTGTTGTCTTGACAAGAAAATAAGCGAGTGGGACAGTCACCAGTATGTCATATATATACTGCACAGCCAAGCCGTAAACAAAATTATTAAGTAATTAGTAACTTTTAGAAATATCCTGTTGTGCTTAATCCCGTGCCCTTTTATCATCTAAGTAATCTTTAGTTTTATAATAAGCTTTTCGAGATAGAGTGTTTTTAACGATTGATTTAAATTTATTGAATGGCAGGGATTGAATTGACTTCGGAATTTTGTTATATATACGTATTGACATTCCAATAAATGATTTGCTGCTTTTAGCCAGCCTTAATTTAGGAAACGCTAACTTATGGTCGTTCCTAGTCTTTACAGAGTAATTTGTATCATGATTATCTTTCCTAGTTTTAAATTTATTACTATTCTTATAAATATACATAATGTTTTCATAAATATATTGTGATGCAAGGGTCAAGATACCAATCTCTTTAAACTTTTCTCGAAGAGATTCTCTGTTTCCAAGTTTATACATTCCACGAATAGCCCTTTTCTGCAGTGTAAATATCGTGTCAATATCTGCGGCATTGCCCCAAAGTAGGATGCCATAGGACATTATACTCGCTTCGTCCTCGAGATTAGCATATCACAACTTGTAGTATCGCCTAGCGGGTCGCCTTGTACGCACTATTTGAGGGTACTTAAAAAAATAAAAAGTCAACATTTTTATTAATTTGAGAGGGAGTAATGGATACTTACCTCCGCTCCCTCACCACAAGCTCCTGTCATTCGCGTTTTAGTGCTTCGCCTGTACGTACGTGCCTTAAAGTCTCTGTTTAAAATTTTAAATAATTATAATAAAAGTGTTTGACAATGCCTAAACGCAAGCATAAGGACGACTATGAACATTTAAGTAGAAAACTACGTAAACTGGAGAAAAAGATTCGACGTAGGACGCGTTATGCGTCATCGTCGTCACGGGATTCCTTAACACCAAACCATTCAGAAAACGAAGGTTAGTGAGGTGTTATTTGTATTTAACTTAACTAAAGTCACATAGTTGTTTGCTTAAACGCAACAATATGGTATTGCGAGCAGTTCGAGGGGCTGTCTCTTACCAATATAAAGTATTGCGAGCAGTTCGAGGGGCTGTCTCTTACTTTCACAAATTATGTGCACCTGTTACATGTACCTGGGTTTGCGTACTTCTCTGTGGAGTTGTTACTACCCTATAATTTAGTTTGGCGAACAGTATGGAGGACTGTTTTATAACTAAATGTGGTACTCACTGTGACTTACTCTGTCTGTCTTTTCAGGCGTGGTAACGTTCGCAGACTTGGACTTGTCAACCGAAATACCAGTCGATACCGAGGACAATAGGCTACAATCAGAAGTTGTAATACCCCAATTTTCTGACTTTGATAATACAGATCCTGTTGCGGGCCCTAGTGGTTCCACTGACACTGTAGTAGAGCCTCCAGAGCCGACATTAGACAGCGACATAATGGAAATTTTGGGAACTGACCCAACAACAAATACAAAATTCGGCAAAGACATCAATAATGACTTAGCGATTCGACTGCAACATTATTCAACCGTTGGATTGACAAAAGATATGCGCAAAGAGCTGAGTGAAAGATACCTCACTCCCGACAACTGTAAGTTTATTGACGCTCCGCAACTTAACCCAGAAATCAAGGCTGCACTTACTGATCAAGTAGCTAAAAGGGATAAACACATCGAGTTGCGACAAAAGCAGGTGGCGAATGCTTTATCATGCCTGAGTGATGCGCTGACATCTTTATTTTCATCCCAAAATAAAGATACCAACCTAATCCGTGCTCTTATGGATACAAGTCGTATTTTATGCGATTGTCAATACAGTGACTCTATGACGAGACGCAGCTTCATTCTTTCTTCCTTAAAAAAAGACATGAAAGAACAGCTGCAGAATACTAAAGTTGACACTTTTCTTTTTGGAGAAAACTTGCTAGAGAAGATAAAAACCGCTCGAGCAATTAGTAAATCAGGAGCAGAGCTCAAAGCTAATCCGCCATCGAGAAATTTCAACTCCAGGAAGCCAATACCGGGCCCATCAAAAAACTGGAAAGCCCCTATGAACAGGAAACCACCGCCATTAGCAACTCAGAAGACGAAGGAAGCCCCTACAGTCAAGAATCGGCCATCAACCTCATACAAGCCGTCGCAGCCTCGGCACAGCTACAACAACAGTCGGCGATAGACCCGGTAATGTACGCTGGCAGATTATCTTTATTTTACGATCAATGGGCTATGATAACCCAAGATCCTATTATTTTGTCATATGTACATGGTTATAAAATACCTATTAACTGTCCTATTTACCAGACTAGTCTACCTAAAACTTCAAACTACTCAAATTCAGAAAAAGTTCACTTTAACCAAGCCATAAATGATTTATTGTCTATTGGCGCAATATCAGAATGCGTCCCTTGTGAGGGTCAATTTCTATCGAGTATATTTTTAACTCCAAAACCGAATGGTAGGATGAGATTCATACTAAATTTAAAAAGCCTTAACAAATTTATTAACACACAGCATTTTAAACTTGAAGACTTAAGAACAGCTTTGAAACTGATTTCAGTAAATTGTTACATGGCTAAACTCGACCTTAAAGATGCTTATTTCTTAATAAAAATACATTCGGACTCGAAAAAGTATTTACGTTTTCAATGGGATCAAAAAATTTATGAATTTAACGTCCTACCGTTCGGTCTCAACACGGCACCCTACATATTTACGAAAATTATGAAGCCGGTTGCCAGATTACTGCGCTGTGCAGGGCAGGTATCTACGATTTATTTGGACGATTATTTATTGATCGGTCAGTCTTATAATACTTGTCAATATAACGTTAATATTACTCAAAAGTTACTCACTGCGCTTGGTTTCATAATTAACGAAACTAAAAGTTGTCTCACGCCTAGTAAGTTGTGTACCTTTTTAGGTTTTCAATTAGATTCGGAAAACTTCCAGGTCAGTTTAACCAACGATAAAAGAATTAAAGTAAAAAATGAAATTAATAAAATCAGTAAATTGAAACGATGCAAAATTAGAGAATTTGCAAGGATTGTGGGTATTTTAGTATCTTGTTGTCCAGCAATTGATTACGGGTGGCTTTATACTAAAAGTCTTGAACGTCTAAAATGTTTAAATTTGCAAAAGTACAATAACTATGACAGCTATATGAATATACCTGATCAAGTACAATCGGACTTTCAATGGTGGCGTAATGCCGTTCAAAACTCGGTCAACAAAATTAAAACAGTCGATTACTTCCTGGAAATTTTCTCGGATGCCTCAACAACGGGGTGGGGCGTAGCGTGCGGGAATGAGACGGCAAGCGGACTATGGAGCGAGGGCGAACAAAGCCGACACATAAATTTTTTAGAAATATTAGCCGCCTTCATAGGCCTTAAAATTTTTGCAAAACAACTTAAAAACTGTTCCATATTATTGCGTATTGATAATACAACTGCAATCTCATACATAAACCGAATGGGAGGAATACAGTTTCCGCACCTTACCGACGTTACAAAACAGTTATGGCAGTGGTGTGAAGGTCGCGGATTGCATGTTTTTGCTTCATACATCCGCTCATTAGATAACAAAACTGCTGATGCTGAGTCCAGACGTGTACATCCCGATATCGAATGGGAACTCGCAAATAAATACTATCAAAAAATTATTTCTAAATTTGATAAACCAGACATAGATCTTTTTGCTACTAGAATTAACAAAAAATGTGATAGATATATTTCCTGGCATCGAGATCCAGATTGCTATGCAATCGATGCCTTTACAGTACCTTGGACAAATTTTAAATTTTATGCCTTTCCACCCTTTTCAATGGTTTTAAAGACATTACGCAAAATCATAGCCGATAAGGCGACCGGTATTATGGTTGTGCCCCTCTGGCCTACCCAACCCTGGTACCCAGTGTTTCAAAAGCTTTTGTTATCTGAGCCGTTAATATTTAAACCTAAAAATGACTTGATTAATTGTCCTTCCAGTCACCGCAACATCCACACCAAACTTACCCTGGTGGTAGGAATCTTATCAGGACAGCGTGGCTGAAAAGAAGCATTCCCCCGTCAGCTATAGATGTAATGTTAGCTTCTTTATCTAATAATTCTTTTAAGCAGTACGATGTTTATCTAAAGCAATGGTTTTTGTTTTGCCATAATAATGATATCAATCTTTATGAAGCGTCAATCCCTAATGTTATTTATTTTCTAAACAAATTATATAGCGATGGTGCACAGTATAGCACGCTGAATGCCTGCCGATCTGCATTGGCCCTCATTTTAAGTAATCTTAATAATAACGATGACAGAGTCAAAAGATTTCTTAAAGGCGTTTTTCGCCTTCGGCCGCCCTTACCTAGGTATAATATCACATGGGATACGTCGATTGTTTTGGATTTTTTAGGAAATTGGTATCCTAATGAAGATATGTCATTAGAAATTATATCTAAAAAATTAATTACGTTATTAGCCTTGGCCACGGCCCATAGAGTACAGACTTTTTCAAAAATACAAATACAAAATATAGAATTCTTTTCAGATAAAATAATCATTAAAATACCAGATCTAATAAAATCTTCTCGTGTAGGGTCAATGCAGCCCGTTTTAATATTACCGTTTTTTACCGATCGTTTACAGATATGTCCAGGAAAAGCTCTTGTTACATACTTAGACAAAACATTGCCATTACGTAAGGACATTAGAACCCTCTTCATAAGTTTTAAAAAACCACATAAAGAAATCACGACTCAAACATTGAGCCGCTGGATAAAAAATGTTTTAGCCGCAAGTGGGATTGACGTTTCATTGTTCTGTGCGCACAGCACGCGACACGCGTCTACGTCTGCTGCGCACAGGATGGGTATAAATCTGGATACTATAAGGAGAACAGCTGGTTGGAATGGTTCCTCCAGCACATTCTTCAGGTACTATAACCGGCCTATAGTAAATCAAAGTAATGATTCTTTTGCTAGAGCTATAATTACTAATTCTAATGATGATGTTTGTTAATTGAGTTACATAATGCCTACATATAAGTTAATTACAATGTACAAAAATTTAATTAGTTAATGTATGGAAAATAATTAATTGATTACATACTTTTCAAATAAACAATTTAAGCTTAAGGCAACTTTTCATTGCACTTAATCTCTATTATCTCCCGCAAACACTTTTAACATTTTGCGACATGGCTCTCAAAGTCTACAAGTTGTGATATGCTAATCTCGAGGACGAAGCGAGTATAATTAGTGATTAAACGAACTTACCTGAAGTGAAGTTCAATCATAATTATACGAAGACTTCGTCCGAAGAGATTAGCATCCCACCCTCCCAACCCAAAAGATGTCGCAAAATATGAGCTCTAAACTAAATGACAGGAGCTTGTGGTGAGGGAGCGGAGGTAAGTATCCATTACTCCCTCTCAAATTAATAAAAATGTTGACTTTTTATTTTTTTAAGTACCCTCAAATAGTGCGTACAAGGCGACCCGCTAGGCGATACTACAAGTTGTGATATGCTAATCTCTTCGGACGAAGTCTTCGTATAATTATGATTGAACTTCACTTCAGGTAAGTTCGTTTAATCACTAATTATACTATGAAAATAACTAAAATATACCAGCTTCGCTGTATTAACATCAGTCAATGAGCGAATTTTCTTTACCGCGAACGCTGCAGAACTAAGTCTACTCGCTAGTTGCGAGATATGTAATTTAGAATCTAAGGTAATTCTAAGAAAAACAGAGTTATCTACTCGATTCAATCTGTTCCCATTAAGCTGCAGATCATGTCATATTCAGCTGTGAATAAGCTCATTAAATAAAGAATAAAAAAAAAAAAAGCTGCAGATCAGACTCAACTTGTTTTACATTTGGTGCAGAGAATTTTATACATTTAGTTTTTTTATCATTGAACGCTAGATTATTTATATTGAACCACTGAACAACATTTGCGAGAGCATTGTTTACATCGTCGTAGTTTATTTTCTGTCTTATCATTTTAAAAATTAATGATGTGTCGTCAGCAAACAATACAATCTCATGATTATTGCCTACCATATAGGGTAGATCATTTATATAGACTAGAAACAAGAAACAAGGGCCCAGAATTGATCCTTGAGGCACTCCCATTCTCACAACCGACCCAGCCGACCTTTTCCGGTTAACCTCAACCTTCTGAATTCTATCACTTAGATATGAATTCAAAAGTTTGAGGTCAGTGCCTTTAATGCCGTAGTGGTGGAGTTTCCTGATGAGAGTGTCATGCTGAACACAGTCAAATGCCTTAGATAGGTCACAAAATACACCTAGGGCATCCTCCGACCTCTCCCAGGCACCAGTGATTATTTCAAATAGTTCAACACCAGCATCAGTTGTTGAACGGCCCTTTGTAAATCCAAATTGTTTATTATGAAGTAAATTGTTATAGGTGAAATGGGCCAAGAGTTGATTAAGAATAATTTTTTCAAAAATTTTACTACAAGTAGGTAGAATTGAAATTGGTCTAAAATTAGTAGGGTCTGTAGTGCTACCCGACTTAAATAAAGGTATAACCTTACTATGCTTCATTAAATTAGGAAACTCCCCACTAATAATACAGTTGTTAAATATTTCAACAAGGCAAGGAGCTATTACATCTATAATAGAATTTAATATTTCAACAGATATGCCCCAGAGATCAGTTGTCTTTTTAATATCAATTGTCTTAAATGTTTTAATAATATCCCCGGTGTCTATGGGTTGGAACTTGAAAGACACCTTGCACTCACTCACATGATTTTTGAGCAATGATTCAGCTGCCACAGGTGATGAGCTTAATGATTTAGTAGTTGAAACTGGAATGTCAGGAAAACAGCTCTCAAATGCTGTCGCAACATTTTCATCTGCTTTAATTATTGTATTTTCAAAAACAAGCTTAAACTCACTATTGCGATTCTTTACTTTCCCAGTTTCCTTATTAATTATATTCCAAGTAGTTTTAGTCTTATTAACACTATTTTTAATCTTATTTCTTAGATAAATGGATTTGGCTGTGGCACAAACTCTTCTGAATAATTTAGAGTAAATTCTAACATAGTTGCAAAAACTTTCACTTTTGTTATATGATTTTTCATGATAGAGATCATATAGGTGCTTTCTACTAATATGTATACCTGTGGTAGCCCAATCACTGAAGGATTTACAATTGTTTGGAGACACTTTTTTTGGAATAAATACAGTCTTATGTTGTTTATTAATTAAAGTACTTAAATTACTGTATAGTAAATTTACATTATTGGGGTGGGCTATGTGGGGCATATTGTTAATGACACCACATCTTAATCTCTCCAAACGGATTTTATTGACTGGAACAACCATTATACTCTTATTAACCTGTTTTTCCTTCGAGTATTTGAATGTAACCAACTGACCGCTGTGATCAGAGCTAAGTTTATTTATAATTGATAAACTTACGGGAGTGACATTAGAAAAAACATTATCTAGGCAAGTTGCACTGGTCTTTGTTATTCTAGTTGGTTCTAGGAACAGGTTAGTAAGGTTATTACATTTAAATAAATTTATTAGTTTTTTACTCAAGGATGAATCATTTAATAAGTTAACATTAAAGTCCCCGCAAACAAATATTTTCTTAGTTTTATTACATAATTTATCCAATACTTGTTCTAAAATAAGTTCAAAACTATCATAGTGTGATTTAGGGGGTCTATATATACAAACAATTATGCAGTTTGTCAATTCTACACAGGTTATTTCAATAGTTTGTTCAATAGATAGGCTCACTATGTCAGTACTTTCTCTAAATTTTAAAGATTTATTTAATATTATTAAAGAGCCCCCATGTATTGCTGTCTGTCTATTGAACGAACTAGCAACTTGGTGCTGAGCAAAATTTAATACTAATTGGTTCGGAATGTCAAAAGAAATGAAATGAAATGAAATTTATTCATTTGATAAGATTTTCAAACACTATGGTCTTAGACAATAAAATGTAGTCGATAGAAAATCTGCCATCCAGGCGTTCAAATTAAGACAATTTATACTTATTACTAGGTTGAAGACATTACATTCATAATTACATTGTTTTATTATATTTGACATAATTGAATTCAATTTATATTTAATTACTCAATTCAAAAATACATTTTAGCGATACCTATGTCAAAATATATTATAATATAGTATAACAATATTATTGATTGGAAAACGGTTAGGAGTGTCTATTAAGAACAGCTTGTTTTTTAATTATTTGTCAGTAAAGTTCGAATTATTAAATTATGTCAAGGGTTTATTATGCTGAGTCATACATTCAGTGGCTTAGATTAAGTTACATATATTTTACATTGTTTTTATATTCAAAGTAGTCCTTAATTGATTAGAAACACTTTTCGGTTAGCCAAGTGTGTATTCTACGTTTAAATATTTCGTTTTCCATATCTTTTAGGTCATTAGGCAGACAATTATATATTTTTATGGCCATGTAATATACTAGAGGGTGAGTTTACATTTGGGAATCACAAGCTTTTCATCGATGTTTGTCCTTAACTGTCTGGGTCTCACTTCCTTGTGCTTTTGAAATAGTTCAGGATGGTTTTTGACAAATAAGCATAACTGTTTAATGTATAGTCCTGACAAGGTTAATATTTTCAAGTTCTTGAAGTGTGGTCTACATGATTCTGGGATCTGTATATTTACCAATGCTCTAATGCACCGTTTTTGTATTTTAAAAACATTTTCTATGTCAACAAAATTTCCCCATAAAATTAATCCATACTGTAGAACAGAGGCAACATAGCCATGATAAGCTTTTACTGCTACTTCAAGTGACACTACTTCCCGAAGGCGACGCAAAGCAAATTCGAACCGGTTTAATCTCGAGCAAATAGAGTCAATGTGGGATTTCCACCTACTAAAAGACAACCACTTTGGCGATGGGGTAAACCTATCTGCCTCAGACGCCAGTGGTTGTGGGTTTGATCCCCGGACGGAACAAGAAAAAAAAAATGTTCCGTGTCTGGGTGTTTATCTATTTATGTATTTATATTCTAGGTTCCCCCTAGTTCGCTATATGGTATCCCATAACACAAGCTATGCTTACTTTGGGGCCATATAGTTGGTGTGATTGTCTGGGGATTTTATTTATTTATTTATTTAATATTGCAATCGATTGTGATCCCGAGAAATTTGTACGAATCAACCTCTGTTAGTTCATGGTTTTCATATTTTATTTTAAGTGTTTGCGGCGTAGATCTATCCGTATAGAATTGCATGGGTTTTGTTTTTTCTAGATTTACTTTAAGATTGTCTTTATTTAACCAATTAATTATGTCGTTTATTATATTGTTAGAGATGGTGGTCGAGGCTGACGTTCATCAGTGACGTCACGCCTCCCCTCTATAAATACCGTCACCCGGCGCTGGCGCGCTCTTGCTGCGATTTGGATCTCGTGCGGAACGGACGTGCTGCTCGCTCGTTGGCTTAGATCATTTATTTTTTGCTGTATTTTTCCTTATAATAAAATAGTTCGTTACTTTTAGTTTTTTTAATATTTCCACTTCTGATTTCTAACATCAGAAGTGGGATAAAGTTCCTCGCGCCCACTAGTTATTCGTTCTTTCGTGTGTTATTGGTTCAGTACTTATTTTGTTTGTGTTAACGTGATTTAGTGTTCGTTTCGGTTATCGTGTTTAAATTTCGAACGTTATGGGTCGCGAAAGTCGTCCACGGTCAAAGACTAAACGTAAACGCACCGAGCGTTCGCGTAGTAGACATTCTCGAGGTAGACGGTCACGCAGCACGTCTCGCGGTAGTCAACGTCGTCGTGAGCGTTCGAGGTCTAGAGGCCTATCGGTTCAACGCGCGTACTGCCAGTCTTTAGAGACAATAGTTTCGAGATTAAATGAGCTTGAGGGTAAGTCGCGGCTGGTAGAAACGCCGAGCGTGTCGAATATCGCAGCTTCTACCTTGCAGGGTACCGAGAGAATCGTTGAGGCAATCGAATCCTTACGGACCGTTAATTCTCAAAGCTTTTATATTTCAAATTTCGATCCGGACTATCACGATATTAATCATTGGTTTGAGGAAGTAGACAAGGCTCAGATTTTGAATAGGTGGTCGGACAGTGAGTGCTTATCGCGCGTTGGGAACTGCCTTAAAGGCGATGCTAGGGTGTGGCTCAATGAGTGGGTCACGAATGACCGCTCTTGGAGCAATTTTAAAAAAGATTTTAGATCGTTGTGTGTTAGGAAGGTAGATATAGCCAACATTTTATATGAGGTAATGTGTAGCGATTCCGACAACTATTCTACATACGCGGAGTACGCGCGGCGATCATTATTACGGTTGCGAATGGTTGGGGGTATGTCAGACGAACTTATAACGGCTATTGTTATCCGTGGCATCAAGGACCCGCTTGTTAAGGCATCCGCTTCTAACGCCAACCTCACTCCAGACACTTTGGTAAGTTCTTTATCTACTTTTGCAAAACCAATTGTTAAACGTTTATTTAATCAACCTCGATCAAATTTTCCGAGTAAAGGTTATGTGAAACCATATGCAAAAACATCGGAGCCAAAGTGTTTTCTCTGTAGGGAGGTTGGTCACAAGCAAGCGGAATGCCCAAAGCGGTCATCAACTAGTAGTAGTACTAATACACAGCCGTCGTCATCGACTACTTCCAGCGATAGGAAGTCGAACTCGTGCGCTTATTGTAAAAAAATAGGTCACGATATTAGTGTGTGCTTTGCGAAAAAACGTTCCGATATGTCACAAAACAAAAATAGCGTAAATTAAAAAATTTAATTAACGAGTTATGGCGCCTGCAATTGGTCTTGAATATAACTAAACAAAAGACCACACAGTACTCTCCCTTGAATTTACTCATCGGGTCCGAAAATGCAACGCCAGTCATTCGTGATGTCGCCATCGACAAGCATGAAAACCGGGAGTCGCTTCGAGAAGTCAGAAGACAAAGGACGGCCGAACGTCTTGCTCAAAATCAAGCGGAACAAGATAGGCGAGTTAATGAAGGTCGCCGCCCTCCACGAACCTACAAGGAAGGCGACTTAGTTTTCGTAATCAAGTACTCTCAGTCGCAGGGAAAACTTGATCCTGGCATGCGCGGACCATACCGCGTTACCCAGGTGCTGGAGAATGGCCGTTACCAGCTTCAACTCCTCGCTGGAACGTACGGCAAGGTGACGTACGCCGCGGCGCAGTTCCTTGTGCCCTGGAGAGGAGAGTGGACCCCGGAGACGTGCGCATCATTCTTTGAGGGTGAGTCCTATATCTGTGTAGCACGCTAAATAGTGGAGCCTCTGCTAACAGATTGAGACAGGTATGCTGAATAGTGGAGCCTATGCCTGATTGTGTGTTCAATGGTATGCTTAATAGTGGAGCCTATGCCATATTTTTGTGTTCAATGGTATGCTTAATAGTGGAGCCTATGCCATATTTTTGTGATCAATGGTATGCTTAATAGTGGAGCCTATGCCATATTTTTGTGTTCAATGGTATGCTTAATAGTGGAGCCTATGCCATATTTTTGTGTTCAATGGTATGCTTAATAGTGGAGCCTATGCCATATTTTTGTGTTCAATGGTATGCTTAATAGTGGAGCCTATGCCATATTTTTGTGATCAATGGTATGCTTAATAGTGGAGCCTATGCCATATTGTTGTGTTCAATGGTATGCTTAATAATGGAGCCTATGCCTTATACTTCGAATATCAGTTCTCTAGTAAAATGACTTATAGCTGTACAGTCAAACCAACAAAGTTATGACCCTCATTATTTTCATATTTTCTTGTAATAATTGTAATGCAATAAGATTTGTTTGTACATACAAGTTCAAAGCATTTTTGTACCTTACTGGCTTAACTTCTTTACTATGACCCTATCCTACTTGATGCATACCTGCTAAATTGTTAATTTCAGAAATAGAAAGCTTTAAAGTAATAAGCACTATACTTTTGTGCGCATAATAAGACATTCTGTTGATTTACAGGAAACTTGGAGTCTGACGAGGTATTGGAAGGAAGTTTGACGGAACGGGCTGATCCACCACGACAAACTGACGAGGACCTGGAGTTGGAAGATACCAATTTGCGAGACTGAGTTGGTGCATCATTACCAACTATCGAAGAATTGATGCCTGAACACTCCACGGACGGTCATCTAACCGCCCCACCCAGTTCACCATCAAGACCTGACGAGGACGTCAGGATGTCAGGAGAGGCCGTGTTAGAGATGGTGGTCGAGGCTGACGTTCATCAGTGACGTCACGCCTCCCCTCTATAAATACCGTCACCCGGCGCTGGCGCGCTCTTGCTGCGATTTGGATCTCGTGCGGAACGGACGTGCTGCTCGCTCGTTGGCTTAGATCATTTATTTTTTGCTGTATTTTTCCTTATAATAAAATAGTTCGTTACTTTTAGTTTTTTTAATATTTCCACTTCTGATTTCTAACAATATTTATTTAATTTCGAAATTATTGATGTCATCACATTTAATTAAGATAGTCGTATCGTCCGCAAATAAAACTAAATCTTCATTCATTACCGTTGGCTAGTCGTTTATGTAGATTAGGAACAGGAATGGCGCGACAATTACTCCCTGAGGAACACCAAATTTGTTTAATTTATACTCCGATGTGAATGTGTTTTTGTAATTTGAGTATAGATTGTTTTTGTTTAGATTTTTCGTAAATTCAAGGTGTGGAACAATCTGCCTGCGTCTGTTTTTCCTGATCACTACAGTCCTGGGACTTTTAAGTGTCGAGTGAATAGGTTTCTCGTGGATGAACGTGTACCAACATAGTATTCATGCGCACTTTCCATCAGGTAGGTGGCATGGTAGATAAAAGTCCTATCCATAAAATATAAAAAAAAGCAAAATCCCTAAAAACTAATATCCATACGAATGACTTATCCTACCTAACATTATAATAAAATAACCTATCGTCACTACGTACAATATCACATATACTTACTTTCTTTAAAATTAAAATCTATACCTACGACTTATAGAAATAAAACTAAGTAACACTACCTTGTACTGTACTTAGCAAAAACCTAAAGGAATAAGCACGGTTTGGAATTGCAAGTAACACTTAAAACATAGAATTTATCGAAAGCTACTAAGAACGAACGCTCGCCACTTGACTTGACCAGGGACCGGAAAACCCCTTTATTTGATTAAGCCTATTGATAGGGTAACCCTATCAAAATCTTACCATATGGAAGTGTAACCCTATTGATATGGTAAGCCTAACGACGTGGTAACACTTTGAATAAAGTTAACTACTTTCGGATGCGCTTACCCTGTGATAGGGTTGCCTATTTCTATCTCTTTTCCGCGCATGCTGTTAAATTCGGAAGTATAATTCGAAGTGCGAGATTGAATAGATGGTGATATTTTTGATAATTTGATATTCTTAGAGATTAAATTTGCCTGCAGGTTTTAAAACCCTATTGAATCGGTAACCTTCAATAGGGTTTTCGATAGGCTTACTGCTTACATGAAGCTAACTCTATTGATATGGTAAGCCTTAAATTAGGGTAAGTCTTCGATACGGTTACCAAATTGATAGGGTTTTTTAAAACAAGTCTATGAAAAACCCAATCAAAAACCTCTTTAAGGGTAAGCGGTTCCGGTCCCTGGACTTGACACTTTCAAATCAAATTTCTAAAAACCGTCCTTTTACTTACCTGTACGGTAGTGATCCGTGGCGGCCGCGCACCACACCTGTGTTGCGAACGGTGCAAGCCAAATTCAACCTTTAGCACTACAGTTACAGCAAAGCTTAGAATTTAGTGAACTGCGTGTGACGTAACCTACGACAAACTTATTAATTACGGTTGGTACACGAATCGGGCCTCGGGAGCGAACCGCAAAATTAAATTTGGTTTTTTAGAGTATATACTTTTCCGGGATAAAAAGTACCCAGTGTGGTGCCCAGGATATTAAAGAATACCAAGTTTTATCGTAATCGAACCGGTATTTTTTGCGTGATGCCTGAACAAACAGACAAAATTTTTTTTAATCACATATTTGGGTTCGGTGTCGGTCTAGTAACACCCCATTTAACATTATTTTTTTTTGATATTTTTCATTTACAGAATTTTTACTTCTACAGATTTATTATACGTATAGATTGTGCGGATGGTGTGAATATGGTTTTCTGTCTATATTCAATAGATTTCAGCACTAATTTTCTTAAAACTCTGACCCGGCGTTACAAGATTTTATACAATATTACTCTCTTGTGAACAACACAATAAGATAGGTAGATACCGATACTTTCGTATGTATGCCAACTTAGACCGAGTTTTCATTTAATTATCGGGACAAAATCTTTTTAGTTAGAATACATGTCAGCGATATTAAGATGTTTGTGTGACTTCATGGTAACGGAAGTATGTAGGTAGTATGCTGTGGAGGGCGCTGAATGGCTGAATGACATTTGATTGAACAGAATGAATGAATGGCTAATGAATGGCTGTTTGACATTTGATTGCAGCGTCGCGGCTATGTCTAGAAGTGGTTGATGAAAAGTGTCCCGTTTTCAGTTACTTTTGGTGGCAGCCGTCAGGATGCCGCTCGCTGCGCAGCCTCTACTGCCGATTGGCTGTCGCTCCGATTATGATCAATAGCCTTTATTAAGGCTGACCATCAATGGGGATATTTAGTGGGTATACTCAGCCGGATCTGAGTGAGTCTCGTGGCCGAACTTTCGGTTCCCACACTGTCTGGGCACTCTATATCAGTTAGCCACTGGGGTTAACAGAATAAAGAATGCCCATTCGTCCGTAACAGGATTCATCCTACTCCTGCTAGAGCTTGCTTAAGTAGGTACCAAAAGCATCCTTGGCGGAAAAAAAAGTGTCAGATAGACGATTAGGAGAGCCAGGCGTGCGGGCGTATCTTAAACTGATGGTTAATATTAGCTCGGTATTAATTGGTTTTAGCGTTGTAAACTTCTTCTTCTTGCGAGTATGTGGACATGCTGGGCAGGTGAGTAGGTGCATCATTGTTGCGGGGAATGCCCGCATTCACACTTATCGTCTAAGCTCTCAGAGAAACCCCACTTGCAGCGATTGTCTTTGCTGAGACCTACCTAGGCTCGGAGCCGGTTTAAAGTTTTCCATGTCGGCCATGAAAGATCGTGTCCAGGCGGAAGGTTCTCCAAGAGTGGAACAAAAGGTGTTATTGAGTTCACAACGCATTTTAGAGACCTCGCCCTGAATTGGGGTGCTACGTCTTAGGAAACTATTACGGCTCTGCAGCCTTCGGGTAACCGTGGAGTAACCATGCATTGGGTGGCGGGCATCGCTTTCCAATTTGGAGCGTTCGACAGAGCCAGCCACCTCTCTTCTGATGTCTGGGGGAGCAATTCCTACCAGGGGATACAGTTTCTGTACCTGGGTCGGCCTTAGACAACCTGTAATGATCCGGCAAGTTTCGTTGAGTGCTATGTCTACCTGTTTTGCATGGGCAGAATGGCTCCAAACAGGACAAGCATATTCACCCGCGGAAAAAAATAGTGCAAGGCCGGTAGTCCGCAGAACTTGTGGTGATGCACCCCATCGGGAAGAGGTAAGTCGCTTACGAAGGTTGTTGCGAGTGTGCGAGGAGTACAAGAAAGGAGCCTCCGCGCGGCGCACTCTGGAAGCAGCTAGGTCCGGTAACGCAGGGCCTAGGCTGACTAATCCTCTCACCACGATGGCAAATTCAAATTCAAACTCGAATACGTCTGAACAGCCCTTCTCAGGGCTACCCCTCAATAATACATGCATACAGCTTTAACCGTCATATCCATCAATATTGAAGGTTTTTCAGCAGATAAAGCCGAAATCCTAGCTAATCTATGTCAGTATAAATTATGTAACATCCTATGTGTCCAGGAAACCCACCGAGATTTAAATCAAGCGTTGTTATTGTATAGTAATTAATGGACGTACCAGCGAATGAATATTGTGTTGTGAATAAGCCGGTATTACAACCAAGCCCACTCTCTCAGTACAAAGTAACTGCCTAGTGATTATTGTATCGTGTTTAATTAGCTTCATTAGCTCACATACATTATTTTACTATTAATATTTGGGTTATATATCAATCACTGCTTATAATAAAAATTTGTTCCAACGAAAATATTCACACAGCTACGTGTATTTTTATCAACAAACAAAAGCGTTGGTAAATTTTTCTCAATACAAAATCACGAAAACTTCCCATACTACTTACTTAGCAACGCGCTGTCACTCTCCTTTATATTGAAGTTCGGTACTAGCGCCACCTAAATACACTATAAAACGTCAGGGTGCCGCGGTGGCGCCATAAGCGATGCCATTTAAAAAATAATACCTACGGGTGTGTCATCTTGTCTGACTATGCCTTATTAAGCACTCTTCCCCTACTTGTTTTTACCCTAGTTGTAAACACTCATTCACTAGCTAATATCTGTATTTTTAACATCTGATAAGTTAAGTAATATAATTTAATTTGTTTACTTAATTTTATCGATTATCTTCAGATAATAAGTAATTTTAAATCCTTTATCCTAATTGTCATCATTGCTATTTATTTTTCTTAGATAACCAATTAATTCGTAATACCTCTTTATAACGAACATTATCGGTATCGATAAAACATTTATAGTTTATGAGATCAGCAGTCTGCACGTTTAAACAAACAGATTTTATTAGTGTAGGTTATTATATTCAACGGTAGTCATAAGTACCTAATTATTTTCAGGCAATCTTTATTAACACGAAGTGCTGTAATTGGTTTGAATGCGCGGTCATTATTTCACATTAGTCGCAGAAACGGCAGTCTTTGTATTGTAGGCGAAAAGGTATCGTCTGCCAAGGGAACGCTGCCTCCGGAATAACTATAATTATGTGTTCATACATAAACGAAGTTAGTCACGTTTCTAATTGTTTTGTTTAAAATTGACGAGTTGTATGTAAGATAGTTTCCTGAACACGTAATTGACTAACGTCTACAATACAAAATGTTATACGCATTATTTTGTTGTTGTCGGCCAAAAATAAAGAATGATTCTACCGTCCAAAGAATTGCAGATCTTAAAAGCAGAATATGGCATCTTTGGTTCTGTCGGCTTAATCATGGTATCAAATCAAGTAGTTCTATCTATCATGGTGCGCATGTAAGCTATCAAAATAGGATAAAATAACAAAATAATGTTTACATACATAAATACATACATAACCTCACGCCTGTCTCCCTTTGGGGTAGGCAGAGACAAGGGAACACCAATTGCTGCGATCCAGACATACATCTTTGGCTTCTTCCACGTTCATCAATCTTTTCATACATGATCGCCGGTTACGGGTACTTTTAAAATAATGTTTATATCTTGTCGATTCGAGTATTTATAGATCGTCGCATGCTAGCCTTGCTGAAGTGGTGGTAGTTATATTTCAATTTGTAAACAATGTGCCTTTCTTCTAGTGAATGTTTAATTAACTACGAAATAAAGAATAAATTTGACTTTGAGAGAATCGTTTTTGTTGCAGGATATCGGCGCACACGCACCCATTCCACGACAGAAGAATATTTAAGAAAGCTCAAGCCAACGCCATATTCTCGGCCATCAACGAAGCTGTACTTAGTGATAAAAATAAAAACTCACAAAATATTAGTGACGAGGAAGCATGACCTCTTTAAGTGTAAAATAATATTATTATATATCTTGTTCTATACTTTTGTATAAGTGCTTACTTACTTTATTTACCCCTTTACAGGAATAATATTAGAAATCAAAATATGATATACCTACCTACAGAGTTGTTTTGTCACCAGCTTAATTTAAATGATATTTTCTTTGATACGATATAAACGTTCCTGCATAATTAATTTAGTAACGCTCAGTAGAAAAAAATAAAGATATGGCACCACAATTTTTTTACAAATATTCTCCGTTGGTGAACACACCTACTAACGACGCGGTATTTCATTGTTAAGTACACACTTCCATACACAGGGTGACTGGTAAGTCAATTAAAAAATTAAAGGACGTGATAGTAACCCCAAGGTTCTCCAGGTCGTCGCTCGCCCCAGCGTTTACTGGCGATCTTGATCAGACCGTCAGTCTATCTTGCGGGGGCCTACCTACGCTGCGTCTCCCAGTACCTACGTGGCCGCTGACTTCTTTCTCAAAGTTGGACCTACCTAACTGGATTTTGTGTCCAAGGTATTGATGATCGTCGACAACTTCGAGCAATGTGCCAGCACCTAGCCTCGGACGTGCCTAACTACAACTCTAAATTTCTCCAATTTCTGCTCATCGCCGCTTCGATTGCCTAATTTTGCGTTGAAACCCCCATGGCAACGTTGAAATGAGCCTTAGAGCTGTGTATGGCTTTGGAGATACCTTATATTATACATAGCCTCCACCTCATCATCGGAGTGTGTCGAGATCGGAGCATAGACTTTTATGACCTTCAATGAATACCGTTTGGCAATTCAGAGTATCAGGTAGGTATGCTACCCTATTTGGCACGCTCTCAATTTCGTAACATTGTTCACGAGCATTTTGTGCAAGGTCAATGGGGGCATTTCCGACTGAGAGGTAATTCCAACCAATCTCAATAACTTTTATTCCATAACAGTTGTCCATGTAGGAGATAACCCAAGTTTTACGAAATTGCATAAATGGCGCAGCTAAATCGTCATGCTGCTTTCCCATGTTTTTATTTACAGACGTCATTTTAACCAGTGCTTGTCGGAAAGAGCTCTTACAGATTTTTATTTGTTTTAAATTAATTGTGGCTTATTTTCGCAGTGAGTGTTCACCTTGTTTACCATGAATTGTTTTTTTCTTATTGGTTTTTGCTTACGATACGTTTTAAGAGGAATATTTACACAGTTTTAAATGCCTCACAAAAATGTGACACGAGGTAATTACGACTGAAATAGGTAGTCGGAATTGCCACAGACAATCAATATGAAAATGCAAAAAAACTAGTGATGTCAACGTATCGACACTTCTTATGTAGGTAATTTAAATTATTGCTTAAACTACGTACACTATGAGATACCAAAAATTATTAGAGTTACTTATTTCATAGAAGAATACTTTGTTGATTATTTAACACAAGTTACTCCAGGTTGATTTGTGAATCTTAAGTGCAATTTTTAGTTTTCTTATCCTTTCATTTATCGACTACTTTAATCGTATTTGGAGTCCCATCACTATTGTCTATAGAGAGCAGTCGAAATTGCCCCTTCAAAACGTTTATGATAGTGTTTTGGTAAATTGAACCGTTGTGCATTGAATTTAAAGTATTAATTTGCTTTTACAAAGCATCGACTTGGTTTTTCTCTCACTTTTGTGTTCGTTGCTCTTATCTAAACCCTAATATTATATTCAATAGTCGGAATTGCCTCACAGAGGGGTAAAACCAACTACTTCTGACTTTTTTGCTAAATTAATCATTTTTGTACCTATATAATAAGTATTTTAACACTAGAACGCCGACATGGGTCAAAAAGACTTATTTCAAAAGAAAAATCTTCTTTTCTCCGAAAGTAAACAATTCTGTGTAGCGAAACTTTTTGACTTTTATTTTTTTTAGTTCTTTAATACAAAGCCATTGCAATTAAAATAAAAAACATGATTTTTTTTAAAGCTATATGAGAGTATACCTAGAACGCCGGCGATTAGTCATATTGACCCATTCGGTATGAAGTTGGTGCTATCGCACTTAAGTTTTCTACCTTCAATTGAGAACTTTTTTTAATTTTTACCCGCCACTTTATTTATTATTGATTCATTCAATGAGTGTTTGTGTTCGAAGTTAGCTTGTAATATTTTATAGTTTTTGTGGTAAAAGTGATATAAAATGGCATCTAGAAATTTGACGGTGGAAGAAATACGACAGAATTTGGAGAGATTGAGAGATATACCTGAAGATCAATCCGATGATGAAACTTCTCCACAAACATTATCTGAAGGTGAAGAAGATCAAGATTATGTTCTTTCTACTGACCTTCGTGGAAGTTCAGATTCTGATACTTCAGGAAATAGCTCCGAACCCGAAGATCAGTTAGAAAATATTCAAGTTCAAGATAATAGTTCTGGGAGTCGAGGCGGTCATGGACGTGGCGTTTCAAGAGGAAGAAGAACCAAATCTCTAAGCCGAAATCAAGTTCCTCCTGTTGGTGAAGTTTTGATTGCTGTAGATGGTACGCAATGGAGATGCATTCTTAGCAGTTCAAATACTTCTTCATCTAATGAGGTCTGTGACTCTGGGCGCCGTGGAGCTCAAAATATATTGCGAGAAAATCCAGGACCAACATCTTATGCAAGAAGGCAGATATTTGAAGGCCATGTAAATACATCTTGGAGACTACTGTTTTCTGAATTAATGATGAAGCACATACAGCTCTGCACTGATACCGAAGCTCGACTTCAAACTGGTGATCAGAATTGGAGTATTACATTGACAGAACTAGACGCTTTTATAGCATTGATTTATGCCAGAGGTGCATATAATATGTCACATTTAGATCTACATTTGTTGTGGAATAAACAATGGGGTCCTCCGGTATTTGCCAAGACAATGAGTCGTGACAGATTTACAGAAATTTTGAAATATATTCGGTTTGATACGCGTTCATCTCGTTCAGCTCGTCTTCAAACCGATAAATTTGCTCTTGCTTCATTTATTTGGAATGCATTCATCGAGAATTGTATCAAGTGCTATATTCCTGGAGAAAATCTTACCGCCGATGAACAACTATTCCCTTCTAAATGCAGGTGCCCTTTTCTTCAATATATGGCAGGTAAACCAGATAAGTTTGGAATAAAGTTTTGGTTGCTTGTTGATCTCAAAACGAAATATCTTTGTAATGGTTTTCCATACTTGGGCAAAGATGTCAGCCGTAGCATTGAGCAGTCATTGCCTGAACATGTCATTATGAAGTTGGCTGCTCCATTTTTGAAAAAAGGTCATAATATTACAACAGACAACTTTTTTACTTCTTTGAAGCTGGCGCAAAAATTTAAAGCTGAAAAAACGAGCATTGTAGGGACAATGCGTAAGTCACGTCGAGAGATTCCAATGCAGTGTAAAAACATCAAAACATCACTATATGAGACGTTTGTGTTGAAAACAAATGACGATACCACTCTTACAGTATACCAAGGAAAGCCTAGTAAAAATGTTATTATTTTGAGCAACACCCACTCACGAGTGAGCACTAGTGACTGCAATAAGAAGCTTCCTGAAACAGTTCAGTTTTACAATGATACGAAATATGGAGTGGACATACTTGATCAAATGGCTAGGATTTATACGACTAGAGCTGGAACTCGACGGTGGCCAATGCATGTCTTTTATAATATCTTAGACATTTGTGTCATAAATGCACACATATTATACAAAGAAACCACTGCTAAAAAGCTATCACGCCACTTTATTCTTGAACTTATAACGGAACTAAGCCAGCCCTACATAGAAAGTCGTAACAAAATTCCAGCAGCTGCAACAATGCCTTCGACATCAAGACCAGCGGGTGGCGTTGTTCCTCAAATGAAGAGAAATACAAAAAGAGGTCATTGTCAAATACGTGAAAACTGTAAAAACAACAAGACTTCCGAGAGATGTGACATTTGTGTAAAATATGTTTGTGGAAAGTGCATCAGTCGTACAGAAAAAACTATCATATGTGAAAAATGTACTTGTTAAAAACTTTATTTTTTTTCATTTCTCATAATTTTTTTTTATTTCGTATTATTAATAAACAAATGATTGTCATGTATCAACATATTTTATTTGATTTTCTTGTGTTAGTCTTTTTGACCCATTCTCGGCGTTGTAGGTAGTTGAAAAGTTCAGGCGTTCTAGTGTTAATTGAAGAATACATCAAGATCAATCTCAGTCAATGGTTTTATAACATGAATTATTCAGATGTGTAGTAATTTAGTAACATCAATGTACAAATAGGTACTTAGTTAAACTTTATGTTTGCATTTTTTTAGTCGGAAATGCCCCTATTGACCTTACGAGAAACCCACACCGGTTTGAGACCGTAGCTCCCCGTAGTATTTGTAAATAGTTTGACTATTTCAATTGTATTTAAATACAAACGAAATAAATATTATTTTTTTTACTTAGAACACTGTCGGAACTCAGGATTTTTGATTCCTCTCCCTTTCTACGGACTTCAGAAAACCCCGCAATGCATTCCACTCAACAAGCTTCTAGCCAGTCCGCAGTGTATTTACGTTGTATGTTACCAGGGCTAAGGGTCGTTTGCGGCAGCCTGGTCGAACCCGGAGATTCTTAGGAACCCGTATCCCGCCGTTTCCTCGACCGCTGCCTTACTCGAGATTAGCGGGACCGCCGCGCCGGAGACTAAGGCCCTGGGCCTGTCTCTACGTTCCGCGGAGTTTTATTTAAGGAGAGTAATGCCTTAATCGCCTCGAGCGTGTTGACGATTGCAGATGTTTTAACTACGCAGAAGGACGCTGCGGCCCATCCTCTGAATTTTTGTCCCTTAGTCACCTCTTACGACTCAAGCCCGCACCACACGCCAATATACAAAAGTATACAAAATGATAAAATTACTTAAATGGCGCAGGCGTCTTTTGATTAAGTAAGTAGGTATTACCTAATTCAAATAAATGACTTGCTTAAAAAACTTTAGATACAAACAACTTTTCCTATCTCCATACCCAGTCTAGATTTTATCGGAGATGGAAAGACAATAATATTACTGATATAATCCTTTGATAAGTAGACAGCACCGATATAGTGAACAGCAAGGTACCTAGATGCTGACATCTTACCGAGTCTCCGGTTAACTTTTTAGATATCATATCCAGCGTTTACCTTTACCAGATCGTTGGTCCCCCTTGTGAGCCTGTCTACGCTGCGTCTTCCTGTAGGTACGTGGCCACCACTCTAGAAACTTACTGCCCCAACCTTAGTTTACACGATTCACAAAGATTTTGACAGTGAAAGTTCTTTTTTTTTTTTATATTGTAAGGATAGGACGTTTGTCTTCCATGCCACCTGATGGAAAGTACGCACTTATACAGGGTGTTGCGTAATGAGTGGATAATCCTTTACCGAGGGTTGGGGGGCATTGCGGCTGTTCAGAAAATGACAATTTGTGTTCAGTAAAAGTGTCACGATTTTCGAGTTTTTAGGCCTTTACCCACTCTTTTAAGTGCCAAATTTACATTACAAAGAATTTTCTCAATCTGTTTTCTCAACAGCATTCAGTGATAGTGGTGCTATCAAACGTAAACTACCAATTTTGTACGATAGCCAAAGTTTTTTTTATTTTTATTTTTAAACGTACAGTTTGTGCTAAGTTCTATTTTTTTCCCTGACTTTGGTACCTCGTGGTGTAAAAAAAATGTACAATGACATGAGTGCCCAATTGATTAAATAATAGCCTATTTCATTATGATTCCAAAATGGTATAATTTACGATATTTCTAGCTCTCAATTTAAAAATATTGCGTTTAAGGTCAATTTTCTTAGGAGGTTCTCTTACGCAAAATTATTACTATTTGTAATAGTTTTAGTTCATCTGCCTTTGTGTTCACAAAACCGACTCCTCCGTCAAGTTGAATAATAATTCTAGGAATCATAGCGCACCTGCGTTTCCTACTAAAGCTAATGTTTTGGTTTCTTCTTTCATTTAACGAGTAAAAAAACTTTTTCAAAGGCCTAACTTTTTTCAAATTAAAAAAAATGCCCAAAAACTCGATAACCTTGACACTTTTACTGAACACAAATTGTCATTTTCCGAACACCCGCAATGCCTCCCTACCGTCGGTAAAGGATTATCAAAGGATTAAAAATGTATAATTCCTTGGAAGGATTAAAAATTAAGGTTGTAAAATGTAATTTTGATTTTGTGTTTGATTTTTTGCTGCAACTGTGTAACTTAATGATAATTGTTTTACCTCGTTGGATAGCCAGAGAGTTGCAGACGTTTTTTTTATATAAAACGTGCACGCGAAATTTATAAGAGTCTGACCAACGAAAGCTGTCCTACAAAAAAGTCGAGAACTCTAAGACTTCAAGATCACGCGACCCAGGCTTTACGCTGATTAAAGGGTTACCACAAGCCCGACATGCTCAATATTCAAGCGATAACTTACAGATAACTACTATCATTGAATCAATTCATAAATTATTATAAGGAACTTTTATTTATAATATTTGTATTTTTATAATATAGGAAACGTATTATAGAGAAAATAAAACGTCATAAATTAATATCTACAGCTAGGGTTATCAATGGTCGAGTAATATTTAAAATCATATAAAACTTGAAAAAAAGTATCTATGTTTGTAAATCATATTTTCAGCAATATGTCAATCGTATTTTCTGTATGATGAAAATATGGAAAACAAAAATGTGGACAAACATTTTCGAGATAATGAATTAATTCACACTTAAAATAATCGATCTTAACATAGGTACACCATTCATTATAATAAAAATGATTCAATTTTGGATTACACGATTTGAGGTGCAATGATTGCAAATGACCTCCCCATTCGTAACCTCAAAAGATTCAGGATTAATTACCAATAACCCAGTAGATATTATATTTTTCGCCAGAGTCATCTCGTACCTATGTGCGTATGGATAACGTAGTAAGTAATTCGGTATGCATATACACCACGCTTAACAATTGAATAATTATGATGTCAATATGACGTATATTAATAAGATTGTATTTACGATACGAGCATATGTAACGAGGAAAATCTAGACGGCTGGCGATAGAGGATAACTCCAAAGTAAGTTATGAGCTATGAACATATTTCAAAATTGAATTTTACTTGGTAATTTCCGTTGAAGGTGTGTTAATTATACAAAATATGTTACTCGTGCCATTAATTATCTTCTTTTTAAGTGAATAAGCGAGGTGTCTAAAGAGTAATATATATTGTCTTTAATTTTAAATATACGAACGAGTACTGCACAGGTTCGAACAAACGCTTCAGCCTTGTTGTTTAGTGTAGATTCATGTTTCGTCTCAAATGGTTAATTTAATAATATGAAGACAGTGGCGGAATGCTCGGCTGCCGTGTGAGAGGTCGCAGGTTCGAGTCCCAGCTGGCTCAATTTGGAAAACAAACTTTTATAATCTGTAGGCCTATAACGGTTCTTTTATGAAATGGCATGATAAACAAGATTTCTATGATACAATGATCAACTATTATGACATATGAATAAACGAATTCCCTATACATTTGCATGCAAGAGGCGTTGCATTACCTTTTGCAATGACAGTTTCAATGATCATCTATGACTTAAAAACGTGAATTGAAAATGGTGAGATCGCACCCACCTCTATGATATGTTTTATTTATTTAATTGTAACAAAATCCACAGCTCTTAAATAAAATATAACAGTAGGTACATATATAAAACTGACAGCCGGTTACGGATTTACAATTTTTAGATGATTTAAGCAGACAAAAAGAGATATACGAGTACAATGATTAGAAAATGTTTTAAATCAAAAATTATTCTTAAATATACAATATAATATATAAATATATTCAAAGAAAAGACATTTAGTCATTCAATATTTCTACTTTAGTTTCAGGTCGACTACAGCGTATTCAAAATTCAAATTCAAAAAGTTTTATTCATCTTAGGAATTTCACAAAACGTAAAAAAGTATGACAATGTTTGTGTGTGTATGTAACTATATGTGTGTGTGTGTGTGTTTTGAGTGTTTGTGTGTGTGTGTGTACTTATATTTAAAAGAGGTAACAAATAGCCATGTTTTATTTTCAACTCCTGTTAAGTAAATTTAATATACTGTTCTTAAATTTAACCTTATTATCATAAAATATGTCAGTGACTTGTGCGAATTTTTTGTTATAAGTAGGTAAGTATGTGTTTTGGATTCTATTTACAGTGGCGTTCTGAGTGTAGTTTGTTTTCGGATGCTGCGGATAAAATATGGAGGTGTGTCTCGTTCTAGTGGAAGGAGTATGTAAGTTGAGGGTGAGATTTGTGAGATCATTGCAATCTATATTACCATTACAAATGTTGTATAAGAACATCATGTCAAGTAAAGTACGTCTGGATTTAAGGGATATCTCATTTGTTTCTTGATGTCCATAAATAAATACTGTATTATTATATATTGGGGTTATTGTATTCAATCTACATGGTAGGTATACCAAATAATGATCGCATGATATGTTTTAAGGCCGCTCCACATTGTCGCGAGAACCTCCCGAGTCGTTAATATAATTGTCTGCATACATAGAATATAAAGCCTTGAGATCAATAATGTTTTCATCACAATTTATCTTTATTTGTTAGTAAATAAAACATATTAGATATTAATTTTTATCTTCCTGGTCATTAACGTCATGCTCCCTCAGGCGGCATGGCTATAGCGGTCGGGTATCGGGTCACCCTCTTCCCTAAAATATGGTTGAGGAGGGTATTACTAGCTCTGAGAGATATACTCTGCAATATGACCGTTCTAATCGGCGGCTCGCTCGTTACTGAGATACATGCGAGTGTGACTCCTACACAAAACTCCGAACTCCCCACAAACCCCAAAACCCACAAAAAGTAGAGAAAATGAGTAGAATACGAGAATGGCTTCCACATTCTCGTTTCTTGCATGTTTCTTGCGTTTTCGCGAGACTCTCGTGAGAATGTGGAGCGGCCTTTACGTCAAAACTATTTCATATCATCGCATGGTTTTGAGATCCATAATAGGCTTGCTGGATCGGGCCTGGGTGCATGCTAGGATATAGGTACACCGTAGGATATATAAAAGGTTACTTTGGAGCCACGTGCTTGGTGTGTCAGCTTACTGGTCCGCTTAGGTAATTTATTTACATATGTATTTATTATTTTGTTTCGGGAAGATTTACACGACCGAAGCCGCGGCGGCTGGCTAAAAAGCAAAACTACGCTACACAATGTAGGTAGGTACTATAAATTCACTTTATTTTATCTCACACCCTGTACATTAAATTTCAATGAATGTACCGCGAGCAGAGTGCCTACTATCTTTACTTATAAATTATTATTGGAACATCATGTCAATTTCGATATATGTACCTACCTACTTACTTACAATATTGACTTCCTAGTCTATCGTACGTTAGTAAGTATACATAATAATCTTATACAGTAGCTAGTACCTATGCATTAGCTAATAATACATAAATGTACATACCTGTGCTCCTAAGTCCAAACTATCAATTACGTTCTATCAGATCTCTTTACTGTCCTTCGTTATGCAGCCTAGAATCAAATCAGAAAGTAATGAACATAAACTATAACTTCATTAACAAGATAAGTATAGACACGGAAGACACTTCGATAAATAGGTCGTTTAAAAATACTTATCAAAACATCGCGGAATGATAGCCGGCCTATCGCGATTATGAACGTACCTATATGTAGCCAGATCGTTTTGCTTCATATACAATAGCGGATCACAATTTGTTTGCATACTACTTGTTACAGTCGGCTTAGTAGCCATACGACAATCTTTCAATACAAACGTGCCTTCACGTTACATAACGCACGGCGGGCACGCGACGCGTGATTTAGAACATTCATTCAGCGTTATAAAAGTGTAAAGTTATTTTTACAATCTAAACAATCCACATGCGGTGGTCGTGGTTTATTTTTGTGATATTGCCATGGGTCAGCGATGGGTATAGGATCCTGTGTTTGCTGCCGTACGCGGGGAAGAGCCACCACATGGTGTTCGAGCCGCTGCTCGCGGAGCTGGCGGCGCGCGGGCACCAGCTCACGGTGGTGTCGTTCTTCCCCGCCGCGCCGCCGCAGCCGCGCCGCCGCGACGTCAGCCTAGCTGCGCTCGCGCCGCTCAACGTGGAGGTCGTCGACCTCAGCAGCCTGGACTACCGCTGGTTCGGCTTGGAAAGATACTTCGAATCCGCACCGACAGTAATCGGCCTGGCGCGGGCTAATCTGGAATTTTGCGAAAAGTTACTCGACGCCGATATCTTTCAGGAATTCGTGCAAACAAAGGGCGATTACGATTTGATTCTAACGGAACACTTCAACAGCGACTGCATGCTGGGTATTATTCATAAATACGGAGTGCCGTCGATAGGGCTTCAGTCCTGTGCCATGCTGCCCTGGACGTACTCGCGCGTGGGGGCCCCGGATAATCCGTCCTACGTCCCTGTAATGACATTGGGCCTCACCGATGATATGACCTTTGGCGAACGCATTATAAATGCAATATACTTATACTCCTGTTTAATTTGGATGGAGATTGAAATAAGATGGAAGGAGCAAAGGCTGCTGGAATCGAAGTTGGGTAAACTGCCGCCGCTGGGAGACATCGCGCGGAACGCCAGCCTGGTGATCTCCAACACGCACCACTCGCTGAGCGGCAACCGCGTCGCGCCGCCCGCCGTGTTAGAGGTGGGCGGCATCCACCTGCATAACCGCTCCGCGCAGCCGCTGCCGCGGGTGAGTCCCACCGCTTCATCGATAAATTATAATGAATAAAATCCCCAGACAATCACACCAACTACATGGCCCCAAAGTAAGCATAGCTTTTGTTATGGGATACCATGTAGCGAACTAGGGGGGAACCTAGAATATAAATACATAAAAAGATAAACACCCAGACACAGACCACGAACAAATCCGTAATAACCTGTTTAAATCGTTGGCATGTAAAAAGGGTACCTTACATACAATACTACAAAAATAGATAATAGGTAGGTATGTACCTACCTAATAATAAAATCCCCAGGCAATCACACCAAATTCATGGCCCCATGGGATACCATGTAGCGAACTAGAAATTAGTAGTTACCCAGACCGTAGCAGATTTATTTTTCTTGCTAAGTACGGGGATCGAACTCGCGACCTCACGAAACATAGAGTGTCTTACAGTACTGCGCCGCTATTTCGGAGGTGACATAGTTGACATACCCTAACCAGTACTGTATACAAGTATACATTACCTGGACCCGACTGCTTAACGTGCCCTCCGAAGCACGGTAGTCGTCGTGAGAAATAAATGATCGGCGGTCACCCATCCTTTTACCGACCGCGCCGAGCGCGCTTACCTGCGTTATTGTATGATATGCACAGTACCCACGGCGCGGCGCCGCAACGACTTCGAGTTCCAATATACCTGTTTATAAATAAAGTGTACTTAGGTTTTATCTTCGCCATATCATTACATATATTTAGATAACCCTTTTAGAAAACAATGTCTATTAATATAAAACGTTTACATAGCAAGTGCACTAATCAAATAAATTATCTAATATAAATTATCTTATCGTAGACTAGATTTTGTGGCATTGCAAACGAAGGTAAGGGCATTTACATAAGTCATAATTGTAGAAATATGAGCAAGACTGAGTGCAACATCGTCTGACTATGTTTAGAAATCTAAACAGGAGAAAATAACGACATTTAATACTATTATTTATATGGAGAAGTGACTGCCTTATGGAGCTTATCTACGGTCCATATCATTAATAGTAAATTTCAGTTTAGTTTTATTTAAAGAGGAAAAGGGATTTTAGTGCCAACGCTGCGTTTTGCGGACGCGTGTGCGGCTTCATACTCTTGTGGGGGTTTCTGTACGAACCCGCGCCCGCGCCCGCGCCCGCGCAACGCGGCGTTGTTGGCGCTTGCGTCGCGATCCATCATTCATTAGCAAGATTGATTGATTGTGATGTAGGGTAGATAGATATTTATTTTATTTTATTTATTTAGGTTCTGCAAGGTTTGTATAGCGCAATCCAACCTACGGCAGATGTAAGAATCACTTTTGAAACATTTAAACGAAAGAGTTAATGGTTTGTCTGTCAATGATTTTTATATTTATATTTACACTTTTATTTTTTCTATTATAGAAAGAGTAAGGCTCCGCGGCCGCGCCCCGCCAATTATTTATTCTTCCTTATTGTACCTTATTCAAAAAGTGTTATAGTATGTATAGGTACCTATAAGTACTAGAATAAACGAGTTAGTTTATCTGTGTGTTTGGCACGTTTATTGGTGTGTTACTGATGCTTTTATTTTGGCATACTCAGGGTTCAAGAAACTGCATCCTTAACTACATACATATTTAAACATTGTCTAGTCCACATTAAGATTCTACCCCTCAGGCCCCAAGCGGTACTCAAACGCTACGCGGGATATGCGATACGCATCATAATACCGAAATACAAAAGCTCGAAATCCATAATACCTATAAATGGAATGCCGAATATCAAAATATCGACTATTTATTTGACCGAAAGCACAAATTCCCGAAAGAATACTTAACCGAAAGCACGAAAGCCCACAAGAAAGCTACTAAACACCTTTTCACCAGCTTAAATATTGAAATATGTTGGGAAGCACTGTGCTTTGTTCTCGATATTAGGTACCAGTTAAGGGACACAGGTCTTATTGACGTTTTTATGGGCGATAGGCTGACCCCGTCACTGCAATAGTCTCGTTACATCAATATAAGTAATACCTCCAAATTTGTCAAACGTGACATCAGATGGTTTTAAAGCCTCTGGGGTTCCGTAATGCAGGCGTGTGTATCTGTTAATGGTTTTTGTCTGTTGCAGGAGCTAGAGCAGTGGGTGTCGGAGACGGCGCACGGCTTCATCCTGTTCAGCTTCGGGTCGCTGGTGCGCGGCGCGTCGCTGCCGGCGGCAAGGCTGGCGGCCATCGCGGCGGCGCTGGCGCGGCTGCCGCAGCGCGTGCTGTGGAAGTGGGAGGCCGCCCCCACCGCCGCCGCCGCCGCCGCCTTCCCCCACAACGTGCGCACCGAGCGCTGGCTGCCGCAGTACGATCTCTTGAGTAAGTAACTTAGGACCTTTATTATTCTCAAGTTTTACTAATGATATTCACTCATATTTAACATCAAGTCATCTGCTCTGTTTGCTGACGACATGAAGCTATACTCAAGTGTTTCAACCTTTTTTGATGCTGAGGCTCTCCAAGCTGACCTATTGCGTTTCTAATAAACTAGACTTAAATCGTGCTAAATGCTTAATAGTCACCTATATTCGCAAAACCAGTCCCTCGATATTTAATTACAATGCATTCAAAGTACTTATTCTAGCAATCTTAACAAAGATTGCTAGAATACTTTGAATGCTAGCAAATATCATAATCTATCAAATAAGATCACTCTTGTGTATCGGGGCGACATGAAAATGTGAAAAAAATTAGTTTCAGTGAACTAGTAGAAATACGAGATATTAAATTTTAAAATGGCTGTCATTCAGTGGGGTGAGGGGTCCGATCCCCCATTGTATAGTATTTTGTCGATAAAATTTAACATACTTAGGGTAGACCGGGGATATAACCATTTTTGAGACAATGGTAGATTACGACGAGTCTACTGAAACATATTTAATTTTGTCATTAAATTCAAATACCTAAGCCCTTGACCTACAAATGTGTACAAGTGAGATCGAGGCCTAACTTGGGATAAGTCATTGAAAAAAAAGCTAAAGCCCGAAAAAAAAAACATATTTCACCGAAAGAAAGGTTCCTGGTCCAAGAAACAAAAGCTCTTTTTCTCGGTATCTACGGTAGCTACTAGGGTTGCCAACATTTTTTAAGAAATAAAGCATGTTTGAATCTGAAAAGAATATCAAACAGTATTTTGTAAAAATTAACAGTATTCAGTTTATTTGATGTTTTAAACACATATTTTTAGAGCTTCCCGCACAAATATTAATTTAACTCTAGCACATAAAGTATTTATAATTTTATAAAATTCTATTTTAATATTCTGTACTAGCTGTGACCCGCGAGTTCGTCCGCGTGGATACCGTTTATTAGAATTCGATAAATACTATTATTATATCCTCCTTGAATTTAAAACTTACCTTATTCAAAATTTTGTCAAAATCGACTCAGTAGTTTAGCTGTGAAAGCGTTACTGATAGATAAACAGACAGAATTACTTCAAAAACTGTTACAACAAAGCAGTGATCCGCAGTTTCACCTAGGTTTTGTGAAAAAGTATAGGTACGTAGGTATATTACATAAATGATGCCCGCGACTTCGTCTGTATTGAATTAGTATTTCGAGTAGGTTATTTTCTTCTCCAAGGTCCTAACTATCTTTAATAACAAAAATAAAAATGAAGAATCTTCGCCCATATAATAAGTACCTATAACTCCTTAACACAAACATAGGTACCTACCTATGTTTGTGTTAAGGAGTTAACTATCTATTAGGTACATTACAAAAACACATAGCGTTATAAACAAAGCGGGTGCCAAAGTGCCTTAAATTTTAATAATGTCTTAAGTTTTCGCGATAACTATTATGTATGACTATTAATTAAAACACTTTTGAACCGGATTTATCGCGTATATTTACATTTTAAATTTTAACAGTCGCTCGTGACCGCGGGGTCTGCAAAGACACCGAAACGTCGAGTTAAAATGTAAAATATAAATTATACGCCATTAATCCGGTTAAAAAGTGTTTTATTTAATGCCTTCAATTTTACTTAATTCATGCAATATCTTCATTAATTATACTTAGCTTATTGTTATTCTAGGTAAAGCTAAGTAGTTTTTGCGTGAAAGAATAGCAAAAATCCATCCATCCAGCCGTTTGGCTTTTCACTGCCAAACGGCTAAGCCAATATTAATGTAATTTGTTATAGTAGTTAACACATACGTTACTTTTTATTCCGAAGAAATCTACGGTTTATGACTTCCAAGAGGCAGAAACGATCATGAAATAAACAAAACCTTGATTTCCATTTTATCTCTGTATGTACAGAAGGCAGGTAGGTATATTACATAGATGATGCCCGCGACTTCGTCTGTATTGAATTAGTATTTCGAGTAGGTTATTTTCTTCTCCAAGGTCCTAACTATCTTTAATAACAAAAATAAAAATGAAGAATCTTCGCCCATATAATAAGTATAACTCCTTAACACAAACATAGGTAGGTAACTATCTATTAGGTACATTACAAAAACACATAGCGTTATAAACATCAAGCGTTACAAATCTGTCAAAATTTTTACTTGAATTTGAACTCTATGCCCTAGATAATAAGATTAACGAAGATAATTGGTTGGGAAATTTGACAGGTAATGTAACGCTTGTTCCTTCTGTACCTACCTATATTAAATCGCGAAAAAGCTTGCGCTCGCCTCCCGCCTTTTTATACCCTACCGCCGCGAGCCGCGGCAACCGTTACCTACGCAAAAATAATCCCTATATCATTCAGTATTCACGCGCGATAGGTGTTATGTATAAGTTTTGGTGTTTCTATACCGATTTCTATGATTCTTTTTTCATTGAATAGGTAATAATGTTAATTTTTTTTAATTAGGGATGAGTGAGAGTATTATAAACGTAAGAGGTAACAAATATAATCAGTCAGAAAGCTCCGAACTGCTAAGCTATCGGGATTTACACGTGTTATTGTGAGTAAACCATAAAATATAGAGATATACTGTTGCGGGATATTTTTTATAGAATTTTATGAAGAATATTTCTGTCATACATGATTTCTATGTAGCTTTAACCATTAAGGCTGCAGACGCGACGGAAGCTTAAAAAATGAAGTAACTTCTCCCGTTTTTCCAACATTTCCCTTCACTGCTCTGCTCCTATTGATTGTAGCGTGATAATAAGTATGCTATAACCTTCATAACCAGGAGTATGAAGAATAATTTTACCAAGTTTCGTTAAAATCCGTGTAGTAGTTTTTGTTTCTATAAGAAACATACAGACAGACAGACAGACAAAAATTTTACTGATTGCATTTTTGGCATCAGTATCGATCACTAATCACCCCCTGATAGTTATTTTGAAAAAATATTTCATGTACAGAATTGACCTCTCTACAGATTTATTATAAGTATAGAAGATAGATAGATAGATAGATAGATATAGATATAGATACTTTATTTTTGTCCAGCAGTAAAAAGTGTAATGTAATGAAAAAAAGGTATAATACTGTTAAAACAGTATGGTTGGCAGCCCTAGTTACTAGGCTGCTGGTGAAGACGCAGGAAATATACAATCTTTATTATATTATGTGTCTTGTGCTTGCAAATTAAAGCGGCCACACGTGCTTCACAAAACATATAACCGTATATAATATAAAAACCCGTTAATTGCTATTATCTGACTGGTATTGATGGCAATGAACACGTACAGTCGACACTAACGCAATAGTCGAGTCGAGCTGCATCAGCTGCGAGTTGGTGGATCGACGACTCGCTGCCCAACGTCACATTATACGCACAACTTCAACAACAACACATTTATAATACCTTTATTTAATTAATAAGATAAATTTATTGACACTTGAGGAACTATTCGAATCAAATTATGTTGATAATTACAAAGACACAGCCTATTTCTTAAAAACCTTTTAAAAACATTTCTTTCTAAAAGCCTGAGGCTGGAAAGTGGAAAATAATTGTGACTCGAAATTTCAATTTTAATGTAAATTTTTCACTCAAAATAAACTTATGTAGGTGCACTAAGTATTAACTGCATTTTATATATAAGAATATATAACGTGGTATGTAGTATGTTATTATCAATAAAAATAATGAATATAGGTACATGTCACAGAAAAAAAAACAAGGAGGTCTTGAGACACAGAGAGAGAGAGTTTTGCTATCCCTACCTTTTTTTGGTAATATTTGCTTCGGTGTGCGTAAGAAATGCCTTTGGATTGAATAAAAAAAATACATTTATGTAACAGTCCAGTAAAAAACACGGCATAAGTTGAGAAATGAATGGGACGAGCGAGACTAATGAGGAAAGAACCGACGAGACTCAATAAGATGAACACTGACAAATGCAGATAATGTTCTCAAACTCTTTTATTTTAAATATTTAGATTTTGATTCACAAAATTCGTTAGGTAAGGAACGTAGCGCTTAGAATTAATATTCTTTGTTCAATATGTATTTAGGTAAACACCGCTGGAGCAAAGTATAATGCCACATTATTATAATGACACTGTACACATTGTTGTTACATGTTTGTCGTTAAAAATAAAATTAAAGCGAAGGAAAATATGTTAGAGTTCAACCAATAAACATTGGCAACTCAGGTACCTACATACCTTTTTTTAAGTAAGTTTACTTTGAATAGGTACTTAACAGTAAGTTAACATAATGTTGATAGGTACTTATTACTATGTATTTTATGCATACTGTGGTCATGTCAGTCTTTTTTGTTAATCGATAAATGTGATAATTATTCCAGCCAATTAAAAAATACAGAACACACCACTCTACGTAAGTAAGTAGTTGGCACTTAACTCATTCTTGTTATGTGAAGTTATGACCGTTTTATTTTATTTTGAAGTATTAAGTCAAACCCAAGTGTTCGGACAAAACGGGGAAAATAAATGTAGAATGTAGCAGCTTCGCAAGGGTCCCCCCGCAATACTTCTGATCCAGAAAGAGTTCCAAGATGAAACTTCACCTGCATCAAGAGTGAGGATATTAAAATTTTCGAAATTAGATTTATCGGTTTTTGACAGAAACAAAGGAGTCAACAATGAAAATTGTTAGGGATTTATCGGTATAAGTATGTTATGATCGACATGTTTTGTTAATAAGATTGCTGTCATAATCGGTTTATATTCAGATACGAGTATTTCACGGACAGATTTGGAGCGGATGTATCGCTTTCCGATCAGGTCACACTAGCCAGAGAGCAAGATATGTACGAGAACAACCAAATGGCATCATTAAAAAAAAAGCAAAATGTGATTTATCGGTTTTTGTTCCGACGCTCCTCAAATGCTTGACTAAGTATCAGTCGCAGCGCCTTTGATTATTTTATTTTGCATTTAACAGACTAACTTTTTCGAAGGGGAATGGTTATTATTATCGTCAAGATTAGATAGCACTGAATGTTTACAAAGTTACGTACTTACTGCGTTAAGTTATTTATCACATATTAGATATATAATGGCCTTAACATGAAAGGGCAACCACGCTTTACAGTTGGACATGTATCGGCACAGAAATTCAGTACGTAGGTAGGTTGATATTAGCAGAGATCTTTTCTCACTCGAGCGAGACCACGATATAGGCTTGGTAATAATAGGTTGGGGAAAAAGTCTTTTCGCATTATAGTATGTATGAACTTGCAATAAAATCTCTTTGGCTATAGTATTTGTTGTAGTCGTCGTGGCGCCGTGGTTACTGTGTGTATCTTACGATATCACAGGTTAAGCAACGTTCGGCGCGGTCGGTACTTGGATGGGTGACCGCCGACCATTCGTTTCTCACGACGACTTCCGTGCTTCGGAGGGCACGTTAAGCTGTCGGTCCCGGGTGCTGTATACTTGTATAGTAGTCGTTAGGGTTTGTCAGAAGCCATATCGGCACCCTGAAAATTCTGACATCCACCACCCAGCACTGGGCCAGCTCGGTGGATTATGGCCTAAACCTCCTCGTCACCCAGAGGAGAGACTCATGCCCTGCAGTGGGCTCATCACACGGAGTTGTGATGATGATAGTATTTGTATCTGGCTGGTTTTCGTATCATTGAAAGTTAAAATTTTAAAGAACATAATTCCAAATTCAAATTAGGAAAATGTGTGATTTTCATTTGTTTTTGTACTGTCAAGATGAGTGAATCTGATGAAGAAATTCGATACATTTTAAAATTTTACTACAAAAAAGGTAAGAATGCATCGCAAGCCGCGAGAAAATTTTGCGATGTTTATGGACCTAGTGCAGTGTCTGTGAGAGTAGCACAAATTTGGTTTAAGCGTTTTCAATCCGGTTTTGATGTCAAAGATGCACCTCGCTCTGGTCGCCCTATTACGGATAAAATGGATGCCATTTTTGAAAAAGTGGAGCAAGATCGACATATCAGTAGTTACGACGTAGCTGAAGAACTGGGAATTGACCACAAAACAGTTTTGGCGCATTTGAAAAAAGCTGGGTACACAAAAAAGCTCGATATTTGGGTACCTCACGAGCTCACTGAAAGAAACCTAATGAACCGTGTACTCATTTGTGATTCTTTATTACGACGTAACGAAACCGAATCATTTTTAAAGAAGCTGATAACTGGTGATGAAAAGGGGATCACGTACGACAAGAACGTGCGAAAAAGGTCGTGGTCAAAGGCCGGTCAGGCTTCACAGACTGTGGCGAAACCCGGGTTAACTCGCAATAAGGTGATGTTGTGTGTGTGGTGGGGTTGGAAGGTCATTATTCATTATGAGCTGTTACCACCAGGCAGGACTATCGATTCTGAACTCTACTGCGAACAACTTATGAGATTGAAACAAGAAGTTGAGAGAAAGCGGCCGGAATTAATCAACAGAAGGGGTGTGGTGTTTCATCATGATAACGCTCGACCTCACACATCTATAGCCACCCAGCAAAAATTAAGAGAGTTTGGCTGGGAGGTGTTAATGCATCCGCCGTATAGTCCTGACCTTGCACCTTCAGATTTCCACCTGTTTCGGTCTCTTCAGAATTCTTTATGCAGTGTTAGGTTAGTGTTACATCACGAGAGGACTGCCAAATCCACTTGTCGCGGTATTTTGATGAGAGGTCCCAAATTTTTTATAGCAATGGGATCATGTCCCTACCTACAAGATGGCAAAAGGTTATCGAACAAAATGGTACATACCTACATATTTTAGTTAAATTTCAATAAACTATATTAAAAAATGTTTTGAATTTACTTAAAAAATGCGAAGAAACTTTTTCCCCAACCCAATATTATCTTTACAGTATTGTAACCCGAACTTATCTTTGAAAGAAATGCTTATAGTAGCCCGCTCCAGCATTTTAATTACATTTGCCTACTTTCTGTTTACTTCCATTTAGTTTTTTGATTGTAAATATACTTTTTTGTAAAAACAGATAAAATACTTTGTGAAATTAATAGGAAGTGTTCAATAAAAATGCATTTTGTGTCAAAAAACCATGTTTACGTTTGAATAACAAATCGGTCTTATAAATTAGCGACCGAAAAATACTTGCTCCTCGACTGCGACGTACGAAATGCTTTATTATTAAATTTTAAAGCAAGTATAAAAAATCCGCATCCTAGTTTTATATTAGAATGCAGATTCGGTATCGAGCGACCGTTTGTATGAAGTTGAAATACTGTATACTTAGATAATATTACCGTGGTAAAGGGTACTGTAAGTGCAGTAACGAAACGAAACGTGAAGTAAAGATGTACAGTAGGTATTTATCTATTTAGGTTTCATCTGCGTATGCACTTTTCGATCACGTAAAAAATTCTCAAATAACCTTTCCCAAGAGCTGGGTAATCAAATGCGCATAAAAAAGTTTTTTTTTTCAAACCCAACTCTTGGGCGTGTTCTAATGACGCGCCTAGGACCTGCGTCTCACCCGCGTTACACCCGCGCTCGGCTGCGAGGCTGCGTGGGTGGAATTTGATTATTGTACAGAAGGCAGTGGATAAGCGTTACTTGTCAAATTTCCCCAACCAATTTTAACTTAAGGCGAGTATTTTCGAGCGCAGTAGGCATTAACGCTATATGGGACTGCGTGGCGGGCAGTCGCGTAAATGAACACGTCAGCGCACAGAATTGTCACAGTATAATAGCAGTCATATAGTAGTACTATACCTACAGTGTGGCTTGTTATACGAAATTAGTAATTACGATAACTAAAACTTATGTCAAGAATGATATAATATTATATATAGTTTTTATTTATCTGGATTTAGTATTGCGATACCTATACTTACTATTTTACATACATACATACATAACTTCACGCCTGTATCCCGTATGGGGTAGGCAGAATACCAGAGGTAATAAAACCATTTCATGTCACGTTTGACAAATTTGGAGGCATTATAATAGTGGAGAAAGACTATTGCAGTGACAGGGTTCAGCCTATCGCCCACAAAAAAGCCTCCCATAACACTTACTATTTTATTTTTTATAAATATTGTAATGGCCATTTAATAGATGAAATCTTTTCAAATTTATATCCTTACTGAATTCTGTTGTAACGTTCAGGTTCAAGTAAAAATGTTTGACAGATTTGTAACGCTTGATCTGCTGCCTTCTGTACGATAAATTCGAAGATGCGGGTGTTGAAGCGCGGGCGGGCGCGTGTGGTTTGAACGTGGCCTTATAATCCGTGATCAGAGCTTTCAAATGAAAAAATATAAAATTCTTCAGTTTTATTATTACATATATTAGTATAAATAATTAATATAAAATTAATAGACAATATATTAAAAATACCTATTGACAAAAGTATTATGTTTGAACCAATTCCTATAGGTACCTACCCGATATGTATGATAATATGAAACCTGATTGTGAATTGGTGTTCAAACGGATTTACAATTGCAGAATGTACCTATCCACTTAACTTTCGAGACAAACATAAGATAACATTTCGATAAGTCTAGGCAGGCAGGCTTATCTTGAAACAACAGTATCTTTGTAAGTAGATAGTAGCTCCTTGATACGTTTTCATATCTGCAGAGATATCTGTCTGGTAGTTTAAGAGATTAGCGCGTTCGGACAAACAAACGGTTCTGGTTTATTATATTAGTACCTATAAGTTGATGATTAATATATTACAGATAATAGACAATAAAATAATGTTAAGCATTTTTTCTACATCTAGTCATCTAGTCCCAAATCCGTGTCTACACTAAGTAGATGGAGGTACTAAGGAAACGTATAGGGGATAAAATACCTGATTGAAAACGATTTATCAAAATATTAGCTGCATAAAAAAACGCCACAGACCAAAGACCCACGTCAAGAATCAGCAGATACCTAATTGAACATGCAGCGGGAATACGACGTATTCATGTAGGAATTTAAATTTATTTTTGTAACTAATGTCAACATTCCGAAGTCACCTCGGTATTAAGTAACTCTTGCATTTTATAAGTGGAAATGCTATAACGAACAATATAAAACTGTCTATTTACCTACCATTGCGTATGTACCTACGTACAAAGATAAACTTCTTTTTCGATATTCATCACGTTCTCTATTAGTAAGATTTCTATCACATTCTCTCTGCGTGGTTGTCCACATAAGGATCGGCTGCCTATCAACACATTGAATACAAAACCAGAACTGCGTAGCAGCGCGCACTCGCGGGTTCATACAACCGTGCCGATTGGTGCAGCACGCGGGGCCCCGCGCGAGCGCATGTGGACCTATGTGTAACCGCTAGGGTGTTACCTCACGTCGATCGACCGGATTTTTTACGATCTATCGATCGAAGTCAACTGTTCGATTCGTCCGTCGATCGACGGTCGATCGATTTGTGTGGTAGCACCCTAACCGTGCCCGCGTGCCGGCCTGGCCACGGGCCCGGCGCCGGCTGGGGGGCGGGCCGAGAGCGGCCACAACGATTCGCTGGAATCATTTCCCCAGTCGCGCCGTCGTCGTCGGCGCGCCGCCGCCGCCGCCTTTGGCGTCGCGCGAATTTTCGCTACGGCGGCGTATGTCCCGTGGCCAGGCGGTACAGTAGCGTTCGCCCTTTCGTTACATCACCGCTCTTGCGATGATGAGTACCGGTAACATTTTATGAAGAGTCAGTTCCATCGTGAGTGTAAATATCTAACACAGTACAGATATCTTAACAGTACTGTGTTTCTAAGCACCGCAGTAAAATAGAAATGATAGGTATAAATCAGATAGTAAGGCTAAAAACCTTGACCTTTGACCTTTTATGACCTTTTAACACCGGGCATTATTAGTTATGCTGATGACAGCACTGTTGTAGAGAGATACGTATCCAATGCGCGAGGGAGCCCCCGTGAAATCCAGAGTTTAAGAAAGTCAATGATTGAGCGCGTTGATTTGACCTTACGAAAAGTATCCGATTGGGGTGAGTCGAATTTGGTCAAATTCAACGCGTCCAAAACTCTGGCGTGTCTATTCTCCGCAAAAAAGAGCACCTTCACATTAATGCCCACTTTCCAAAATGTATCTGTCCCCATCACTAGGGCTTTTAGGCGTAACTATAACATCCAGTTTAAACTTCGGTCAACAAATTGTGTCCATGGCTCAAGTAGCTTCGAAAAAGTTGGGAATCATCTCGAAGGTACGGCGGTACTTCGGCCCTGCACAGCTTCTTAACTTATATACAGCTCAAGTGCGATCATGCATGGAGTACTGCAGTCATCTTTTGGATGGTTCAGCCAAATATCAACTAGAAGCGCTGGACTCCGTTGACTGAAGAGCCCGTAATCTAATCAACAATGTCGACCTTACGACCAAAAAACTGCAGACCCTAGAGCATCGTCGTAAGGTTGCTTGTTTAACCGTGTACTACAGGATATATTTTGGTGATTGCGCGAGTGCTCTGTTTGAGCAAATTGAACCCTTACCATTTTACCATCGGACTATTAGACGCAGACAGAACTTCCATCCGTATGTGGTTGATATTCCGCAAAGTCGAACTAAGCGTTTTGACAGTTCCTTTTTGATACGGGTCGCCAAGGTTTGGAATGAACTGCCTGCGTCTATTTTCCCTGACCACTATAGTCCTAGTACTTTTAAGCGTCGAGTGAATAGGTTTCTCTTGGATGGACGTGTACCACCTTAGTCTTCATGTTCACTTAACATCAGGTGTCATGGAAGACAAACGTCCCATCCATATTTTATATATAAAAAAAAAACGTATAAATATATCGACCAAGTTATTAAATCCTTCTTTTTATCTTTGGGTAAGCTGCTGTATTAGGTATATACATATGTACATCCAGTCTCTTTTCTCAATTTTTAAATACCTATCTACTTACATAGAAAATAAAAATCTGGATTTTGACCGTCATAGCAACGCTCATATTACCTAATAAAGTACCTACGAGTAACTGTTTAAAATCTAAGATCCAGATAAGGTGAGATTTGATATTGAAATTCACTATAAATCCTTTTCTTTCGATGCTTCTCCATCTAACCACAATGTCATTTCAATAAAGATGTGTGTGAGCAATCTCATGCACGATATAGATATGTGCTAGCTAGGTAATAGGTATCCACTTGTGAGATTACCAACGAAGATAACCCTACACGTGATTCCGTGAAATGGAACGCAACTGTGTCAAAGTTCGTGATATGAGATAACCATCCGACTAATTGACAATGGCCATTAAATAAAATACTAAGAATATTGTACCCACTGAAGGTACTCTCCGTTTAGCAAGAAATCTGCGTGTACCTAGAGACCTACCTGTTTATCAGCACTAGCTGCTTCGCGCGGTTTCACCCGCGCAAGTTCGAATCCCGCGGGAATATCTGGATAAAAGTAGTCGCCTGAAGTAGTATCGAAGTAGCCTATGTGCTATTTCAGACTGTGCACTATCACCATGCCAAAATTCATTCTAATCCGTTGAGCAGTTTTCCCGTGATTGAGGAACAAACATCCATACATCCAAACATTCACATGTATAATATTAGTAAGAAGTGAGATAATACATTAGTAAGATGATGCAAAACAATTCCGTTTATGGCCGTAAAAATATGCTTTTAAGTAGGTTCTTATTACAACAGCAAAAAAGAATATTGTGTAATAAGAATATAGGTACTGACGACCACTTTGGCGATGGGGTAAACCTATCTGCCTCAGACGCCAGTGGTTGCGGGTTCGATCCCCGCACGGAACAAGAAAAAAAAAATGTTCCGTGTCTGGGTGTTTATCTATTTATGTATTTATATTCTAGGTTCCCCCTAGTTCGCTATATGGTATCCCATAACACAAGCTATGAAATGTGAAGTGAACTTAAACCAATTTAAGATAAGCAGATTCTAGACGAAAATTTCAAAATACGAGCATTTTTAGATACGAGTAGCACCTAATAAAGAAAGTACCTACTGGTGACGAAGATGACAAGGAAAACAATTTATCTTAAAACATGATTTTAATTCCACGTTTCTTTATGTTTTCATATATTTTCTTGCTTAATCTTCTATTTATATCTTCGATCCTGTGTTTTTGTACCCCTAACGTTTTTCTCAAAGTTTACGCGACTTGCCTTTTGCAGTACCTACCTACATATAATTAAACTGTTTTTTTCTTCTGTTTTTAAACATGTCAAAAACTAAAGGTTTATGCATTCATATCTTTCCCTGAGAAAATGGAAATCTTACCAAATGATAACCCTTATTTCATCCTCACGCCCCCCGACGTCATTGTCCAAGCGCCAAAAGAGCCTTGCGTAACTAAGTATAAGTAGGTATTGTGAGTGCTTTTATACGTCGACATTTCGGTGTCTTTTCAACATATTGCCCTTGCTGTTAAATTTCCAGACCACCCCAACTGCGTAGCCTTCATAACCCACGGTGGACTCCTGAGTTTAACGGAGGCAGTATCGGCGGGGGTGCCCATGATGATGGTGCCGATTCTCGGAGATCAGTTCGGCAACGCGGCGCACGCTAAGAAAGCGGGCATCGCTGAAGTGCTCAGGCTGCAGGATATCACTGAAGAGAGCTTGCATACTGCTTTATTGAAGATTTTATCCCCTGCGTAAGTATTCCTGTTAACTCCCTTACAGTAGTTTAAGGTAGGTCTAACATTAGAAAGTCCAGTGATATTTTCAATGCAAAAAAAGTCTGGTAGAATTTATGCACTTGGAAATAGGTAGAGAATCTCTAAGCTAAAAATTGAAGAGATTGGTATAAAAATACCCATAATATTCATGGAATCGAATTTCGATTTCGATCTCATTGTCGATCTGAGCGTATTGTCTGCGTATTACAAGCTTGATTTGAAGCTGACATAGTTCGTGATCAGTTTAGGTAATTTACTATGAAAAACAGGAACATATATTATCAGGAATTAAATAATCGAATATTTTTTATATATTGCAAGCGATTGCGTGCACATCACAAAAAAGGTACCTATAGGTATCGGTAGGCAGTTGGGTATTTAGATAGGTCGAAGCAAATAGTGAATGAATTGCAAATTTCGTCAGTGTAAGTAGATATGGTCACGGTGTCTATCAATCACGGCCTACATAAGACTGTCCTGTAATCATGCCTACCCACATGCTGCGCTCTCCGAGACACAACCGGGGAACTTTTGTTTAGATAAAACGCAGTATTTTCTATGAGGTGTTGTGATCGCGTTTGACTTTAATCTCACCTGATGTGGCTCTTCCTAAAGCTGAAAGGAAAACTAGAATTGTATGTAGCTTGTGTATTACTTACTAGTTCGGGTGTTGTCGCACCAATAAGAGATAAGTGAGTCGTAAAATGAAGCTAGCCTAAGTTAGCCCCGCGTGATGGTCGGCAGGACCCTTTCAGAATTCGCTTAGCGACCGACCTTCATATGAAGGCTGCCGCCACATTCGGTGGTGATGTGTTCTACATGATAGGTAATGTTTATTGAAAGTCTACACACATACATAACCTCACGCCTGTCTCCCCTTGGGGTAGGCTGAGACTAGGGAAAGCCACTTGCTACGATCTAGACATACCTCTTTCGCTTCCTCCACGTTCATTAATCTTTTTATACATGATCGTCAGTTACGGGTGCTTTTAACTAGTCCCTTTTTAAGTATGTCGCCAATTTGGTCGGCATACGTTCACCTAGGGTGACCCCTTCCGAGACCACCATCCATTCTTGCTTTGTAAGTCTACTTTCACTCATCCTTTTCAAATGTCCAAACCACTGTAGCATACCCTTTTCAATCTTAGTCACTAAGTAATTAAGTTTGTTATTTCGACTAATTCACTCTTCCTTTAACAAAAAAGACTAGATCTCTAGCTATCGTAGCTATCGTGATCTCCGTGGCCGCGCCATTCTCCGCGTTTCGATTGCGCAGCCACCTTTAAACCATTATAAAAAATACTGTTTTTTGTGAGCACTATTCAATTTTGACAAATTTCGTTGAAAATTTGGTGCAATTGAATTATGAATTGGTAAATTATGCCGAGACATCAAAACTGTCATATTTTTATGATTTCACAATGAACGCCCAGTAGTTACGGCTGTACGTTGTCTGTCAGTCACTCAGTACCTCAGTCACTCAGTCAGTAACGGAACAGTTTTATATATATTGATTTCAAATAAAGTATGTTACAGATTCCATAAGTTAGTAGGTACTTTATGTGAAAACAAATGACGAACTTCTAGTTTGCAATAATAATGTGTAGAAATACTAGAAAAAAAACTATTCGAAGGACTAACCTAACACCTTTATAGGTAGGTAAATACTTTGTAAAGAAAATCTTTGTTTCCGACGTTACGTGAGACGGTATCTTGTAAATTGACGTCAAAGTTTTGACGTAGGGTCAAGGAGGCAACAGTGACTCGGATTTTTTTAGAAGGTCAAAAAGTCAAGAAATATTCGTAGCATTGATATGAAATTTGTACAAATGTTAGTGTAACAATTATATTTTATCATGACCTATACATATTCTTCAAAAATGCAAATGATATTAAGCTATGGACCAAAAACTGAAAACAGAGAAATGAGCAACTGTGTACTCCTATATGTACACAGTGACTCAGTACCTAGGTACACAGTGGCACTTATAGTATACAGTGACTCAGTAGTAGAAATAATGAACAAAAAAACGTGAATTTATAATCAACATTTTTATTTATCCTAATCAAAATTAAACTTTATGCTACTTAGCAACTTTGCTTCGCAGCAAACTATAAAATAGGTTTTCAGGGTAGCATCTTGTTCGTCTGTAAATATTTTGTAGACAGATTAGTTTGGTCCTAACTGGTCGGATGATAGATAATGCATCAATTAAGTAATATTGCCCATTAGACGCCAAATAAGCCTTATTGCTTTCTAAAGGAAGCGTTTTCTGTTTGTTAATGAGTTAGTACTCTCCTACTTAATAAACAATATAAAACTGTAGAAAATATTGGAAAAGTACTCAGTGACTCATGAGCCACTGTGTACTTTTCCAAATTGAGTGAGTGTGTACCTCTCTGCCATTTTCAAAAAACACCATCAGTGCAAGCAACATAAAAATCAAATCAAGTAGTTCTAACGCATGAAAATTTTCAATAACATTATGTATTGTTACCTGGAGTAAAGGCCTAAGTAACCTACTATTTAAAAGTAAAGGTTAAGAGAAAATAAAAAAATGAAGTTAAAGTTTATATATTTACAAAAAGAAAAACTTACAGAATGGTATAAAATACACTTTCTCACTTATACTCCATAAACTTGCTATATATACACAGAATTTATCCAAAATGCTTAGGTGTCCTTAAGTTTCCAGGATCTAAAGCTCCAAGGGTTTATATAGTTTTTATAGCGGCTCCAAGAGATTACGTAGTTATATTATACGTTTATATTTTACTTTTATACTTTTCTTCGATGGCTCTCTCAAGTGCACTGATCGATCTTTTCTTTTCCAACTCCTGGAGATCAGCTCGCCGCTCCTTTTATAGCCTCGATTTCATTCGACAGCCGTAAATTAAATTATATTTCGAGAGATATCCATTTTTCATCGGCCAGCGGCTGTCACTTCTATTATCAAGGAGGTTTTAGTCTCTGGAGCAGCGGTGGTGGTATGGTAAAAGTGGAGCTGATACTTCTCTTGATTATAAATGTGCAAAAATCTCAGAATAATTTATATTAAAGTAATCATTTAAAAAGAAATGAATATAAAACATACTAACAGTTTATAAATTATCTGTGCTGAAAAGTGACATAAGCTACATGACAAATTTAGAGTTGAAAGGTAAATAAATATTTAGATTTCATAATAGTTTACAATAGAACACTTTCAGTTATAAAACAAAAAGGAAAATAAACAGTTATACTTTAAAACAATATGTCGGAGCTAACGATAAGTTGGCGATATTAAGATGTTAGTATGACTTCATGGTAACGGAAGTATGTTGGTAGCACTGTTAAAGAGGGCGCTAAATGCAATGACTGACTGACATTCGATTGCAGCGCCATAGGTTATATTTTGAAGTAGGATGATGGCAAGTGACGCAGATACGGTTAGGACGGCTAGGTGCGCGGACGTATCTCGGACTGACGGTCGATAGTAGCTCGGTATTAATTGAGTCGGCATTGTAACTGTATAGTAACTGACGGAACGGACTCGAGAATTAAGATTTTGTTGTAATTAAGCCAGGGTTATACCCAAGCCCACAGACTCGGTACTAAGTAACTGTCCAGCGATTAATTCTATCGTGTTTTGTGAGTAACGCTTCTTTTACGTTTTGTTTGTTGGTTTTCCGACATCAGAAGTGGGATGAGCCCATGCATAATTAGTGTTTCGGTTCATTTTGCGAATAGACTTCCGGGATCTGACCAAGCTTAACTTTCGTTTGTGATTAGAGTAAATTCACGTGTCTTAGAGAGTTCACCATTTTGTGTGCCGTGTTTGTGTAAAAATATTTGCCATGTGTTGTTAATTAAATTCGTGATAACTTAGTGTGTGATTTAAAGGGATCCAATACGTTAATTTTGTTATTTTCATAACGTGTTTTTACTTGGTTCATTTCTATTGCGTGCGAGTTTTTGAAACATGGCAACTAAATTTCAATCGATTTATTTTGCGTTAATTTTGTATAGCTTGCGCTGCTGTGGCTTAATGCGTTTCTTTTTGAACCTTTAGTACCTACTTGGTAGATAGTAATGATATCACGGTTGAGCGGGTGAAATTTTGTGGTTAAGCGGCCTTCATAATGCCTTTTTAAATAGGTAGTCTGAATATTGAAGTTGTAGATTTTCTTTCTGATTATCGTGTATCCGTGACTCGGTAGAAATCGCTTTGTATCTTGCCGATCTTCGATTATTTTGCTGCGATTCTTAGGAGACACGTTTTCTTATGTTTTAGTAACAGTAAACTTGTTATTATTTTGGCAATTGAAACGTAATATTACGATAGTGTGTGTTTAATGAATCACGGAGATAGGTAATAACGCCGAGATTGAAAAGATTGAAAATTAAAAATGCGTTGAACTTTTTGCGATTGACAAAAGAGCTGGATTTTACTGTCGAACTGTTTGCAGTTGTCGGACAATTTTAATACTTTGTTGTTGTGAATTATGAAGTACAATGCAATGACTAGCCTGTGTGGCAATGACAGCCTGTGTGGCAATGACTGGCCTGTGTGGCAATGACTAGCCTGTGTGGCAATGACAGCCTGTGTGGCAATGACTAGCCTGTGTGGCATTGAGTAGCCTGTGTGTAGCCTTTGCATTGTTTGCTAATTGATTGGGTTGTTCTAGCAGCTTATGCTTGCTTTGTTTATTGTTCGTTCGCTGTCAAATTGTTTGATGTTACATTCAAAGTAAATTTCATTGTTTAATGTGCGGTTTTCTTATCGAAAGTATTGTAGTTCGTACAATGCGTTGACGTTAGCCGATTCCTACTGAGTTTCTTGCTGGTTCTTCTCAGTAGATGGATCTTCCGAACCAGTGGTAGCTTTACGTAAATTGTTAAATCGTGGATTTAGAATTTTGATGGAAATATTAAATTGAAGTAAAATTTAAAAAAATCTGTAGCGGTTAAAGTTTTGAATTTGCCAAAAGTACAAGTATCCATTGTAGTTGCAAAGAAAGATGTTATTTTTGGTGTTTGGAAGAGATTTAATGTGTTGTGGATACAGGTTCTCGTTCGCTGGTTTTGTGACTACGCCAGAAGGATTCTGGGTAGTGTGTTGAAGGAGTCATTGGTTGACTCCGGTTTCCCGTGGGGAAATGGTGTAATTGCTGTTAACCACGAACGATGTACCTTGTTGTTAATAATGAAAATGATGGATTTCAATGTTTGATTTGGAGATAATTGTTACTCATTGGTGCTTGGAACTTGGTTAACTGAAACGGTATTTTCAGTTATTAAAAATTCAAACTTGTGTGTTTTCTTTTCAGAATTTGCCTGACTTCATTGTCAGGAGTGGCCGAGCCGCCACTTTGGTATGATTGTTTCAGAATATCACACGAGGACGTGTGATCACGCAGGATGGCCGTGTCGGAGCTAACGATAAGTTGGCGATATTAAGATGTTAGTATGACTTCATGGTAACGGAAGTATGTTGGTAGCACTGTTAAAGAGGGCGCTAAATGCAATGACTGACTGACATTCGATTGCAGCGCCATAGGTTATATTTTGAAGTAGGATGATGGCAAGTGACGCAGATACGGTTAGGACGGCTAGGTGCGCGGACGTATCTCGGACTGACGGTCGATAGTAGCTCGGTATTAATTGAGTCGGCATTGTAACTGTATAGTAACTGACGGAACGGACTCGAGAATTAAGATTTTGTTGTAATTAAGCCAGGGTTATACCCAAGCCCACAGACTCGGTACTAAGTAACTGTCCAGCGATTAATTCTATCGTGTTTTGTGAGTAACGCTTCTTTTACGTTTTGTTTGTTGGTTTTCCGACAAATATAAGAAATGCAACAATATAAGACTTAAGATGTAAGACAACTATTAACAAAATCGATGGAATATAAAACAGTAAGTACAAAAGTAATTATATTACAATTAGGCTTACTTTACATTAAAGTAATTAGACGTCATAAATAACAAGAAATTATAGTTTATCACACCTATCAAACGTCCCTCAAAAAGTAATTTAATTGAGCAAAAAATAGCAAAACGTCGTGGCATTAACAATCCGCATTCGATTCGCACGCCGACTAGTTTGATTTAAATACGTTACTGGCCGCCTCAACTGCATGATAGATCCAGCTATATTATAGTTATCTATCAGGTTGAAACCTGAGTGAGCCACTGTACCCGACTGAGCCCCTGTTGCCTCCTTGACCCTATGTCGTTATGCTATTTAGGAAGATTATTCAATAACGTAGGCCCTGTGATTATATTTAGTCTTTTCTAAAAATCCCGATTACTCGAAAACCGTTACTAATTTCACAACGCTATTTCCCGCACAAATCAAGAAAAGCTCGTGCATATGTTTTTTACTGCCGCGCATTCAATGGTTGTCAAGATACACGATTTTGCTAAACTTTACCGCAGCAGGAAACTGAATGTATCAGGAGCCTGAAGACCCACTAATTATTTTTTCAGCGCACTAATTCCTACACCCGTAAGCTGCACAATGTTTCTCTCTATGACCAATCGTTTAGAATTTTCCAGCTGGAACAGAGTTACCCTAGTAGGAATCTATTTTTCCCTTTTTTTACAAAACGACAATACCCACTAATTTTTAATTGCGCGCACAATTACAGAACATAGCAACCCATTTGTGCGCCCAATTACAGCTCTCAAGAGTAACGGAGACATAAGGGTATGACTAATATTGATTTAACTAGTAAGTAGGTACTTAGGTACATATTGTCAGTATTTACATTTATATACATTAAGGTCACCTGAGGGAAATGCGTAACTTTTTTCAATTTTCCATTTTGATGGCTCATAAAAAAATATTTGATTATTGATTATTTTGATTATTTATTATTGAAAACCTCATCAAGAATATATTTTCTTTATATTTAAGGTCAAGATTTATTTTATTACATCCTTCAAAAGTAACGCAAAAAAAGTTATGACAGGTTCTTTTTTAATGTCGTTTTTTAAGATGGGGAAAATGCGTCTACAATGAATTAATTTAATACCACATTTTTGAGGCTTGCATCCTAATTAAAAGATCTTTATATAATTACTTACGTGTTCATATATAGGTACCTACTTATTTTCTGTACATTAAATATCAAAACATGAGTCTACCAGAGGCATTTTAATTCACATGGGGAAAGTGCGTTACTGCGTTACATTCTCCAATGACGCATTTACCCAACGACTAATCCAGGTGTTCTTAACATTTTCTTTAAGAGGATATAATTATTGTTTTATGCAATATAATATGATCCAAAATTATTTTTGATCATATTACAACTGATAACAGTTTGTTCAGCCTCGGTTTTTATACCATGTTAAAAATAACATGTCCTCTTCGTGTTATAAGGGGTTTTCCAAAAACATCACAATGTCGGAACCAAGCTTAACTTCCGAAATATCTTTTAGATCTGGGTAATGAAATGAGATTTTACTATTTGTTATAATTTGCATAAACTTAACATTAGGGTTTTCACCTGTCATGGATTACTTTCCCAACGAAGTATGTTAGTGCCAACGTTGCAAAAAATTTTCATGTGTGATGATATCGCAAACTTTTGCTACTTTTAATTTTTTTTTACTTGCATCGTATTTTCAAATATCTTTATAGTTTAAAGCAAACAACTTTCAAAATTGTCTTCATTATCAACTTTTTTATGTTCGATCACTTTGATAGGTACTATTAGATAAATAAAAAGATTGATAACCAAAAAGATTGGACATCCCTGGCATTGGGGTAAATGCATCACACAGACGCATTTACCCAAAAACACAGACGTGAACGAGAACGAGAACCTCTTAAGTTCAGAAATAACCGTCATTTTAGAGATGTTCATTCATATGTCAACAATCAGAAAGTTTAAAATCAAAATAACTGTTTGTACAGACGAGTAAATCTCTATTGCTTACAGGGAGTATAAACTTATAATACTCGTAAAAGTTTATAAAACACCATACATTTTCATGGATTATAAATACTGACTTCTCGCTGCTCCTTCTGTGCACAAACAAGTGATTTCCAGTATGGCTGAAATGTCAAATCTTTGAGCTATAACGCCCTCTATTGAAATTGTTTCATTTCGATTAGTTTGCGAGTAATTTCAAAAGTCTCCATTTACCCCATTGACGCATTTCCCTCAGGTGACCTTACATTTATTTACATACTTATGTGCCACCAACATTCTTTAGGTAGGTACCTACATACTTTAATATATAGTAGGTAATGAGTTGCACCTATATTGTTGCCGTCGTTTTTAATTTGTTATTTATCATTTGCAGCGCCCGAGCGCAAGCCAAGCGGATGCGCGACATCTGGATGGACCGGCCGCAGCCGCCCATGGACACCGCGGTCTTCCACATCGAGCGCGTCGCGCGACACAAACTCACCAGCTTGTCGTCAGAAGCCCGCTGGCTGAACACACTCCAACTCTTGTTGCTAGACGTACTGGCCTTCTTCGTAGTCATTATTGGACTACCTGTCTACTTAATAGTTAAACTCATTTCTAAAAAGTCTAGGAGAAAATTGAAGCAAAGTTAATATAGATAGCGATGAAAAAAGTTGCTTAATTGTAGTGAATTAGACCTAAATGGTGCCTAGTTTAGTCTATTTGAATGTGTAATGGAACTAATGGATGATTTTTAGTGAATTTCAATATTCTCTATACAACGTGAAAAATATCTATAGGTAATCCGTTTCACGATTAAAGAGTTTTGATGTAAACAAAGGTGATACCGGGTGAAAAAAAAATGAAATACGTGTTGAATCTCTTTATTTCATAAACCACGCTAGCAGTAAGATTTACCTTATAAGGGATCGATAATTAAATATAGAAAATAATAAATAACCTATTTGATGTTTAACCACTGATTTACTTCAAACATTTTCTTGGCAGAATAGGTTTAATTCATTTGGTATCTCAAAAGAGGTCCTGGAAATTTGGTTAATTTTTGAAAATATTTTTTTTTTTTCTCGTTTCACATTTCATATTACTTTTAATAAGTATAATTATTTGTTCCTTGTTTGAAGTAACTTATCGATAACAAATATTTGTTGTAAGGTTGAAATTTACATGAGCGAATCTGATAACGTGGTTAGATTATTAGGAAACGCCTTCAAAAGGTCTTTCTTTGTCAGAAAACTAATGGTGATGAATATTTATAAGCAAATATATTAAAATTGTCCTCGTGAGGAATGGTCACTTACCAACTGTTCTAAAAACAGCACAACTTTTAGGCATAGCCTTCATTACTGTTGAAAGAATTGTGGACGAGCATAAAGTCACATTATGAGGGACGGCACAGTGGACGTATGTTGCACGTACCGCCAACCTGTAGAGTCCCTCAGACATGTTCGGTTCTTGCACAGACATAACCGAGCAGTCAAGACCCTCCATCAATAGCTCGCTCTGAAATATCGTTTCATCTATCAGAGACAAGCTGGAGCCCATTCTCCAAAAATACAGCACCAAGCCCTACTGGCATCGGCTCATTACCAGGAGTCAGGAACAAGACTACTCTAGGTACTTAATCTAATATCGTGTTAATGGACCGATCGTCATCTTAGGTGTTTTTAGCGGACATAACTATCCCACATGGCTAGAAGCTCGTGAAGGCCGATACTGAAATATGGGAAGTTATGTCCACTAAAATTTTCCCAGTTGTAATATCCGCAAAGGGTCACATTGGTAAACCACCTTAAAAGGCTGGAATGAACAGGTGCGTGCTGAGGTCGAGTGATAAAAGTGCCAAAAGCGAGTAGTTTTAGATATACTAAACAAATAATAATACTTAATAATCCGTGTATCTTAGACTCTACAATACTTGCCTTATGTTGTAGAATTGAGGTTTCAGCATGTTCGATATTTCTAAACGTCTGCCATTCAATTATTTGCTGTTTTTTAGGACTAGGACTCGATTCATGATATTGAATGGACTATAAAAAGGGTGCATTATAGACATCAAAAACATTAGGTTACGTTTTAAGCGTAATTTGGATGCACTTCAAATAATAATCATAATTCATATTATTGCGGTAAGTACTCAAAACTTCTATGGTTGACTTTAAACATGAACAAGGCACTCGGTAAATACCATTTTTGGTCTGCCTTGGGGCGGTTTAGAATAGCCCTCCCGCCTCTGGATAAGCGTGATATAAAAGACAACTAATCCGAGAGGCCATGACATGACGCCAAATGATGGAAACCAATGATATTCCGATTTATACAGCAAATAATTGGACTGGAGCCAACAAGTTGCTTGGATTGCTATTGCATTCATTTTTACAATATTTACAAAACGTTGTTGGTCTGGGAAGGCCATGTTTTCGGAACCATATAAAATTTTATTATGAACCTCATAAGAACGAAATAACTAGAACGTAGTGATTGTACGCTTTTTGAAATAACAATCGTTTAAATATTCATTTATTTGTACACGGGGTATAGTGCTGTTTACCATAGGTCAGGGCACCCGTAGGACTCATAGACTTAATACTGTTTTTAGTGACACTCTATAGGTATATTCTTAAATTATTATTTATTTCATTTATTGTCTGTATTAATGAGTATTTACAATATTTTTGAATCAAAAAATATATTTTACTTAAATGAATGCATCCAAAAATGTTGAACACATCTGACATGTCAATTTGACAATAACCTTTGTTTGTTTAAAAAAAACTCTCTAATAGTAAAATGGAGTAGGTATAGATAGAATGTATGGGATGTGTTATGACAGCAAAATGCTACATTGCTTTTTAAAAAAAATAATAAAGAAATGTAGTCCCCAAAAAGAAATCAATCAAATAAGAGAATTCTAAACAGTAAACTGGAGTCTGAACAGGGATAGCATCTCTTGATGACCGTCCGTATGTATGAAAGTTTGCAATAGGCAACAGTTGTTTAGTGTTGTATATAACACATTTATCCCTTCAACAAGCCACAGCTACAGGTGCCGTTTCACTAATGCTACGAGCCTCTTGAGTTGATGCTCAACCATTAACGGAATAGCTGTGGGCTAGTGAGTTACTTATAGCATTCATTTGTAATTAGTTTCCCAAATATTATGTAAAGTTCAGTGAATGAGGCAGTTAAAAAAAGGTTTAAAAAAAATAAGTATATTTCAAAAAATCATCATGTCAATAATTAACAAAACATCAAAAATAACAGATACTTACTTACAATTTTTAATCTATGGATAAAAATTATTACTTTGAACTTATGTAAATATGATATACTTTACTGTAATTATACTTTATTCTAAGGCACTTGTTCGTTTTATTGAGCAACCACACTGGACAGTGTTACGAGTCACCATCGCACCCAACAAAAAGTTTATCTCATTTTTGGATCAAGTATTCAGTGAGATTCAATAATAATAAAATTGTTTTCAAATGATATGGGTGACAGTTCTCATTTTCCATTACGCGCAAACTACTTACACTTATAAAATATAAATTAGCACAATACATAAACAAAAGATATGTAAATAGAATTGTTTATTCTAAAATTATAAAATTAAACTATTATTCAGCTGTACTTATTATTATTAAAAGTAAATAAATTGAGTAAATGTTATAAAAAATATTTTTCTTAAATTGACTGATGCAAAGAAACAGCATGTTCACTCGATAGGAATTTACACTACTGAATCAATGAATAATAGTGTCTATCTTATTGAATTCAATATTTTAAAATCAGTTGGTAGATTCGAATCGAAGATCGAACAATTCCATAACAGCAACGTCACTAAGATTGTCAATTTTGAACTGTCACGAATATTGTTTGAAAACAATTCTACTATAGCAATCAAATCACTTATAAATAAAATATTTTCGCAGCGACCATTTCAACATTAATGGCTTCTGGAATGTAATAGAACACTGTTAACAATGCTGTTATTTAACAAATAAAAATAAATCTCTATAAAAATAGTTATTATGGCTTTCAATAAATTCCAAAAATGTAATTTTAAATGCAGTTTTTATAGTAATTGATCTTTAACAAAAGTTGGCAATGTGAAGGCCGCTTTATGTATAGCTGAGTTATAGTATTTTAAATTCATAGCTTTTTCCTCTTCACGAGTAAATATAATTTGTGGAATGTCAAATTGTACATTTGGATCAAGTGAACCAATAACAAAACCAATCATCCCAGATGGATACGTTGGTACAGATGCAAAAGCATAGGCCGCTGCCGGGTACTGATTCCTACAATACTTCAGAGTACTGGTAACCAGCTCAATGTCATTCCAAATAGTGCCTGCTTGCGAGCACACTACTCCATTAGGCCTCAAGGCACTCTTCATGAGGGAAAAGTAGTTCTCTTGAAACAGATTGACCGCTGGACCTATAGGGTCACTGCTGTCTGTGATGATCACGTCAAACTCATTCTTGTGGTTCTTCATGAACTCGAATCCATCTCCTACATGTAGAGTCAACTTGGGGTTTTCAAATCCAACTGCCATAAATGGCAAATACTTCTTAGATACCTCTATTACTTTGGGGTCAATTTCAACCTGGAAATATTAAAATAAGATTGTTAGAAACAAAATTATACACAATTCATAAAAAAAAGAGTCATTAATATTACTTAGTAGACAGATAACTAAGTATAGTTGATAACATTTTAGTAAAGTTCATTGAAATAGTTATCTTATCTAATGGAACTTTAACTCAAGTTTATAAGAATACTCAAGAATAGTCAACTGATAAGCATCACAAACTATAGAAAATAAAAAAATCCATTAGGAGTGAAGTTTATATAATATACATTTCAATATGCTTTAGGGAACTAACCTGCACAATTTGTTTGACTCGCGGGTGTTTAGCTACTTCCCTAGCAACACCACCATCACCACCGCCAACAATTAGCACTTTTTCTGGATTTTTGTGACAGCACAGTGGAAGAAAGGATATCATTTCCTAAGAAAATAGAAAAAAAAAGTTATTAAATTGTTTGCATTTCTTTATTTATAAGACAGTAAATATAATAAGACAATAAATATATACATATACAGGGTGTTTGGTAACAGGATGCAACGCTGAAAGGAAGTGGTAGTCTAGACCATTTAGAACATTTTGAGCCATACATGTCTTAGACGAAATGTGATAGTTTTTTTTTAATAAAAGATTTAAGGTTTTTCCAAGAAAACTCCGAAATTTGACAATAAATCTCTAACAGTACTTCTGTTACTGTAGGGAGATTTTCTTAATTTTCTGTTTTGGATTGTCTAATGTCTACTGTATACAATCACTGTAATTTGAAACATCGGCGACTCAAGAAAAAAAAACTGAAGGGATTTGAAAATAAAAAATAACAGAAAAAATATTTAAGTGTTTATTTTAGGATGGATTAAAAAAAAAAACTAAAATATTCTTGGTTCTTAAAATCATTTTAAAAACATGCTTAGCGATTTCTCTTTCATTTAAGGTATTATTTACGACAGTAGCTATCGTATCTTTGGAAATAAACTACCTAAAGCAACTAGAGAGCTAAAATATTTAAGTGTGAATTCTGACTGAAAATAAACCGCCACCTGCAATACTGGCCAGCGTCAAACAAAAGGGAAAGTGGCGGAATTTTACTAGCGTTATGACAAATACTTGTCATTACTTGACAAAACAGTAATGCTGGGAGTTTGTTTTCAGAATTCACACTTTAAGCAAAAACTTATGTTCTTTACTCTAGTTTCAATTTCAAGTGCGGCTAGACGTTCATTGTGTTAATCTCCCTTTCTCATCCAAAAATTACCGATTTAAGTTGTAGCTGCCGTAGGCGCTCCTTGTCGTGTAATTATACTTATTTTGTAAACATGGAGTTTACAAATGAAGAATACGCCGATATTGTCTTCATGTACGGTAGAGCTGACGGTAACGGAGCAATGGCTCAACGAATGTACCGAGAACGTTTTCCAAACCGGAGATTACCTAATGTGAGAGTGTTCTACAACACGTTCCGAAGACTAAATGAAGTTGGAATAGGTCGTCAACGTGGAGGGAATCGTGATCGTCCTGATGTGGAGGATGACATTCTACGAGCATTTGCTGAGAGTGGCAGCTCGCAATCTGAATCTGTCCATATGGAAAGTGTGGAGCACCGTTCATCGCGAGGGAAAGTATCCCTTCCACGGCACTGGAGTTCAAGGTCTTGAAGAAGGAGACTCTGCACAAAGAGTGCAGTTCTGTCGATTTTTTATAAATTCCGATATTGAAGACGGGCGGTTCTTGAGAAGCGTTCTTTGGACCGATGAGTCCAGATTTTCGAGGGAAGGTATAACAAATTTCCATAATCTCCACCAATGGGCTGACAAGGAAAATAATCCACATTGGAAAAAACAGAAGTCTTTCCAAAGACGATTTTCCCTCAATGTGTGGGCAGGAATAATAGGAAGAACCCTTATTGGACCACATATTTTGCCAGCAATTTTAAATGGAAATAATTACTTAGAATTTCTGCAAAACGATTTGCCCGAGCTTATTGACGAGGATAAGCTGCCTGAAGTAGTAACGTTTCAGCACGATGGTTGCCCCGCCCATTACACCTTGGCTGTAAGGGAACACTTAGACAACTGTTTCCCGGACAGTTGGATCGGCCGAGGCGGACCAATCCCTTGGCCTGCTCGGTCGCCCGATCTAACACTCCTTGATTTTTACGTTTGGGGACGGGCTAAGGAGCTGGTTTACACAAAAGAAATCAATACTGTAGAAGAGTTGAGACAGAAAATTCAGATAGCTTTTGAAACTATGAAAGAAGAAATGATTTTGGGAACTACTACTACGGAAGTAAGAAAACGAGCTCGGGCTTGTATTAGAAATCACGGGTCCCATTTTGAACACGAGTGACGTATGTTTTCTTTTTTAATGTAAGCATAAAAATAAATAATTAACCAAATTTTTGTTGTTTGAGTTTGTCATAAGTACAAGGGAAAAAATCCCTTTAATTAGTTTAGCTAGCTTATTTCCAAAGATACGATAGCTACTGTCGTAAATGATAGCTTAAATGAAAGAGCAATCGCTAAGCATGTTTTTTAAATGATTTTAATAACCAAGAATATTTTAGTTTTTTTTTAATCCATCCTAAAAAAAACACTTAAATATTTTTTCTGTTATTTTTTATTTTCAAATCCCTTCAGTTTTTTTTTCTTGAGTCGCAGATGTTTCAAATTACAGTGATTGTATACAGTAGACATTAGACAATCCAAAACAGAAAATAAAAAAAATCTACCTACAGTAACAGAAGTACTGTTAGAGATTTATTGTCAAATTTTGGAGTTTTCTAGGAAAAACCTTAAATATTTTATTAAAAAAAACTATCACACTTCGTCTAAGACATGTATGGCTCAAAATGTTCTAAATGGTCTAGACTACCACCTCCTTTCAGCTTTGCATGCTGTTACCAAACACCCTGTATATATTCTAACAGCTTATGGTAGTTTTACTGGGCATTAAAAATTTACATGTCGAAATTGGGATGGTTTTATATTGGAAGGGGTAAGGCCGGCTATTGGGACTCCCAGTAAATTATTTTACTAAAACTTATTTAACCTTAACCTCAAATTTTGATTACTAACATCATGGAAAATAATAATCTTTTTAGTTGGTGTAATAGTGTAAGTGTCTACGTCGTATGCCCTACAATATTCCATAAAAAAATAATTTCAACATGCATTTTACTAAAGTACCCTCCACAAATATGACTGGACTTCATCTTAAAAATATAGATCCAAAATGGTATCTCATAACACAAGCTTTGGTTAGATTTTATTTATTAGGGGCTTTTTCCCACAACTTCATACATGCATAAATGTAAAAGTCTTATTTTTCCCAACCCCATGGGAATTTCAGTAATTCCTTCAATAATACAGACACTTATTGAAAAACCTTCAAACCAAGTATCACATCCATGCACTCAAGGAATAACATCTTTTCATACAAACTAAAACATCATATATTTTCCGTTCCCGTGGGAATTTCAGGAATTCCTTCCACAACAAAACCAATCACTCTGAAGAACCAATATACCAAGTATGATACCCGTGCACTCAAGGAATACCCATTCTCATAGAACTTTCGGGAATTCTCTCCTTAGTGCTCCCCCACAACCTCTAAGGATTGTATGTTCTAAATTTCAGCTCTCTACAGCCAGTAGTTTTGGCTATATGTTATCTGTCAGTCACTTAGTCAGTAACGGAAGAGTTTTATATATTAAGATAAATATTATAGAAATAAATAAATAGAAAAAACTGCCAACTAATTAGTTACCAAAATTATAACTTTGGAATACATTGGACAGCAGTAAAGTTATTACCTATGCATTTTAAAGGGGGAATCAAAATAATACCTACCCCAATGATGGTATGCTTTCAATATTTTTAAGAAAAAGAATTTAAATAAGTTTTAAAACTGGTAAACATACAAACCTGATATGAAAATTCATCTTTCTCTGAGCATTGAATGATGCCATCAAGCACCAATACTTTTCCAAAGCTTGTTGTGTCGAAGACTTCAATTTTTTGAAACTCGGAATTTTCTGAATGAAGAACTTCTTTTACTTCAAATGAAAAGGTACCACCAGGCCACATTTCACATGATTCAGAGAACCAATTCTTCTTGAGAGTATCCATTTCGAAATCTAAATTAATAAATACAAACGAAGTTAATGCCTAAGATGTAAAGATGTGACAGCGGTATTACCGGAAAGTAAATTATTCCAATTACAATCGAACGTCGTTACACTAAATACCTTAGAAGCTTAAATCTCAGACTACAAATCGTTATAACACTTATATATAACTAATCTCACGCGCTTGACAATTAAACCCTTTAATCTTAAATTCGAATTGTTGGTTATGACACAGAGAAACTATATCCCTGCCTTACCCAAATGTAAATGTAATGTACGTAAGAATTGAGTACATACGTAAATGTAAATGTAACTAACTTATCAACATACAACATTTAACAGTAACAAGATGGCACACTATATTTATTTATTGAATCAATTTTAGATCTTAACGACGAATCACAAAGTCGTTAATACATTGATTGATTGAATCCTAATCCTAATGTCACGATAAAGGGGATGAGCGAGAGAGTACTCTTGGTTGTGCATCTTTGTCTAAAATCTTGCCATTCTTAAATATCGGTATATTAGTAGATATCTTTCTCAAATAATTTCAATTCTTACTTACTTATACATTTTCTTGTACATACTTACTAACACTATAATATCCTTTCAATTTTAGTATAGTTTTGTTAGTCATACCAAAATTCATAAAAATTTTTTTAAAGGGTACTCTTTAGGAGCTACAGGCTGTTTAGGTTAACAAAGAGTAAAATGTAACTTTTTTGCTTGTGAAGGTAGTCCAAAAACCGCCATGACGCAAGAAAATATCGCAGCCTTGCGGCAGCTAATCCTCGAAGATCGTTACGCAAGTTCTTCGTGTATGACATATCGTTGGCGTAAGAAAGTTTTATGGGTTGCCTGACAGAAATCGCCCTTCGGCGATAAGGCCGCCCTTTGTATGTTAATTGTGATTGTTATTTAATTAATGAGTTTTATCATTATTATTCAGTATTAATTATTATTATTTTATTATTATGTTTGCTTACAGCTACACGCCTTTCGGCGGAAAGACCCGACAATTTGACCAGTCGGTCGGGGATCAGGGCAAGAGGGACAGAAACCGGCAAACTATTCGGGCAGTATCCAGCAAAACCGCTCTTTGCATGCGTGCTGGAAGCGAACCACCGCCGAATCCCAGCCTTTCAAGGTTTCTGCCCAAAGTGGCTGGGGTCAAACCGTTTGCGGATATTACAACCGGGATGATTTCGGTGGACACAACTTCCCACATTTCGGTCACCTCGTGTGCAAGGTCCAAGTACTTGCGTTGCTTTTCGGTCTCGGCCTTCACGAGGTTCTCGTCATGTGGTATAGTTATGTCCACCAAAAAAATATTTTATTATTATTATTAAGAAAGTTCTCTATCTCGTTGCATACATTCGCTAAGCGACGACCAAAAAACTGCCCGTGTTGCACTAATTAGTACTGCAGCGATTCAACCGAGGAGAGTCTTGGATATAGGTATATGCAGATTACTGTGCAGATTCTAGGTAGCTTTGGCCAATCTGGTCAGCAACGATCAGTCGCTCGCTGTTTGTTTCAAGTGTTTAATTGTATTGAGCCGGATTATTTTGTTTACTCCTCGGTCAAGACTTTGAGCGCAAGATTTAATCCAATTGCGTAAGTGTTGTGTTCCAACTTGAAATTTCGTGTCATCGCCTATTTTCCTTTCTAAGGAAGGATAGATTATGACAACTGTGGTTGTCTTTCATAATTTCAGTGAATATTGAACTTATCGAAAGAACAATTAATAAGCAGACGAGTGTGCTAGAAGCATTTCGATAGACATCAGTTTAAAAGTTTGGGTAACGGCCTAGCACAGATTAGAAAGTATTGTGTCCAAGTACTGATAGGACACATCAATATTATAGGGAGTTTGGAATGCAAGCTTTTTTGCCGCTTGGTTTCGCTTCGTGCTTGAGGTTTTTTGGGTGGACTATGCACTACATTGGTTTTTATTATTATTGTTGATAAATATTTGTTGATAATATTCAAAATCACATTGATTTTCATTTGTGAAAGAAAGAGTGCTTATTTTACAGTACAATGGCAACAAACTAATGAACCACTAACTAAAATAATCAAAAACAAACACTTGTTACCGTGTTTGATACTTATAAAGTTATTCAACGAAATATGTGAATCATGAAGTCTCAGCATCACAACAATTTAGTTACCTACCTACATAAATGATAAACTTAAGTTCACTTGACGCTACTTCTGAGTTTGCAGGAAATTATGTAAACACAGCAGATATGTGCATTTCACAACAGACATGCACAGGACTTTCACAAGCTGGCAGCGTTTTGTGATCAAATGGCGAATGATTGTCCATCACTAACTCAATTCACTCATATTAAGTTGTTATTGCCAATAATAAGTGGCGCCACCAAACGTTAAAATGATGCTATGGCCAAACTCTTTGCTTTGCTTGTCAATGCCGTGCGGCCTAGCATATGGTTATCCAGATTAAAAAGAAAAAAAAATATTAATTTTATTGGAAAGTAATCTGAATACTGTACATGCCTAACTTGACATACGTATCAGAATATAATTTTTTTATGAGTGTTATTTAACCACTTGATAGTCCGGGCCCGGAACGCAAACTACCAGTGTTTTTTCACTTAGTATTATTTCCCTTTCCTTAGAATTCGCTTTTGTGGTAAAAGTATTGATGCTTTCCGATAGATGGCATTATTCTCAACACGGTAAAGATTATGTTCCGTTTTAAACCTATAGATGTCACTTTTGCTCAACGGTTCCTGAAAAAGTATATTGTGCTTTAAGTAGTTGATACAAAATTAATATTATTTTATCCGCTATAAAGATGATATTTTTAGCATCAGAAGCAGGAATAAAATAAAAAAAGAACAACTTTTACAATCTTAAATTATTTACTTCAAAAATAATCAAATAACCTCTAAAATACAATAATTCACAAACAGCCATTAATTTAAATCACATATCATCAAACACATTATGAATCACTTTGAAATTACAAGTAAAGGACTTACTGCAAATCGCACCGACCACCAACAACCTTACAGCTCGAGAGACAACGAACAAAATACCCGTGGCGCGGTGCGCGCGCGCTATTTATGCAGGTCGTCGGGCGGTCGCTGCGACTCACAACATAACTAAGTTGTTTTCTGCTTATACGGCCACTCCTGAATGTGTGCACCGTCCTCGGCTGCACCCAAGATGTCTTCTCCTCCAACTTGAGCTGTCGCGACAGGTGCGTCCTTATCGCAACTGTCATCCGAGTCACTTTCGCCTCTAATAGAAGCATTAGCAGGGCCAGCGGACACCTGAGAGCTCATCAGCATCATCGGAGATGTTTTCGTCGCAACCTTAAATGAAAATAGACAGTTAATTAATCATATCAACAGACACCGTTGCCTATTCTGTCATTCATCTCACATTCAAGGCCCTCAAACAAAATCACACTTTCACAACATGAGATAATTCACTTCGCTTTCAGATGAATTCACACGTCTTCAAACTGACATCTCTAACATGCTCATAATCGAGCTCGTATACGAGCTCTACAGGTTTTGAACCCGTTAAAAAAAACCAGGACAGCACCTGCCAGGACAACGCCTGATACGTGCACACAAGACACGTCTCCCAGGACAACACCTGATACGCATCTAACAGATACGTCTGCCAGGACAACACCTGATACGTGTACACAAGACACGTCTCCCAGGACAACACCTGATACGCATCTAACAGATACGTCTGCCAGGACAACACCTGATACGTGTATAAAACACACGTCTGCCAAGCCAGGAACACTACGTTGCTGGTCTTGAAGGGCATTGCCATTGGTCCTCACAGTTCTCCATTGTTGAACAGCAAACCAAACGCCCGTCTCGCGCTCATACGCACGCAAGAACCAAACGTTCCACTGAAACACAAATAACATTAAAAACGTTCGAGAGTAACTTACTTTCGAAAAATGCTGCGCAACTCTCGGGACACCACTTGCTCGTCCTACCTGACTTATGCCCTAGCGATTTACTACACACGTTAGGAACGCGTCTATGGGGTGAGGGCCCCTTCCTACGGAGCTAGGGCCCCGAGAGCTTTATCACGCTAAAAGCGTCCACGAGGCAGGGCCTCCACGCGTCAGAGACACGTCACGAGGCAGGGCCTCCACGCGTCAGAGACACGTCACGAGGCAGAGCCTCCGCGCGTCAGAGACACGTCTGCGAGGCAGGTCTGTCAGTCGCAGTGCGTGCGCATCGGATAGCTCACATATAGACCTGCATACTCGCACACACAGTTACGCAAAGCCAGTAACTATCTTCTAAAACACAAGCAAAACATTAAACTCACATTCAAAGAGTTTCCGCCGTGAGCTCGTTGCACAGATTCACCCTCTGAACAGAATCCTTTTCTGTTTAAAATATCGGTACCTATAATCATTGGGGTATTTAAATATTTACCGTCCGCAATAAAAAGTCAACTTCTAAAGTGATATCACATAATTCAATATGCAACGTAACGAAGAATTTACTTTGTACTTCCATGCCGCCTAATCCACGCAACAATAGGTGCGTAGGTTTTAATTTACAAGGAAAGTGTTTTAATAAATCGGAAGACAATAACTAAATACAAGATCCGCTATCTATCAAAACATCGACAGGAATCCCAGAAATAACACCTGTTATTACGTCACTGTTTTTAAGGTTCATAATTTCACGACAAAAATTAACACCTGTAGTATTCCTAGAATTCGAACGTTCTTTAGCAAAACAATCAGTTTCTAAATGACTTACTTTTTTTTTTACAAAAGGCACAACTTTTTATTTGCGGTCCCGACGATGACAAGTTTTTATCGCTATATTGTGTCCGCGAACGCTTCGGACAATCGACACTTTTATGCCCGAACTGACTACACTGATAGCATTTAACTTTTGAGCTACTTGAATCAAAATTTCGTTTGTTGTAAGGATAATAATTAAATTGACTATTAGCATAAGGAACAATTCTTTTTGTAAGATTCAAATTCGGTTTAACAAAATTTGACAAAAACTACACAATTGTCAGGCGTCATTTTAAAACTCATGGCAATAGCGCGAATTTGAGGATCAGTAATGCCTCTTATAATGATACTTGTTAGTAATTCGTTACTGAGCCCAGTCACTATTCTGAGCCTTAAAAGAGATTTACGCGCGTACTCCGCATAAGTGGAGTATTTGTTAGATTCTGCACACATCACATCATATAGAATGTTCGCGACGTCTATATTACGTGGGCACAATGCCTTGAGTTCTAACCTGAACGCAGACCAAGTACGGAGGGTGCTTTATCCACTTCACTAAGCCACGTATCGACGTCATGAACACTGGGATCAAAATCAGACACAAAATATTGGTTTGATCTCACCGGGACGAAATTTATGGCTGCCAGCAGGCGCTCTGCAGCGTTTGTAACCAAGGACTCCTCTTCTTTTTGCGGCGTACTTGGCAGTGCTGTGAGGGAGGAGGTCGTGACGGTGAGTGTACGCCACTCCGACCACTATTGATACTACCCTCGATAGCGTTTAATCGCGCCACTATAGAGCCTTACGCGTTCTTGACGGAACCTTCGCGAGACCGAGACCCTGATTTGTGGGTACGACGACGGTATCGCGAGCGAGGTGTATGATGGGATCGGCGCGATTTGCTTCTGTTACGAGATCGCCTAGCCTCTTTGCGGTGCGACTCCTTTGTTCTGCTACGCGAACGAGACGGTCACGGCATGGTTTAAATTAACGGCTGTTTTTCGGCTTTTTATCACGTGTGGGCAATGAATTACGAATCCCACTTCTGATTTTAGCATCAGAAGCAGGAATAAAATAAAAAAAGAACAACTTTTACAAACAATTATTTACTTCAAAAATAATCAAATAACCTCTAAAATACAATAATTCACAAACAGCCATTAATTTAAATCACATATCATCAAACACATTATGAATCACTTTGAAATTACAAGTAAAGGACTTAATGCAAATCGCACCGACCACCAACAACCTTACAGCTCGAGAGACAACGAACAAAATACCCGTGGCGCGGTGCGCGCGCGCGCGCTATTTATGCAGGTTGTCGGGCGGTCGCTGCGACTCACAACATAACTAAGTTGTTTTCTGCTTATAATATATTTACTATTAAAATTGAATCATAAATACAAAAAATTCGAAGATTTTTCTAATTGGGTGCGTTCTACGCAGTTAGAGTAACTAATTGAGTGCGTTCCAAGCATATGAAAATGTCTTTTTATGACTACAAAAAATACCTACCCAATACATTATTTAATCCACAATGGATAGTGACATGAAATAGATTTTATGCAATGATTTAAAGTTAGGAAAATCTTAAAGTTTTTAGTAATACTTCTATATAATACTAGTTGTCAAACTAGATGCACAAAATGTCAAAAAGTGATTGAGAGACTGACATGAGTGAAGAATGAATTTTTTCATTTCGTTTCCTCCCGTGACTCGTGAATGTGCTCTGGATTGTGTTTTTTAAATTTTCTACAACTTTGGCAAGCTCCCAGACTCTGAATTCTTCGCATAACACGTTGGACTTACGCACGTTACAAGGACACGGAAAAAGAAAACCTAATAAATCACGCAACTGCTAAATTATTTTTTATTTACTTCAATACATAGAATTTGATTGAACTGCTGGATTCATCATACCCAAACCTGAATAACCCGTAATTTTATGAATCTAGCTATTCCAAAGTCTAAGTTATTGTTTAAAATTACCCTTCTTGAGAATACAAGCTAGAGCGGCGCAGCTGGGTTTTGGTTGTCGAGGTACGGTTGTTTTCCGTTAGATGGCGCTAGTACCAAATTTGTTAGTGACGACTCTATACCAGTATATAAGTTACTCTTTGCAAACTACTCTCAACAGTCCGCCCCTCCAGGCCTATGCAACTCTAGTGTCAATGAAATTGAATTCTGCACCATCTAGGGTATGACGTACTACAACTTTTCGGTAAGGTTTTTCTCATGTTATTGACTAGGTAGCGCTGGGATAGCCGATTTATTAATATATCGTCAGGAACCGGAAAAGATGTTGACTTTGACACACTATTATAATAGTCTATGAATGATCGTGTGCGTGTTCGTCTGTTGCGTTTTGTGTTTTCTCCGCCATTTTATTTAAGACTTAGATTATTTTAACAAATTCGCTGTGAATTTGGCCGTGAAGTTACTAGTGTGACTTACTAACAACTTAAAAGACTTCAGCAACAAAGTGCGGGAAAGCTAAACCGTGTTAAAATTGTGTAAAATATTGTGTAAATATACAGTGATTGTGTATGTGATTTAAGTATGATTTGCTGTAAGTGATAAGGTTAATTTGGTCGATTTTATAAAAAAATGTTAATGAAAATATTGATTCACAGTTGCTGTAATGGGGTGAACCGAATAATAAATGGACAATTGGCAAAATTTTATGAGGAAGATGGAGCGAAAAAAGAGGCTTTTGAATATTCTACAAAAAGAAAACAAAAACAATAAATAACCTTAAAAAATAAAGATTTTCGTTTTTTTTATTTTTAACCACTTAGTTACTATAAATACCTTATTCTGTATTTTTTTAAAGCAGGTATCATAATATAATTCTATAAAATGTTACATTAAATGTTACAAACAGGATAAGATATTTTTACCTTAATTTTTTTTATAATAGAGACTTATCTATTAAGGCCGTCTAGCGGTCATTTTTGGAATTAAATTTAGTTACTAGCGCCATCTATGATTTGAGGTATTATTCTATTTTGCTAATAAAATCAAGTTGCCCATCTATCTCATATTAACTGTATCGTCTATGCGCCCCTCCGCGGCAGGATTTTAAAACAGCCACCGCGCGCCCTCGCGACAAAGAAATGGTTATATCTTGCAATCTATCTATTCTTTGTCGGAACAAAAACTATGATAAAAAAGCTGATTAAATGAATAAATTGGAATGGTTAAAAATAAAATGCACAATTTATAAAATAATATATAAATCTTTACTTGAAAGATCCATTTGTGATAAATTTTGTTGGATAGTTTTATATTTATGATGATATGACTAAAAATATAATCATAAAGTTTGTAATTTAATTTAAATAAAACTTGACTATTTTTTCTATCTATTGGTAGCAAACACAAATATTTCAGTGATTATTTAAAGACAAGAAAATCCAAACAAAAGTCACCATTCGACCGTAATTTTATCACAAGTCATAAATTTGTTCAAAGCGCGGGTACAAAAATGGCGGTTAAGGCCCTTAACAGACGAAATTTCATATTTTTTTTTATAAATTTTAATAAGTTTTTTAATATTTTTTTCATAAGTTGTTTCAGGGTCAGTGGATCTAAAATTGCTACCCCTTCCTCTTCCTCTACCTCGTCTGTGACCTCGTCCACGAGCACCACCTCCGCCACCGCCACGGCATACATTTATTTCATTCGTACTATAAAAAAATATGAAATCTGTTAAAATCGCAAAATAAAAAAACCTAAAATATGTAAAGATAAATATACTGCATGCTACTACTAAATAGTAAATTTTACATATTATAATATCATAATTAAACATAATAAAGATAAGTAAGAAATTGAAATCAACACAATATTAATATATTTGTCGGCGCGTTCATAGAGAAAGCCATAGATAAGATAAATCATAGAGATAAAATAGAGTGACTGATGGTTTTGATTGGTCAGTCGCTCTGGCGGAACGTCGTGTCTATGGGAGCGGGGAGCTATCTTGTTGTTGACGAGAGTGACCAGCGCACCGAAGTTTTCGACGGATCGCTTAAATTGGAAATAATCTTAGTTGTTTCATTATATTTCTGCTTAAATTGATATTGTGAGAAGATCAAGGCCCTCCTAGCGTTACATCAGAAGTGGGATTACCTGGAGCACAAAACGAGAACCAAACCATAGAAACAGACGCCCAAAAATTATTCAGCAATATGGAGAAGCTATTGTCTCGAATCCTTGCGGCACAGCCCACACCAACCGGGAGTATTAGTCATACTACGCAATCGCTACCGTTTGATCCTGAAGATCCAGACGCTGATATAGAGCGTTGGTGCAAAATAACCGAAGCTATCGTAGAGAAGAAATATTTGGATGGAATAGACCTACTCATGGCTTTTACCAGTACTTTAAAAGGTCGAGCTGCTGCGTGTATCACTAAATTAAACTTAAATGAATTCGGGCGTTGTTAAGCAAGCACTTCTAGCAAAGTTTTCGAAACCAAAATTATTCCAAGATTGTTTTGATGAAATTTTACGATTTCAACTTGGCAAAGAATCTGCATCGGAAGCTGCCCTTAGATTATGGAATTTAATCGAAAAAAATACCTAAAGATTTCATGCCTGAGGAAGCAGTCGCGAACTCAGTGCTCATAACATCACGACTCGTATCCAATTATTTCAAATACTGGGACGTGTTTCTCTAAAACGCCGGTCAGACAGTGCTGAGAGCAATAAACCTGAATCCAAGCGATTCCGGAATGATGAAAGATTTGGTGGCAGATGTAACTTCTATGGTATCACGGGACGTCGTTTCGCCGAATGCCGGAAGCGTCGAGACGAATCGGGATTTAAAATGCAAGACACTTGGCCGAGTTCATCACGTGCGACGGAGAGTAGATCGTCTGTATCCTGTTGTTCGTGCGGATAAAGGAGGCATGTCGCAATTAGCTGCCCACAGAGAGGGAATGCAGTAGACGGGGCTAAGGTCAGGGAGGTTCATCATTGCGGGCACCGCCCTTCCAGGGGCGCTATGGAAACGTCTTCCGGTGAGTCTGTTCCATTTTGTTTGATAGCTGATCGTCTTGCTCGTTGATAAAAGAGAGCTTTTCTAGTAAGTTCCCAGGTACTGTGCACAATGATATTGTGTATCTTACGGGCATTGGCGGTGATGAAATAAAATCTACGTCACAGATTTCGAGTGAGGTTAATCTTGGAAATTTTATAAAACTCTTGACATTTCATGTAGTACCAGGCTCTTGCCTTGCGGACCCTGTTATTATAGGTAGGTGTTATCTGTAAGCATTGTTTGCATGAAGTCTATTTAACTATGTTGGCACATTGAGTGAGAAGAGTCATCGGGTAATGTCGTGTGTGGAAGGTGGTCGAAGAGATAATGTCGTCCGGGCCATGCAGCTGATAGCGGCTGGTTGAAGGGACACATTCATCCGGTCCAACCTTAATTGTTCATTTGGTCGAAAGGACAGTGTCGTCCGGGCCATGCACGTGTGGCTGGTCGAAAGGACTCACTCGTCCGATCCAAGTTGATGATGTGTGATCCTAAAGATAGGACATGCCGATAAAGACTGCATTGTTTGTTAAGTGATTAAAATAGGTGTCGTCCGGTTCATGAGTGGTCGAAAGGACACACGCTTTTTGATTCTGAGACAGTTATAGTTGTATGACAGTAACATTACGTCTACTAGTGATAGCTTGTCAATGATGGTAAGACGAATGATGTCGTCCGAGTCAGAGTCCTTTAAGTTGACTGACTTGTTCTGGATGTTTTGCAGATGATGGTAAGACGAATGACGTCGTCCGAGTCAGAGTCCTGTAAGTTGACTGACTTGTTCTAGATGTTTTGCAGATGATGGTAAGACGAATTTTGTCGTCCGAGTCGAACTGAGTTGGCTTGTCAATGTGGTTTAGACGTAAGTTGTCGTCCGAGTTAGACCCTTCCATAGGGCTTGCTTGTCTATGAGCATCAGACGTAATGTCGTCCAAGTCAAGGAGTGGCTTGTCTTTGATGTCGATGTCGGTAAGACGAAAATGCGTCGTCCGGGTCACATCCTACTGAGGATTGGCTTGTCTAATAGTCAAGTCCCCCAAAGCATCTAAATCAAGAAAAGACCTAAGCCCTCGTGTGCATAGGTGGTGGGGACCACCCTGAACGGGTTGGTAGACTTCAAGGTACGTTAACGCTTAATGTTACGTTTAAATTGCGTTTGATATAGCAAGTTTATCCTAGTGGAGGAGATGACATCCATAATGTCGGATTCATCAGGCCACACTAGATGGTTTTATGTGGTTTATCCTAGTGGAGGAGATGACATCCATATGTGCGGATTCATCAGGCCTCACTAGATGGTTTTATGTGGTTTATCTTAGTGGAGGAGATGACATCCATATGTGCGGATTCATCGGCCCTCACTAGATGGTTTGAGAAGTCGATCCTAGTTCAGAATGTGACATCCATTTGGTTTGGCTTCACAAGTTCTGACTAGATGCTATCGATATATCAGGATGAACGAGCGTATAGAGGATTCTGAACTGTTTGTTGCAGATTACCAACTTTAAGCGCCCGAGGACGGTCGCATGTCAGTCTGGCCGTGTCGGCGCGTTCATAGAGAAAGCCATAGATAAGATAAATCATAGAGATAAAATAGAGTGACTGATGGTTTTGATTGGTCAGTCGCTCTGGCGGAACGTCGTGTCTATGGGAGCGGGGAGCTATCTTGTTGTTGACGAGAGTGACCAGCGCACCGTAGTTTTCGACGGATCGCTTAAATTGGAAATAATCTTAGTTGTTTCATTATATTTCTGCTTAAATTGATATTGTGAGAAGATCAAGGCCCTCCTGGCGTTACATATTAATAGCGACAACCCCACTTAGGCCAACAATAAAAAAAATACAAACACCAATATAAATCATACCCAGCCAAAAAATTAATACCACACCAAATGAACACAATACCCAACCACCAAATCTTTGTACCTGTGAACTATTCAATTTCCAGTTTGAAAAGGCCTTATTTTCAGTACATGGACATCAGTCCATGGCACATACGTGTGCCAGTGTTCAAAATCTAACGGACGCGTACAAAAATGATGTAATCTATTATGAATAAGAAAATATTTGTTTAAAAACTACATTTTTTAAAGTAAATAACATTTAAATAATCTTATTCAAATAATTGTAATAAATCTGTAGTAACCTGTTGGCTAAATCATTCAAAAATGACGACCGTTTGTAGCAAGCGTTTGTTTGCTTTTTCAAGAGAATTTTATTAATATAAACTCATTTGTAGTTGTACTCTTACTATATTAAAACATAGCCCAAATCTTTAAGATTATTTTGGCATATAATAATACCAACGTTTTACCTAAAATTAAAACGTAAATTAAATCACTTACCTTAATTTGAAGCCTAATAATACTTGAGAGAGATACCATCGTTCTGTCCTTTTTTCGCACGTTCTTTCCTTCATATACCTACTCTATTGCCTTCTCTTTCTTTACCCCACCACCACACAGGTAGCAGCTATGCTGAATGCGTTAGGATTTTGACTCATTGAAGTCGTTGTGTAACCAGGCAGAATTAAAAAATATTAGGCTTCTTGAGAGACGTGTTTGATATCGCCTGGTGTGGTGGTGACGTCAATGTGAATACGAATAAAAGTTAATAAGCCTAAAATAAATTGACTTGTGGTATTGTTTTACAATGCCAGGGAGATGTACATAAAAATAACCTATTATAGCATTTTCAGTAACGTAATATCAATTACCTTTCAAATACACAGGAATAAGCAACAGTTGCTAACAAAAACTACAATTAAGTAGTTTAAATTAAATAGAAATATAAAATATATTTCATCCATTGCATTAAATTGACTTGTATCTGAATTTTGATTTTTTGACATTCTTACTTATTTACAATAAAATCGTTCAAATGTATTTTCAGAACGCCATTGTCAGTGTACGCCAGCAGAGTGGCTCAGGGCGCGGTGCTGCTGCAGGCCGGCCGCCCGATCAGTACGTCCTAGCTCTGTATGACGTGTCGTAGCCGGTGCTGGTGTCGGTGGACGCCAGCAGCGTGGCTCAGGGCGCGGTGCTGCTGCAGGCCGGCCGCCCGGTCAGTACGTCTTAGCTCTGTATGACGTGTCGCAGCAGAACACCTTATTTCGTTGCAATAGCTTTACCGCGGCAGTCTCAGAGTGCCACACGTCTTTTTTTTTTTATATGTAAGCCACCCTGGTATTAGAAGTTCACGCCTTATAGTTAAGTCACCGTATTTTTGCCCACACATGAATATCGACTTTGGTACTAGGTCGAAAACCTGGATACCTTGTCAACGTGTAAAGATACAACGACATAAAAAGAGTGAGCCAGCACTATTTACACATCATTCAGTGGAAAGATTCGCACATGTACACATCGATATAATCGGCCCGTTGTTGCCTACATTGAGTGATGGCTACAAATACTGTGTTACAATAATAGACTGCTGTACAAACCATGTTACACCATGTGGTCAGTATCGCCGGGATTTACCTCTCCTATCCTGGTGGGATGAGGGAGAACCTTTATGTAGTTGTGCAGATTCGTTACATTTACGACCGTGTGGTCAGTATCGTCTGGGTTTACCACACCTATCCTGGTGGGATGAGGGAGAACCTTTACGTACTTGTGCAGATTCGTTAGATTTACGACCGTGTGGTCAGTATCATCTGGATTTACCTCTCCTATCCTGGTGGGATGAGGGAGAACCTTTACGTACTTGTGCAGATGCGTTAGATTTACGACCGTTTGGTCAGTATAGTCTAGATTTACCTCTCCTATCCCGGTGGGATGAGGAAGAACCTTTACGTAGTTGTGCAAATTCGTTAGATTTTCGACCGTGTGGTCAGTATCGTCTGGATTTTCCTGTCCTATCCCAGTGGGATGAGGGAGAGCCCATAAGTCCCTGTGAAGATTCGTTAAATTAACGACCGTGTGCCTGCTTACTTCCACGACCTCGAAAGGGCTTTCTAACATTATGATAAGTGATGGCATGAGGGAGGAGTTTTACTTAACATGACCTTATTTAAAGGATCCTTGACAGAAGCTAAATTAACAGGATTGTCAAAGCTTTGTATAACTTTAAGAATTTCAGAATAATTATGAGGTGTTTTTGAAACTATAGATGTGGCTGTAGGTTTAGTGAATCCCAGATCGTTCAGATTTTGTTCGTCGATTATAGGTTCATCATTATAAGATGTCTAACCGAACAAGATTAAGATAAGATTCTTTAAAAAAGCTACATCTTAGATTAACTGTCCTATTATGCCATAATTATGATTCCGCTTTCGATTTCGGATTCTGACGGTAACGGCGGGAACGCTTTTGATTAGAAGAATTACTCGAGCTTCTGATCCAGAACTACTAGACGAAGAACTACTCAAATTCGTCGTCCTTGATATAGTTTGTACATATGAAGTACTAGTACTACATTGTTTTGATCACTTATTTTTAAACCACGATGCAAATAATAAATTTCGCTTACCAAAGGAAACTAAAAGGTAGATAAAAAATTCTAAAACGAACGTTAACAATGTTAAACTTATTTTGGAGCAGGTATAACATTTTATAAACATTGAATTATAAATTATAACACGTTGCATTATAAATAACAATAGCCGTGCGAAATTTATCAAAGAAAACACATAGGCAAGTAAAATAATTAAGATAAAATGAACTCACCAATGTCAGCTTTAATCCGAAACAAGTTTTAGAAAAGATAAATATGTACCTTCAGTAAACACTGTGTCTTCTCTGATATAGACAAGTTGTCAGGACAAGAACAACGACGTCAATGAGTCAAAATCCTAACGCATTCAGCATAGCTGCTACCTGTGTGGTGGTGGGGTAAAGAAAGAGAAGGCAATAGAGTAGGTATATGAAGGAAAGAACGTGCGAAAAAAGGACAGAACGATGGTATCTCTCTCAAGTATTATTAGGCTTCAAATTAACGGTCAAGTTATTTAATGTATAATTTAAATGGGTGCGCATTTTCTCACATAACTTTTCTATTCCTATCATCGCAGGTCCGAAAATTTTTCTCATACCATTTAAAGTCATAATGATCATTCTTCATAATAATTTTAAAAACTAAATATTAAAAAATATAATCATTGAAATTGATAATATCACTAATTATACACTTTGTTTTTACTAATATTTGTTTTAATATATTTGCTTATACTAATGATCGAAACTCATAATCATTCGAATAAATAACTTTAATATTCATAAATGTGTTTTATTCTAATATTTGTTTTTATAAATTTCTTAATCATAAGTGTTTTTATCCATATTATTGAAAATCATAACATTTTTCATTCTAACTATATTTATTCCTAAATACTAAGTTCCTAATGTTCATCGTTCCGAATCACTCAAATTCATAATACTGGAAGTGATAAACATCTATTTGTTTTGTATATTTTCTCAACATAATCAATCGTCTTTATCACTATTATTAAAATTCATACATTTTTTTATTGAGATTTATTTTTATTCATAATTATAAAAATTACGCGTGTATGTAACTAAACAATTTTTATCATACAACTCATACTTAGTTTCAAATTTGTTCAAAACCTTATTTGTCGACCCCTTAACCACGTAGTCTTATTGGATCGACCCTAGAGTGTTTTTGTAAAGCCGGAGGCGCGGAGGGAGAGCAGCCCTCGCCCGCCGTGACAAAGCGCACACAGCGTGCGAGGCGACCAAAAAGCCGAGGCTGTGGAGGTGAGCATGCGTGTTTGCGCTTTGTTACGCGAAGGCGTTGGGGCTGCACTTCCCGTAGCGCCGGAGACGTTCCAAATCTAAATAGCTACCGCAAAGACTGATGGTAGCCATTTTTTACAAACAAATGAATTTAAATTATTTTCAATATTAACTATTATGAAAAATGACATTATGAGTTAAAATCTTTTCTTAGTATTGCCTTTATTAAAATAAAAATTATGATAATTGTCTTTTATGAAATAAGAAATTCTGAACAACGACGTTATGAGTTGAAGTATTTTCTTAGTAACAAAATTATTAATAAGAGCAATATGATCATTGAATGTTATGAAGAAAAAAGATCTGAAAAATAAAATTATGATTTTAAACTGGTTCTTGGTAGTAACATTATTAATAAAAAAAATATGATCACTAACTGTTATGACAACCGTTGGTAGGAATAAAAATGTATGAATAAAAAAAGTATGAAATATAAAATTATGAAGAGTGATTATTATGAACAAAAATCGGTAGTAAGACAAAAAATATGAATTAGAATTTTATGTGAGCCGATATGGACCCAATTTAAATACTTACGACACGATATTTATTAAAAAAAACACCAAACACTTCACTTTCAACACTCGCACAACACCGACGTAACAAGATTGAATTTCTAACGCTTTTTTCTCTATGACTATTGCAAGTAGTGCTGTACTGCACACACATAGGCGTTCCGTGGTTTGTTAGAATGAATTAGAAATAGACAATTAGTTCCGTTCTTTCAGTCAGTTTTTTAAAATCAGAGAATTAAGAGACCATGGCGCGTAACTTGGAATTGGCAACTATTGTTGCCATGGACTGCAGAGAGTAGTTTTACTTTGGCAACAATTGTTGCCGTGGCCTGTCAAGTGGTTAATAAGTGTTTCAAATCAAATCAAATCAAATCATATTTATTGCTTCAATATATGGTACAAAAAGGTGGTTATACTATGATACGTTCCTTATACAAAACTGTCTAACAGCATGCAATCTTTTTAGTTGCGTAGGTATACAAAATAATGAATTTGAAGAATGTGTCACGCATATAGGTTAAACACTCAGATCATAAAAACTTGAGATGTGCTAAGTGGGCGTGTCACGTGCGAACGAATCAGGTAAAAAACATACCTCATTGTGAGTTTTGCTAATAGTCGTGTGTCAACTCGCAACGGCGTCACTTCTAGCGATTTTCTCAAAATGCCGGCTTGTTCAATGGTTTTTTGTAAAAATACTAGTGCCAAAGTTAATTATAGTAAAGATGGCATCTCATTTCACACGTATCTGACTGAAATAATGCGTATTTTTTTATTAAAACTTGTAAAACATTCACTGGAAATAACACTTTAGACTTCTAGTTGTAAAATCGGATCACATAGTAAATTAACTACGTTTGTGAAGAGCAAACACTATTGCTTGCGTAACACAGGAAATTTATGCATGCGTTGTTTTAACTACGCAATGGATTAGTATACCTATGAAAATACTCACTTATTCGGTAACTCGTGGTGCGGCCGCTGGTTGCGTTCGTGACTTAAGGATGTGTGATTGTCTACATTTTATCGATAAAATTAAGGCGTATTATCAAATGATAATTTTGTTAAATAAAAACATTTGTTAATTACTTTTAACCAATATTATTTATGTAGTTATACTATTAATTACATTGTTATAATTAGTTAGGTTCTTGATAAATATAACAATTACTTATCTTTTGATCTCCCTGCAAAAAAAAAATAAAAAAATATCCAATGGAAAACCGCCATGATAATTTGGAGTCCCTAAAACAATCTATACGATTGGCAGTGAAGAATTTTCCCATGGAAAGAGTGCGTGCTTCTATTGATAACTGGCCTCGACGTTTAAAGGACTGTATTACAGCCAATGGAGACCACTTCGGTAATCTTTTTATATTTCTAATTGTTGTATATTTATGTATTAAACTAACACACTGTAAAAGTAAATGATGTTATTTGCAGTTAAAATATTGTTTTTTTCTTTATTTTTTATTTATTTATTTACACTTCAGTATACAGTACAGATAGTAAATGATAAAAAAAAAACAGTGTGTTGTGTAAGTACTACTAGGCGGTCTTATCGCTGACGAGCGATTTCTTACAGACATTACATCTTTATTACAATATTTATAGCAAGACTAGGTACAACTTATACAACACATACATACTCACTAAATATTAAATAAATTGCCTTCCTTTGAATAAGCCGGGTAAAAAAGTTGACTGTTAAAAAAATTACGTCAGTTAAATTTCATCGACATTTTATAGATAACCAATTTCAAACCTAGCTGCATTAGTGTGTGTGCATGTCATTCGTAGCTACGAGCGCGGGTGCCGCCTTTTTTTGCATGTGGACTATTAGTTGATTTGTTAGTGTTATAACGAAATTAATAGTGTGCGTGAGAAATATTCATATGTGTGCTATACTGTTTACTTTTATTGTTGTGTTAGTATAATTGGTGGCAGAAACTTGGAGACATCGGGTTCGGAACTATGTATGTTTGTATGATCTGAGGGTTAAACATCATTGACATAGTTAGTCTACATAACATTTCTAAGATTAAATTCATCGTTTATATAATTGTTACTATGAAGAATAAACTTAACATTAATTAAGAATTATCACTATATCATTAACATGGGTTATTTATAACAATTACAGTATCGATTAATATTTTTTTATGTTCAAAATATTCTTTCAGGCTATAAAAACACTTATCGTTTAACCATTTAGTCATTTCAAACTTAAACTTTTTTAGTGGCATTAACTTTAACTGTCTTGGTAAAGCATTGTACGTTTTAACGCACATCGCATAGCACTGGTTATGATAAAGCTGCAATTTCGGTGCTTCTTTATAAACTAATCGATCTCCATGACGTGTTGCTCTAGTAACCGTTCTCTCAACATCTCTCGCGCGAATACAAAAGTGCATATTACATTTTACAAACAATGAACATTCAAAGATATACATGCATGGAAGCGGCATGATATGAAGTATTTTAAATAGAGCTTTACATGATTCGGTTGGTTCTTTCCCTAGCATTGCTCGTAAACATTTTTTTTGTGCCACAAAAGTTTTATAAGCTTCACATGAGTTTCCCCATATCAGTAGCCCGTATCTAAGATTTGAAGCGACGTATCCGTGGTACGCGGTCAGCACTGTTGACTGAGAGCATGTTTTACGAAGACGACTTAAGACATACACGTAGCTATTCAGTTTGTTGCAGACCTGTTGTATGTGCATTTTCCAGTTCAAGTATTTGTCAAAATTAACTCCAAGAAATTTCACAGTTTCTACATACATACATACATACATAACCTCACGCCTGTCTCCCCTTGGGGTAGGCAGAGACAAGGGAACACCAATTGCTGCGATCCAAACAAACCTCTTTCGCTTCTTCCACGTTCATCAATCTTTTCATACATGATCGCCGGTTACGGGTACTTTTGACTAGGCCCTTTTCAAAATGTCACCAATTTGATCGGCATACGTTCGCCTAGGCCAGTCCCTTCCAACAACACCATCCATTCTTGCTCTGTACACCTCTTTCGTAAATCTTCTTTCACTCATCCTTTCCAAATGTCCAAACCACCGTAGCATACCCTTTTCAATTTTAGTCACTACATCCTCTTTCAATCCGTATCTCTTTCTTATTTCACTGTTGCGCACCCTATTACTTAATTTCACTCCACACATGCTTCTCAACGCTCTCATCTCCACAGCATTAATCCTACTTTCATGTCTCTTCTGCCACACCCAAGATTCACTACCATACATAAGTGTTGGCGCCAAAACTCCTTCAAGTATGGCCAGACGAGCCTTATTCAGTATAATTTTGCTTGCCATAACCGAGTACAAGGCGCCATTAACAGATTCTGAAACTTAACTCCGACAAACGTTTCGCTGCCGGATGATCCGCCGACAGCATGTTTCGTTTATATGTTGTTCAGCGACAGAACCTTTCAACTACGAACGATTCGCCGACAGAACGATTTATTCATAAACGAATGTACGACAGAACCTTACCACTACGAACGTTTCGCCGACAGAACGATTCATTCATGAGTGAAAGGACGACAGAATCTTTCAACAAAGAAGGATTCGTCGATAAAGCTTATTTGTGGGCACAAATCTATATTCCAGCTTTTTAGTGTGTCTTTTTAATATTTCTCTAAATATTTCATGACATTTTACAGTTTTATGTGAAAGCAAACCATAAATTAGAGGAAGTTATCCCATCCTCGTCGCCAGTTGTGGCGTTCAGCCGATTTCTACTAGCACTGGGTGAAATAAAACACAATCAGTACTTAGTCAGAGGAGTCGACACGTCCACTCGCACGCGCTGTCAACCGGTCAATGCCATAACAGAGATACGAGAGGGCGCCTCGATGCCTCAATCTTTATTCCATTCACTCGTTCATTCCGAGTCACCACATCTCTCCTTTCTTTTTTTTTTTTTTTTTATTAAAAAGTTACATTATTTACAAATTGAACTGAATCTACCACCACTTCGGAAAGTCGATCTGTTGAGAAGAAGTGGCAAGAAACTCAACAGCAATCATCTTTTTAAACACACAATAACAATTTCACATAACACTTATCCTTAAATCTATTGAAGGGTTATAGACATTTTAACATATTTTATAACCTTAATTAACTAATATAATTTTAACATATTGTTATAAAAGACTACACTAATAGGAAACTAGTACTAAAATATCAGTTTAGTTATTCTCTTATACAATACAGAATTGCGTACTATAATGCGAAAATACTTTTTCCCCAACCTATTAAAACAGTCTGGGAATGACACACCAAATACCCTCGATCTTCTTTAAAACAACAACATTTCGATGACACTCCAGCTTGTCCTTTCCTTTTTTTTTTCATTTCTTTCTTTCTATCCTTGACCTGTTAATGAGCTACGTCATGTTCCAAGTGAATAGCGTAAGTAGGAGTGTATAACCTAACCTGTGTATAACCTATTAAAAAGAATTATAAAGAAGGCAATTTGCCTTTTTCTAATGCGGAGTACTATTGTGCATTGTAAGATAGTCTAACATTTTTCCAGTCTGACTTTTGGGCTTGGCTTATTTTAACCTCGCTCAATATTGGATAGTATTGTGTAATATTTTAGCTAGTTCCATACAAGCAAATATCGAAGACACAATTTATTATTTATGATGAACCTCTTTCTATTGCAAATATTTAATGAAATTAATTTTTGGCTTTTTGTTATTTCTACCTTGACTGTGAGAAACATGAGCTCTTTGGAATGTTTTACATGGCTTTGAGTTGTCAGTGGTCGTTTCTAAAACTTGAATCACTTTTGTTTTTTTTTTTTCGAGCCTTTAGTAGGTACATCCTAATAAAGTGATAGGAAAGTCTGGTTTAAATTCTAAGCTCTTAATAACATGCTTTTGTTATAATATCAATAAATTATAATTTTACGTTTGTCCGTATTGATTTTATCTAAATCTTCGGTGGCTTCAAAGGACAATTGATTACGCAATTTTTTAACAACCTTGATAAATTTTATCAATATCAACACATCTTGCTTTAAATAATGAAAGTTTATATTGATTCTCAGCCTGGGAAAGACTGTAAACCTTCAACCTGGACACAACCAGGTTATGATCGACTTTATTTATAGCTTTTCTAACCTACTATGGTTACAAATTAATTACAATTTCAGTAATCTCAGTCAGACAATTTTGTCTGAACTAAAACAATAAGGGTACTAAATCAAGAGATATAAGCAAATGTCGGCTAGGCCAATAGCACTTCACAACAAATAAGATGCAAAGTACAATAACTGGACTGCACTTAGTTATACAATAACACAATTTGAAATCATGTGAACTTGACCCTCCACAGTTCACTCAGTCAGTATTTTTGGTTTTTCTTGTTATTTCTTTGTTAAATTTTTGGGTTAAAATCATGAAATAGTATCAAACAAAATCGAATATAATAGTATTATTGCCACTAACTGTTCAAGTGAAACAAGTAACTATAACTAAAACCAAGTGAATTGCATAGTGCATAACTTCACGCCTGCATCCCCCACGGTGTAGGCAGAACACCAGAGGCTATGAAACCATCTGCGGTCTCGTTTGACAAATTCAGAGGTACTATTATGATGGAGAGAGGCCATTGCAGCGACAGGGGGCCAGCATATCGCCCGCAAAACCGTCAATAAAACCTCTGTCCCCAAACTGACTCCCACGGCATGCCCGGGAAGAGAAGCAGCCGGCACATTCCACGTTCCTCTTCCACTCCCAGTCCAGCATGGAAGTTGAATTAATGCATTATATTACTACAAAGTGAATTTGTTGTAAAGTTTTATTGAAATGACACTTAACTTTGAAAGTGTGTAAAACTTTCTGCAATATTAGTGAAAATCATATACAGAAACCATTATTAAATTAATATCGGTGGCTCTAATGGACCAATAAAAGTTGGCAACAATAAATGGGGTAAGAGTTTGGTCTTTGGTATATAGTATAAGCTATATCCTAACTCACCCAAGAAAATGCATGGTATAAAAATAATTTTATTTGCGTTTTATTTATTTATGTATGTTTTTGGAGAACCAACAGCTTTGTTACAAACTTATATACTGTTTAATATAAACTATGGAGAGCCAATTAAAGGTTCCCGCGATTATATAACTGGATAAAAATTAAGTAGTAGCGTAAAAGAGAAGCTTGAAGTTTTGTAAGAATCGTGGCGCCAACGCGCTTCGAAATCTTTTCGGAAGTAGGTAACTTTTCTTCCTCCAATCTTAGTCTTATTATATTCAATTTTACGCCATTATTGTTAGGATAATGTAGGGCCAATGTTATTAATAAAATCATTATTTATACCAAGCTTGAGCACCTTTAAATTTGCATTTTTTTTTTGTTTACTCATTTCCAAATGGGACGGGAGCATTAAATAAACCCAGCATAGTTAGGGTTAGGTAAGCTATGAATGTTTTGCCTGTTTTGATACTACCACAGAACATCTCTTTAGCATTTCCTCAATATTTTGTGACAAAATATTACATGTGATGCCAGAATCTATTAGTAAATCGACATCCACACCGCCAATACGACATTTGCATCATCGTCGATGTAAAATATGTAATCGACATTGGTAGTTTGCCTACGCCGAGACTCTTTATTGTCGTTAGGATGTGTTTTTATCATGAGACATTTGAGCAGGCTTTCGTTTGATGGTGCATGTGCACTATTGTTTTTTGAAATGACCTGCTTAACACTTTCAACAAATCTCATATTCTTTTCATTTTTTTTTTTCTTGCAACTTCTTTTTTCTGCAAACCGCTCATCTGTCTTTCGACTGTTTTGGCGTTTTGATTCAGAAATTATCATATTTATGGTAAAATTATCTCCTAGTAAAAACTTTCTTTCTTAACTTTGAACAACTGCACTTTTCTGTAATCTGTCTTTTCAGATTAACATTTTCGTTAGAGAAGTTTTATTTCGAAATTTGCTTTCGAAGCCTAACCAGAAACTTTTCAAATTTTTTAACATTTTCGTGGCGCATTAATCGAAAGACATGACGTTCATACAGTATGTAACTTTGTTGAGGACAAAATATTCGTTTACTCCCCTACTGCTATCTTATAGACATCTATATTTCCTTGTCTTTGACATGTGCGCCAGGAATATTATAGTAAATTTCTTGTTGGGACAGCCCTGCAGAATACAATAAAGTAGCATCAATTTCGGTGGCTACAAAGAAAACTTTCAAACCACGCTTGAAGCTCTAACGCTTATTTTAATTGTATCTAATATGATATCTACTTTATTTCAGTTGACCTTTATTTAACCAAAATGACATTAATTCCAATTAATTATTATTTTATTTCAAATCGTTCCAATAAATTTCATTTCCGTTATGAAATTTCAGTTGACTCGATTTTGTCAGGGAAATATTTAATTTAATATATTTAGTTTTTTGAGTATAAGTATACGTTATAAAAATTATTGTAAGTTATTCCATTTTACACTCATTTGTGTCATTTCAGATAAATGAATTGTTTTTCGAAAATTTAATAACTAATGGCAGAATGAATACACCTTTCTTACTAGTTATAATAGTTTTCTTTTGTAAGCAACATAGTTGCTTTTGTTTATGTTAACCGACGAATCTTATTTCCTTAATTTGTTACATGACATATTAAGTAATGTTACATTTGTAAAAGTAAAGAGCTAACGGATCATATTTTTACTGTTTGTTGTATTTATGTAATGAAAACCTACAACAGCCAATTAATTATATTTTTTTTTAAATAAACATAACATTGTGATGACACAATAACTATTTTAGTGCAGTTGTTTTAAAAGTTGTTATGTAGTGCTCCTCCTGGGTTACGGGTTCACTGTCACGCCGAGCCCTAGGTAACGTCAGACACCGACTCCGTCGCTCGACCGACTGGCCGTTTCACGTTACTCCAACTTGCGGACATGAGACAGTGTACAGTATCTACTTAGCAGATACACAAACACTTCCGACTACTAACGTTCCGACTATTGCATATATAGAATATATTTGCCTAAACGTCAAGGCGCAACGGTTAAAAATTCCATCACTCATGATGATCCTGAAATAACTTGACATGTACATACTATAAATAACATTAAACATATAAAATTAAACTTTGCTCTCATAGCAACATCGAAAGATTATATAATTTCCGCCTAGCTTATCATTTAACTATGTATGATGATTCAAAATTAATTGCAAGCACAATGCATGCTAGTATTATTGTGGTAATTATAGACATACTTGATTAATTACAATAATAAATTAATATCATGTTTGCTTATTTCTAAACGAAAACAATTAAATATAAAAATGTGGGTAGTCCTCAATTTTTTACCTGTCAACGTACCTCGTTAGGTTTTTGACTGTTCGGAATCAGTTACCAACGCGTTAGTGCAAAGGTTTATTTTTATTGTTAAAAATGAGTGAATGTGAAATTGTAAAGTCAAAACGCGGTAAAAATATATTGATTCACGAAGGATATTCCTACCATTTAAACAGAATGCGAAATAAGAAGTTCTACGTTATAATAGTGATCCAGTATTTGCCCATAAAATGAGACATATTGGTGCACTGGCATTTTTAGAGCCAACAGAAATTTCCGATGCCCTTGATATAATAAAACATGAAATTATACCTGATGAAGGTAAGAAAGTGATGCAATGGTTTGAAAAATATTATGTCAATGGAACATCGAAGATTATAAAATCTATTAGCTCGAAAATGACAGTAAAACGAAGTCCGCCAATATTTTCTCCAAGGATGTGGTCAGTACATGACAGCCAACTTTCACATATACCATTATCTCAAAATGCGCTGGAGTCGTGGCACAACAGGTGGAATACCTTATTAGGCAGGCGAAAATGGAACATTTTCAAAACAATAGTGGAGTTCCATAAAGAACAAAAGCACACAGAATGCACTATCGAACTCATTAATTCCTCGGAACCAACGCTTAAGAGAAAAAAATCAAACTATCAGGACAGGATTACTCAACATTTGTCAGAAAAAGATGATATGGACATAAAAAGCTACTTAGATGGCTGGGCGCACATTTCTCATTTAATTAATACAAAATAATGTGTCATATATAACTTTAAAAATTGTTTTTGTTAATTTTCTTTGATTTGTTGTGTTTTTGTTTTGGTGATAATCATGATGTGTAGGAAATTGTTAGTAAAAGTTATTTTCATTTGCAAATATTTTTCATTTAACCTCATACCATATAAACTTTAGATTTATTCACTAGTACCTAGTGTCAAACCACGCCCAAATAAGCTTTATCGACGAATCCTTATTTGTTGAAAAATTCTGTCGTCGTTTCACTCATGAATGAACCGTTCTGTCGGCGAAACGTTCGTAGTGGTAAGGTTCTGTCGTACATTCGTTTATGAATAAATCGTTCTGTCGGCGAATCGTTCGTAGTTGAAAGGTTCTGTCGCTGAACAACATATAAACGAAACATGCTGTCGGCGGATCATCCGGCAGAGAAACGTTTGTCGGAGTTAAGTTTCAGAATCCATTAACACAATTTCCTGCTTTTACTCTCCTTTCAATATCACCTTCACACTTCCCATCTCTTGTAAACAAGGACCCTAAGTATACAAACTCTTTCACTTGTTCCACTTTTTCGTCTCCTATCATAATATTGCATTCCGTCATATCTTCATTCCTCTCCATAACCATGACTTTCGTCTTTCCAACGTTCACTCTCAAACCTTTCCTTTTAAATGACTCATACATAACATTGACCATTTGTTGCAGTTCCGACGCTGACGATGCAAGAAGAACCTGGTCGTCAGCGTAAAGCAAAGTTTTGATCACTGTCTCATTCATTTCTAAGCCCCATTCAGATTCTTTCAGATCTTTCAAACAGCTATCCATGAATAGGTTGAACAGCCATGGAGACGCTACACAGCCCTGTCTAACACCGCGTTCAATGCTAAACCAATCCGTGTAGTCATCATTCAACCTGACACAGGCACTCGAGTCCTTATATAAGGATTTGAGTGCCCGTATCAAGTCACTATCCACCCCATACTCGGACAGAGTTGACCACAGCTCATTTCTCACCACACTGTCATAAGCCTTTTCCAAGTCGATGAAGCAGCAGAAAACCTTTCGGTGTGTTTGGCCAGAACATTCTCGGTCACTGATCTTAAGGAAAAGACTTGATCCGTACATCCTATCCCCTTTCGGAATCCCGCTTGCACATCCCAAATCTTGCTTTCTGTTTCATTCATCACTCTCTCGATTAATATCTTTGCATACATTTTGCCTACAATACTCAGAAGACTAATGCCACGGAAGTTTTTGCATTCCTGCTGTGAGCCCTTGCCTTTATAAAGTGGCACAATAACGGCTTTGCACCAGTCATCTGGTACACGGCCAGACCGCCAACACTTATTAAATAGCTGGTACAGCAGGTTTGCTGTGACACCTTCACCTGCCTTGAGCATTTCGGCATCTATCCTATCATACCCTGCCGCTTTACCCAATTTTAAACCTGCCATTGCTTTCATTACTTCTTCCATGCTTATCTCACTTTTACCATCGGTTACGCCACTCGAAGGCTCGAACCTACTTTTCAATGATGTGATGTTCACTCGCGTTTCGCTCAAAGTTTCTACTTCATTTATATTTGTATTTTCGTACACTATTTTCATTTCTGATAAAATTTTGAAATAAACCGGATTAACCTCTTCTTCATGGCTTTCTCAAAAGCTTTTGATAATATTGTAACTAATGATATGGGTCTATAATTGCTTAATATGCTTTTATCACCTCTTTTATGGAGTGGTTTCACTACAGATTTCTTAAGTATCGGGAAACCTTCCTTCAGAAAATGATAAATTTATTATATGAGCTAAAGGCTTTGCTATTTCATAACCACAAAACTTTATCACTTTAGTACAAATGCTATCAAAACCAACAGCTGATGTATTCTTTAAAGTTTTAATGACCAGATCAACTTCTTCTGGCGTAAGTAACTGGTTCTAGAAACATGGTTTTGCTTATATGTGTCGTGTTTGTGTTATGGCAGTGTGTTGTTCCCGAATGAGTAAGATAGTAGTGTAAAATGAGTTAAATGTTTCTGCTATTTCTTTCGGATTTGTATGTATTTTGTCACCATTGTTTATTTGCTCTATTAAGTTTTCTGTAATATCGCTTCTTTTATCATTTATAATTTTCCAGGCAGTTTTGCATTTATTTTTATTGTTATTTAATAAATTACGATTATGATTTTTTTGAGATACATTCATACACTTAAGCAACATTTTAGAATAATAATTCATATTTAAATTTGTTTTATTGCAGTTTTATTTACCTTAGATAGCGCCTAGTTCTGCAACATTTTTTCAGCTCTTTGGTGATCCACTTTGGTTTATTGTATCCATCCATTAACTTAAGCCTCTTGACGGGAAAGCAAAGATTATAAAAAGTAAAAAAAAAACAAATATGTCAAAAAATGTGGACATTGCTTTATCAACATCTGTCTCGTTATAAGTGTCTCTAAATGATAGGGCTGCCATGCATCTCTTAAATTTAATAAGATTTTCATAGCAATAGTCCCTGACATATTTATAACATTTTTCAGGAACTTTATATTGGTTATTTTCTAAGGGCACATACCTATAATATTTGCGCAGTATTATGATCAGAAAGCTCCAAGTTTAGTACGTCTTCCTTCGCATTTTGAATATTACTAATAAGATGATCTATACAGGTGTTTCTTCTAGTTGGTACTCTAATATGTAATTTTAAATTGTAATTGTTACAGAGCTCTTTTAGTCCATTGCTATCTTTTGTCGATTTTAATGTGTTTATATTAAGATCACCTGCTAGGATTATTTTGTATTTTGGATTTGAAGTCAATTTATATAATAGACTATCTAATTGTGTAAGAAAGGTAATGGTGTCGGAGACAGGTGTACGATAGATACATATTACTACCGTATTAGTACCTAAAATATTTATTCCACAGCATTCAAAGATACGATCGACAGCAAATTTTTTTAACATATCCAGTTCTTTGAATTTTTACCCTTGGACACGCCAAATTTTTATTATGGGCAAAATAGCCCCTTCGAAAGTGGACTGTATGATTTGTAATAAATTGGTGCATGCAAAATTTAATGGCTAGGAAAAGAGAAGAAAGGAATAGTAGGTACTCAGGTATACTCCTCCCAACCGCACTTTCACTTCGCATGCACTTCACCGGCTGTCCGTAGATATTATTTATTGATGTTATTTTTAATTAATTATTATGAAGATGCAGTAACCGTGGCAGGACTTGCAGTATTTAACGTATTGTCGCACGTTTGTAAAACGCACGGGTGGTTTTTAACAATATGTCAGCGGTGGTGCCATACTGAGCAGTGTTGCCAACATATAGCAACGAGTACTACTATAAATCCTTGTCTGACGCCGATCTTCAAGCAATCGCGGTTTTAAGTTGCGAATTGTAACGAATAGCAAGAATTTACTACCTGCAAGATGAATTTATGCTCTGCTTGTAAGCGCAATACTAAGGAAGGCGATCATTTGAAATGTACACGATGTGAAAACTTTTACCATTTAAAATGCTTGAATATCTCAAAAGGTACATTAAACCAAGCTACGTTGGCATTGTGGTCATGTCCAATATGTATAAGCAAACAACCGAAAGGAGATAATACACACACAAAAGTGTGTCCGTCTACGCCCACCTTAGAAACTGAATTACATGATCAGGTCACCCGTCGAAAACCCTTCAATAAACATGACAAGGTAGTGCAAAGCCAGGACTCTAATGACTATGTGAGGCATTCAGAATTACGTCAAATACTACGAGAAGAAATATCGGATATTATAAAAGTAAATCTTAAGTCAATAAATGACGAAATCGTAAGTTTTAAGTCCGCTCTTGAGTTTATGAGCAATAGGTTCGACGAAATTTCGACCCAATTCAAGAAACAACAAAATGATATGCACACAATAAAGACGGAAAACTTAACCTTACGTACTGAAATCGACTTTCTAAAAAACAGATTTACTCAATTGGATCAACTATCGCGAGCTTCAAACGTAGAAATCCAGTGCGTTCCGGAGTACAAATCTGAAAATGTTATGAACGTCGTAAAGAATATATGTCGCGTTGTCGATTATGGAGTGAATGACCAGGATATACAGTATTGTTCCCGAGTGGCGAAGCTGAAGCCCGACAGCCCGCGCCCGCGCACCATAGTCACGAAGTTCAGCTCGCCGCGCGTCCGAGATGAGTTCCTGTCAGCTGTAATGAAGTTCAACAAGGATAGTTCGCATGAAAAGTTGAATACAAAAGATATCGGAATGGCAAGTGATAAGAAGTCGCCGATCTTCATTATAGAGAACCTGTCACCTGAAAACAAATCTTTACATGCTGCAGCTCGTCTCCGAGGGAAGGAACTCAACTATAAGTTCGTGTGGGTTCGTGCCGGTCGTATCTTTATGCGTAAAAGCGAATCAAGTAACTCGATATTTGTACGTGATCTTGGGGTCTTAAATAAACTTAAATAATTGTTGTTTGTGTGTACTTCATACTTTTTATGTGTTCAAGTTAGAGGTTGATTGTTTAGTTTGTATCAATGTATAGGTTTTTTCTTTGCGATTTCGCTTTGATTCTAATATCATTAATTTTGGTGATTTTAAATAAATATTTACAGTTAGTATTGCACTTAAATGATCTGTTTGATAAAATCATGTTTTCATGTAAAGGTACTGTTTGTTTGGCATTGTGTGGTGGGGTTTATGGTGTTATAAGGTGTGTTCTTATTTTCTACAAAAATAAATATATAGTACTAATTATTGTTTTGCTGATTTGTTTTAATAAATTGCATAGACAAATAATATATTATGTTGTATTTATTATATATTTACTTTCATATGACTTCAATGGTTTAATCTCTATTACTTTTATGAATAAATATATACTAAATATATTTTATTTTTTGAATATAAATGAATTAATAAGTCTGGTATACTTTATGTTTATAATTTTTATTTATCACTTATCTTATTGGTACGGTGGTTTGGGCCTAAAGGCAATATTTTACAAGAAGTATCTTATAGTTATTGTTTATCAATTGCAAACATTATCATGGACTCATTTTGTTTTGGACTGTTTTGGACCCATGATCAAATTCTTCATTAAATAACAATGACTTCTACAGTTAATAATTTAAATATATACTACCAAAACGTTCGTGGACTTAGGACAAAATGCCTAGATATATATAACGGTATTTCAAATTGTAATTATGACCTATTGTTATTTACTGAAACATGGCTTCAAGATGACATTTTGAACTCGGAACTGTGCGATGGTCGCTATGATGTGTTTCGTTTGGACCGCAATCTGACACTTACACATAAAAAAACGGGAGGTGGAGTTATGGCATGCGTAAAAAGAGAGTTAAGGGCACAACAACAAAGGTACTCATCCGACATAGGAACTGAATTAATGTGTATTACCATACCGGCTCACAGGTTAAAATCTAATGAAAGTATGAATATAATACTGGTATATATTCCACCTGATCCCTCGTGTTTCTCTTTGAAATTAGAGGAGGTCCGTAGTTTTACGTCTAAACTCTTAGAAGAACAACCCAGTCACACCACTCTATTGATTGGAGATTTTAATCTATCCTGTCTGTTGTGGAAAGATGGTTATCCGTCAATAGCTCGGAGTACAAGCATAGAGATACAGAATGCAGCATTATCTCTTATTGATGAGACTACGTACTTAGGGTTTGTTCAGTACAATGGGGTACACAATCACTATGGGCGATTACTTGATCTGGTATTCTGTACTTTAGAAACTTCCATTATATTATGTGACTCACCGATATTAAATGAAGACTTACACCATCCCGCCTTATCAATAACTTTAAATAACGGATATATTAGTCCTCTTATCAACGCGACTATAACAAAACGCAATTTTCACAAAGCTGATTATGAATTAGTTAATAAACATCTAAGCTATATTGACTGGGATAACCGATTATCCACCAATTCGATTGATGAAGCTGTAAATGAGTTTTATAAAATACTGGAGGAATGTTTTCAATTATTTATTCCCTCAGTAACTGTCAAACAATTCCAAAATAAGTACCCTATCTGGTATTCTATCCCACTGATTAAATTAATCAATGAAAAAAGAAAGTTGCATCATAAATGGAAAAAATATAGGAACCCACGGGATTATTATGAATTTAGTTTACTGCGTTCTAGAGAGAAAAAATTACAAAAATTATATTTCCAAAGATACATTACTTCTGTTGAAAACGGTATAAATAGTAGTCCTAAAGCATTCTGGACGTATGTCAAATCCAAACGTGGAGGTTCGCAATATCCCAGCCAATTCACAGACCAAGGCGTGGTGTTAACAGACGGTAGTGACATATGTGAGGCGTTCAATAATTTCTTTCGAAGCATGTTTAATCCGACTTCACCATCTGCACTTTTATTGACAAACGTATCCAACGACCTCGATGATGGAGATATAGGTTGTGATAGGTCATCTGATTTGATCACACATATAGAAGTGACAAAAAGTATTGTACTTAGACTATTAAAATCACTAGATACTACTAAGGGTGCAGGTTGTGATGGTGTTCCATCAATATTTCTACGTAATTGTGCTGAAAGTCTTGCCTATCCTATATCACGATTATTCGCTCGGTCGCTGTTAGATTCTGAATTCCCAGAAATATGGAAGAGGGCCCTTATTGTGCCTATACACAAGAAAGGTTCGAAAATAGTAGTTCAAAATTATCGTCCTATCTCAAAACTAAACATACTTAGTAAGCTTTTTGAACGACTTATCTACGAACAAATTTATAGTATTATCTCTAAGGGTATACCATATAATCAGCATGGTTTTATGAAATCTAAGTCAACCACGTCTAATCTTGCAGGATTTTGCAATTATGTTTTATGCGGCATGGAGCGTGCGGGTCAGGTTGACGTGATCTACACAGATTTCGAAAAAGCTTTTGATCGTGTAGATCACGCCAACCTACTTCGAAAGCTGTACAGACTTGGCATACGTGGCGACTTATTAAGATGGGTTAAATCTTACTTATCAAATCGCTCACAGGCTGTAGTTATGGCTGGACTAAAATCTGAGTTCATCGGCGTTTCGTCTGGCGTTCCCCAGGGCTCACATCTCGGACCTCTTTTTTATTGTGCCTACATCTACGATATCAATAACTGTTTCCAACATTCCGAGCATTTACTTTACGCAGATGATAAGAAGGTTTTCCTGGAAGTTAAGTCTGTTTCTGACTGTTTATTAATTCAGCGTGATTTAGACGCTTTATTCACTTACTACGTTAACAACAACATAACAGTAAATATACAGAAATGTCAATGCATAAGTTTTAGTCGGAAGAAACAGATTATACTTTTCCCTTATAAGTTTGATGGTAGATTAATTGAAAGGACTAATGAGGTTAGAGACTTGGGGATCACACTGGACTCTAAAATGACATTTGAAAAGCACATTGACGGTGTTGTCAGTAAGTCGATCCGAAACCTGGGTTTTATAACACGAACTTGCAAACCTTTTACCAGACTGCATAGCCTCAAAGTTTTATATTATGCTTACTGTCGTAGTATCTTAGATTATGGTTGCTCGATTTGGTGTCCAATCTACGACATTTATATCAAAAGATTAGAAAGGGTACAAAAAAAGTTCATCAAGCAACTCAACTACAAGTCCCATAGACAACGTAAGTCATATGAAGAGGACTGCCAACATCATCATCTTCTCTCATTACAGTCTAGACGTGAGCTCTTAGATATGATGTTTCTGTATGACATCATACGCGGTAACCTAAATTGTCCTGAACTTTTGGCTAATATTGTATTTTATACTCCAAAGCATCGTACTAGACATACTCCTCTTTTTAATGTTCCCTTACATCGTACTAACTATGCAAAAAACAATGTTTTAGCCCGAATAGTGGCAACTTACAATAATAAATACCAAAGTGTAGATATATTTCATCTTTCCAAACAAAAATATAAAAAAGAAATTACTTTAAGATTATGTTTGCAGTTATAACATTTGTGTGCATGCTTCAGACCTAGAAAAATAATACCTACTTATTTTAAATTATTTTAGTTTTAGCAATATTGTTTATATTATATTATGTACCTAATACTTAAAAAGCTAAAAACAAACATATTTATCTTATAATTATATATATTTATGAACAGCCTCTCCCTACACACTCGTGCCACAAAAAAAAATAATAGTTAAGATGTTTATCTTTATTCTTTGTATTTTAGTTTATATTCGTTTTACTACTTTTTATACATATACTTTAAATAATTACATATGCTGTGAAACTCTATAATTGGCTAGACCTTTACTTTAAGATAAGTAACAGATGTAATATATAATAAGCTGTTGTGTTTCCGAATAAATAAATAAATAAATAAATAAAGGTTAGGAAAAATGGATATAGGAAAGGCACCATTAAAATAAATTAAAATTAAATAATAATAATTTGGCGTAACCATCCACACCCCCTTAAAGGGTCACCTTTAAAAAGCCTACATAAGGTAAGTACACAATAACGCTAGAAAACCTATCCAGCGTAAATTTAATATTGCCTATAACTAAGCAAACCTTTTTTTTTTACTAATTATCTTATAGAAATATAAACAAAAACTAAACCAAGTATGTAATTACGAAGCAGCATTTAAGAATTTATTGCGTTGGGAGTGGGCATAAGCAAACAACCGGACGGAGATAAGTTTTCCCAGCGATCCTCACAGTTACGACACGTATGACGCCATCTTTAGATGGATGAACTTCGTCCACGACTGCTAGAGGCCAAGACAAAGGTGGTGTTTTATCATTAATCACTACTACAACCGTTCCAGGAGCAATAGGTATAGAGGGAGTATTCCATTTTAGTCTTACTTGCAATCCGTGCAGGTATTCCACTCTCCAACGATTCCAGAAAGACTGCATTAAACGATCTATCAGCGAATGTCTATCTAGCAATCCTAGCTTATCACAGCTTACATCAGGCGCAGGCAAAGAATGTAACGGCGCAGTATGCAAGAAGTGGCTTGGCGTAAGAGCTGAAGGCTCCGCGGGATCAGAACTGAGCACTGTTAGCGGGCGCGAATTGAGTAAACAATCGACTTGCGTAAGCACAGTTTAGAGCTCTTCGTAAGAGAGAAGCTGCTGTCCTATGACTTTAAATAATATGGATTTAGTAACCTTAATCATACTCTCCCAACTACCACCGAGATGTGGTGAATTAGGACATATAAATTTCCATGTGATACGGCTTTCTGCGCACTCCTGTTCTAATTTTGGATAATATTCTTCCCTAAGAAACTTATAGAGATCTCGAAGGTACAACGCAGTGCCTTGAAAATTTGTAGCATTATCTGTATACATAACCTGTACTGGTCCTCGTCGAGAGAGGAATCTTTTAAGTGCAGCAAGAAAGCTCGGAGTACTAAGCGAGCTAGCGACCTCGATATGAGTTGCACGAGTTGTGAGGCATGTAAATAGAACAATATACGCCTTTCCACTGTGTACACCGCGGCGGCGCACAGGAGTGTAACTTATTGGGCCTGCAAAATCGCATCCCGTATGCGTAAAACATTTCAGCGCAGGCTGCGTCCGAGTACTGGGCAAGTCAGCCATGAGCGGATACGTTGGACGTGGCTTATGTCGAAAGCAAATGTTGCACATATGTACTCTTTGCCGAACTACGCGACGTGCCGACAAGATCCAATATCTTTGTCTCAGTAGAGACATTAATAACTCCGGCCCAGCGTGCATGTTCTTAACGTGGTAATAATCGACTATCATATTGATCAAATGGCCATTGCGGGGCAATATAACAGGGTGTATTTTGGAAAAGTCAAGCCCGGAGTTGGTGAGGCGACCACCAACGCGAATGAGTCGGTTGTATATAAAAGGTCTCAGACGATTAAATGCCGGAGAGCAAGGCTTACTTTTCTTAATGCATGAATATTCCTCTGCAAAATTTTGAATTTGCAGGGCTCGAAGTATTTTATTCTCGGCAAAGTTTAAGTCGTTAGCAGATACTGCAGTAGTGCTGCAACGAGGAAGTAATTTAACAAATCTACAAACGTAGACTACTGTACGTAGCAGTTTACTCCAGGAAGAATTGCGGAGAGCAAGTTCATGTAAAGCGCATTGCTTTGCAGGCGAGCACACAGCGTACGTCAAAACCCTTTGCTCGGGGATGTTTTCTATTGTCTGTCCGTCTAAACTCTTAAGAGGCCACTGAGACGGAGGCAATGAAGCCCATAGCGGTCCATATAGCCACGTAGGATGTAGAACAAGCTTACTAGGCATAATACCTCTAGATAAAATATCCGCAGGATTTTCAATACCTGGACAATGGAAGAAGTTGTCAGGTGGAATATTTTCCGTTATTTGAACAACGCGATTAGCGACAAAGAATGCCATCGGTGTGGCGAGCTTCTTATCCAATATAACGCCAGTTTAGAGTCAAGGAAACCGTAAGTAGCCTTGATTGGGACTCGTTCAGAATAATATTTGCTGGGGGTAGTCCTAAAATCATAACGCTTTTTTAGCAGCTCTTAAGTTTAATATCAATTAAAAATAGTAAACTTTGCTTTTTTATGCAACATACATGTACACCTTAATGTGCAGTTAGTCTTTTAACCTACCAGCAATAAAACTCTCACCATCTATTCCTTTATCTTCATTTAATACATTAAACTCATCATCACTCAACAAACAATCAAAATGGACTCCGTGAAACAAACATTTATTGAAATGCAGGAAATGTTCTTAACAAGATTATCAAAATTTGAAAAGGAGGCCTTCACAAACAAAGTATCTTCAACTATGACAGCATCCAATCTGTATCTGGAATTTCAGGACTTCAAAACTTTCATTTTAGCTTCATTAACACTACTTCAACAGCAACTTGACTTCTTGGCCGCAAACTGTGACAGACTGGAAATGCAGCAGCGTAGAAAGATCCTGCTTGTACATGGTGTACCCGAAGACAGTAAAGAGTCGCCTGATTCTGTTGCTTCACAGATCTTTCAGAGCAAAATGAATCTTGATAACATCTCTGAAAGCAACATAACCCGCTGCCATCGTTTGGGCAAGGCCACTGAAGGTAAAACCAGACCTCTGCTGGTCAAATTTAAAGATCTTGCAGTCCGCGATAGAGTGTGGTCAAACAAAACTTCACTCAAGAGCTCCGGAATCACTTTGTCGGAATTTCTGACAGCCACGCGACATAATGCCTTTGTTGAGGCTCGCAAACGCTTCGGCATTTCAAAATGCTGGACCCGCGGCGGTTGTGTGTATGTGCTGGGAGCCAACGATGTTCGTCACCAGATAGTGACCAAGGCTGATTTGGACGCCATAGCGGATGTGAAAACTTCATCTCCTACAAGCAGCCCGGCGGCGTTACAAAATCATCAAACGACGAAGACAGTTGCTGCGACGAAGCGACGAGCTTTACGGAGATAAACATACGTTTTCCAATATGGTTCGTAGATTTTTTTCAAAGTCCACCGCTGTAATTTTGTTTAATACGTTATTAATTGTAGTTCACCCTCATGTTTGTTTAGATTTGATTTTTTTTTTAGTTTGTTGATTCCACTGACCTCTATATTTACCACTGGACTGGCTGTTCCGTAAGTTTGACAGCTATTTTTTTGTGCCTATTTGAAGCGCCACTAGCGAGTAGCGAGTGTCCGCAGAACAAATTTTGACGTATATTGCAAGTGGCCGCCAGAGAAGTGCTTGCTTATTGTTAAGTGATTTTATATTTTTTAAATATTAATTCGAATTTTATGTTGTTATTGTTATAAGCATTATATAAAAGTTATCAAGAATGAGGACATGTGACATATGTGTAAGCGACTAGTTTTAGTACCACGGACACTCGCTACTGCTCGCTACGTCCGACAGCGCCAAAATGGCGATTATCAAACGGGCACAAAAGCACTTTGACAGCCGCCAGTCCAGTGGTAAATATAGAGGTCAGTGGTTGATTCTGTTTGCCTAACTGACAGACAGCCACTGACAGTGACTGACTTTTACTGTTGGCACTGACAGTTGGGTATTTATTGATAGCATTTGCAAATAACGCTATGTCCGTTCTGTCACATAAATGCATTTGTAAAGTCCTTTTCTCTTGTTACTGTTACTTATTTTGTTTGTATTACAATATTTTTAAAACTTTAATATAGCTGGTAGGTTAAATTATTTTAAACTAAGGTTTTAAATTTTATTCATATATATTTAATATAAAGTTAGTTAGTACCTATTTTACAGTATAAGTAGTTTATAGTATTAGTATATATATAATTATGTCTTGCTCTAGTATTGATGATTCAGACCAGTTTTTTGATTTTTTGTCCTGCTCGTCAAATGGATTGGACAGCTCCGATAGCTATCAAAGTTCTTTCTTGCCATTATCTACCAATATAGATTCTCAATTCTCAGGTTTACTGAAAAATTTCAACGTCATTCACATTAACGCCCAGAGTATCCCGGCTCATTACTCAGATATGCTAGCATCATTTGACTGTAAGAATGTTCATGCAATTTTAGTTTCCGAAACGTGGATGAAACCCTGCCTGCCTTCCACTTCCTACGCCTTACCAGGTTTTCAAATGATTCGCAACGATCGTACTGATCGCACGGGTGGCGGGGTTGCCATCTATCTTCGATCTCATATGGCTTTTAAAATTGTTAAAACTTCCACACATCCTTTAACTACAACTGACCCAATAGAATACCTATTTATTGAAGTCGCGATGGGTAATACCAAGGTCCTTCTAGGAGTTGTGTACAGCCCTTCTCCGACTTCGAACTATTTTCCGGCGTTCGAAAATCTGCTAGAAGATTTAATACCCCTTTATAGCCACACAATTATAATGGGTGACTTCAACACATGCCTTTTAAAAAATGATTCCCGGGCGAAAAAACTATATTCTTCAGTCAATGCATGCAACCTTAACATTTTACCATCTTCTGCAACTCACTTTTTTCCAAACTCTGTTCCGTCTCTCCTCGACCTAAAAATTGTATCCTCACCTGACCACGTAGTACATCATGGACAAATTGAGGCTGATGCTTTCTCATATCATAACTTGATATTTCTATCTTATAAAATCAAGCCCTCCAAAGCTAAGCCTCAAATTCTTATGCAAAGAAATTTTGATGGAATTAATCTAGATAACTTGCTTCATGACGCGCACGAAGTCAACTGGTCGGAGGTCCTAAATGCTGATACACCAGATTTGCAAATTGAAATATTTAACTCTCTCCTCCTGCAGCTTTATGATCGGCATGCCCCAGTTCGACCGGTGAAAATGAAACATCTTCCTGCTCCATGGCTTGATGACGAAATTAAGTCGTTAATGAAAAAACGAAATCGTGCTCGTAATAAATATAAACATGAACCCACCGACGAACGTCATGAGAAATATCGTCTGTTGCGGAATCGCTGCAATACTATGTGTAGGGAAGCACAACGACGCCATATCCATAAATCCGTTTCAGATGGAAATTCAGCAAAAGTCTGGAATTTTCTTAAAAGTATAGGTGTTGGTAAAAACAAAAATACAAAGCTTCCTGATCAGTTAGATTTTAATTCACTCAACTCATATTTTGCTACTTCAGGTTCTTTTGACGCCCTTACCAAAGCTAAAACCCTGAAACAGATTTCCTCTTTGCCAACACCTTCTTATGAACCCTTTAATTTTACGCAATTTACTGAATGTGATGTTAAAAGAGCCATAAATTCCATATCATCTAATGCAGTCGGTTCTGACTTCATTAGCCGGAAAATGATTCTCATTTTGATTGATTTCCTTCTCCCTATCATTACGCAGATTCTAAATAAATGTATAACATCTAATAAATTTCCAGCTGCTTGGAAGGATGCAAATATAATACCTCTACCCAAAACTCCTACACCAACTGAGCCGCAAGACTTTCGACCTATTTCTATCCTACCTTTCCTGTCAAAAGTCCTAGAACGCCTTGTCCAATCCCAATTAAACTCCTTTCTTTTAAAAAACAATTTACTTAACACATTTCAATCCGGCTTTAAAACCGGACATAGCACAGTAACGGCACTGGTGAAGATAACGGATGACATACGCATGGCTATGGAATCTAAGCAGTTAACGGTATTAACTTTGCTTGATTTCAGCAATGCGTTCAATACTGTTGACTTTTCCATACTGTTAGAACTGCTTAGCTCTCTTAACATATCTCCATCAGTTGTTGAATGGTTTCATTCTTACTTGTGTGGGCGTCGGCAACGTATAGTTGTTGAAGACACTATTTCTGCTTGGTGTAACATTGAAGCTGGCGTCCCACAAGGTGGCGTGTTGTCTCCTCTCCTTTTTTCAATTTTTATCAATTCTATAACTCATAATATATCTTCTTCTTACCATATGTATGCAGACGATCTCCAAATATACATTCAGACCACGCTTGAAAATCTACCACAAGCGATTATGACTATAAACCATGACCTACATAAAATATCTTCCTGGAGTCACAGCCACGGTTTGACAATCAACCCGGCTAAAACTCAAGCTATCATAATTGGCAGCTCGAAAATAACAAAACAAATTGACTTGACTTTATGCCCGCATGTTATGTTAAATGGTGTCAAAGTGGACTTTAGTAACTCTGTAAAAAATCTTGGGATATTTTTCGATAGCAATCTATCCTGGAAAGTCCAAATTGATGCAGTGAGCAGGAAGATGTTTGCAGCAACATTTTCTTTAAAACGTTTGCGCAATCTCCTACCTACTTCTACCAAAATTTCTATTGCAAAGTCCTTATTCTTTCCTATCCTTGACTACGCAGACACTTGCTATCTCGATATTACGGAAGATTTACTTAATAAACTTGAGCGGCTTCAAAATCTATGCATAAGGTTCATATTTAATTTACGTAAATACGACCACGTATCTGAATATCGCACTAAGCTCAATTGGCTTCCAATTCGTTTTCGCCGGAATACTCACCTTCTCTGTCTTTTATATCGCACGCTGTTCAATCCTGCCGCACCCAAATATTTAAAAACAAGATTCGCATATCGCCACACTCACCACAACAGACAACTACGATCCAGTGATAACTATATGCTGGCCACACCTCTACATAAAACCGAATTTTACAAAAAATCCTTTACGGTTTCAGCCGTGTCACTGTGGAACGAACTGCCTCTTGAGATCAAAAAGGCTCAAACAATTCACCAATTCAAAAGACAGGTTAAGACACACTTTCTCGGAAAATCTATCTCATAGTACAGAGTATTTAGTATATGTAGTGTGTATGTATATATTATATTTATTTCTATGTAGTTTATGTACATGTATTTATGTAGTATTGTTATGTATATAGTTTAAGACTTAGCATCTTTTAAATTAGGTATATCACTATTATAAATTACCATGTATCACAAACAACCCAGGGTTGCCTGTAAGAGATCATCTTTCGATGATAAGGCCGCCTATTGTGCTCTGTATCTTAAAAATTGTTCTGTATAAATATTCCTTATTTTTGTGTACAATGAAGAATAAATAAATAAATAAATAAATAAATATTCTTGTACAGTACGTAGCAATTTCGATAGTATAACGCCTCCTAATAATTCAAGACGCGCAATCGAATGCGGTTTTGTTGGAGAAATTTTACTCTTCGCACAAACAAAACGCACAGTATTACCAGCAGCGGAACTAACATGTAGATAAATAACAGCACCGTAGGCTGCTTGACTAGCATCAGAAAAGCCTAGTAGTGTGACTTCACAGTTATTGAATACGCCAACGTGGCGAGGTATACGTATATCATTGAGAGCCGGTAATTCATTGCAAAACTGTGTCCACATTTTTGTTATGTCCGGTGGTGCTAGAGTATCCCAGTCTAGGTTCGATTGCCAAAGCATTGTAATTAATATCTTGGCAAAAACGATTGTGGGAGCAACGAAACCCATAATATCTCACAGACGCGCAACGGTAGATAAAATGAAGCGTTTCGTACAGGTTACATTTTCCGGAGGGGAAGTTTTGAAATAGAATACGTCATCATTTTTAGGAGTTGGATCGCGAGGGTCATGCGCAGGCGCGCGAGAAATGTAGTCTTTTTTGAGATAGTCTTTAATGACGTCATCATATGCCAACCTTAAATTAGGCGAAGCTTCGAGCTTTCTTTCGAGGCACATGAATCGTTTGCGGGCTATATCTATCGAATTCCCTAAAGAATAAACGTCTTCCTTAAACGGCAGGCCGACAATGTATCTGCCGCTAATTGGATCGCGTGTTGTAGTTGAAGTATAAAAATGTCCACTGTAACACCTTTTTTTTTCTTTACCTTGTGTTTGGTTCGATGGACTGTCACCTTTTGTCAATCAAAACCGAGTGGGTTCGTTGCCTTATCTTTTTTTTGACGTTAACTCTCTAATAGGTGTTGTTACTCTATGCTAAAGGTTATAAAAAGCCGGGTTGACCTAAGAGAGGTCTTTTTATTTCTGCAAATTTTTGAAGAGAGAAGAGTTTCTTCCTGAGCCGGTCAGCGGCCAGATCACCGAGTCAAACATGTAGACTTATTTCACAATTGCTGACTAGTGATAACCGGTGAGCTCGGCGCTGCGTTGGCGAATTGTTTCTTCTTGCTATCTCAATCCGCACATTGTCAAACCTCCCATTTGGGAGGTTTCCTGGTGGGAGTACAACCCCAGGCCCTATAAATTCAGCGGACTACAGCTTGGGATCCTGCGGTCATCCTGAACGGGATTGGTCGGCGAGCCGGGTACCCCTTTTGGTTTACTTTACCGTCAACAACCGTCCTAAAGGTGGAATCTTTTTTTTTTTTTTTACTTACAAATACTCTTTACCTTCGCATCATCTCTTACCTACAACTGACGTTACTAGCCATCAAGTAGTAGTACTGAATATAGTTTTAAATTTGTATTTCAACATTAATTGTAACGGTCTTAGACTGATTTTAGTTTTAAGATTGTACTGTGTACTGGTACGGGTGGATTAGCCTGAACCAGCCTTCAGCTTATTTATTTAATCAGACCAACACCTGAGATACCACACCCTGTAAACTCATTGAAATCTCTTTATTTTATATCTTGCTTGTTCTACAATCATTTTTTTTGTACAATAAACTTTGTAAACAGTAACGCTTAGTATTATTTGATATCCCCCAGTAAAATTAGTTACAATTTGGCGCCCGAACAGGGACTTGGTATCTCAGGATTTAGCTTCTTTTTTTTTTTTGGTTAAATCCTAAGTATTATCACTGGTCACTTGCTCAGTGATAGTTGGTCTGATTACACCGGTAGTAGGGCCCCGTTCAAGGCTCGCCTGGGTTGGTACTACCATCCTTCCCATTAATAAATCCGAACTTATAAACGCCTATGGTGTGAGTTCCGGATTTAGGGAAGGACAGCCAGTGTGTGTTTACCGGGAACAAAAAGGCTTTTCCACCTTAGCCTAGGGAGGCAGCAGTTCATTGCCCCCTCTTAGTTCGTAAGTTTTTTTATTTTTTTATTGTTTACTTTGTTTTATTACCTTATACTTTGTTCATGTCATTTGTACATGATACATTCTACCTGTTTTATTTTTTTAAGTTTTAATTTTTATTACCAATATACTACAATTGTTAGTGGTCCTGATTGGGATACATTCCGTTTAAGTAACTTTTGTTTACTTATTTAATAACTTTTTATTTATTTATAAACTTAGTCGTTTTGTGTATTCACTTGGACATACATTCGTCCAGTTTAAGATTTCTTTGAATATTGTTTATACTAGATATCGTGGTCATTTCATTAACTTCAATTAATTTTGCATTCCGTACTAAGGAAACTTTTAGTTAACTTAATTGAATATTGGTCATTTTATATTTAACAATGGAAGAAAGGCCCATTTGCTTCCACCTTTTAAGAAAGGACGAATTAGTTTACGAGGTGGCTATCAGAGATGCGGAGCCTGCTAGTACCGTAGAAAAGTTACGGGCACAGATCAAAAATCTTGCCAAACAGATACCCTCCGATGAGATTGCGGAGTTTGAGGGTGACCCGTCTGCGGAACTGCAGACCATATCGACCAAGCTAGATGAGATAGAGGAATTGCGTAAACATAAACCTTACCTTAAAAATTTGAAATGTGTTAATGCCCTCGGTAACCATTTATTCCACCGATTAGGCCGCGTCCAGCCCCGTTCAGAGGAGGAAAGAAAAATCCTCGCCGAGTTGGAGACTCGACTCCAACGCGTTCTTCTTTGGTTAGAAAATATGTTCTCGAGTTTTAAGACCAGTCAGCAAGCTTCAGAGGTTCCCACGGAGGAGGAGGTTCCGGTCGCCGAGGTGGCTGTGCCGGTCAGGTGTGATAGGGCAGCGAATGTGCAGTCACTTAATTTAAAATTTAACGGTCAGGACGTACAGGTTTTTATACAGCGGGTCGAGGAGTTGTGTTCGGCTCGAGGTATTTCGGAGGCGCGACTTTTCATGTCCGCCGTCGAGTTGTTTACCGAGGATGCTTTATTCTGGTACCGTGGAGTACGCAACTCCGTAGATAGTTGGCAGGAGCTGAGGTCGCTGATGTTGGAGGAGTACTTGCCGATAGATTACGACCACCGACTCCTGCAGGAGATCCGTGCTCGTACTCAGGGAACCGAGGAGAGTGTTTCCACCTATATAAATATCATGTCGCAATACTTTTCGCGCCTTTCGAAACCTTTAGGTGAGTCGGAGCAGCTGGACATCGTCAGGTTCGGTCTGCGTCCCTTCTACACCAGCGGGCTTGCTTTGGTGGAGGTTAACTCCTTAGCAGAATTAAAGGCACGTTGTAGACAGCTGGAGGCTGTCCGATACCGCTGCGAGACCTTCGTCGAACCTCCACGCAACGTGCAGCATGCGGTGGCGTCGGATTTGACTTATAAGGGCCGGGGCAATCGTGCAGTCAGTGCTGTCAGTGCCAAGAATCCCGACTTACAGAAATTCTGCGTTCAGTGCCGCGTAAACGGTCATACTTTAGCCGAGTGTAGGCAACCTCGTATAGTTATCTGCTACCGTTGCGGGCTAAAGGGTGAGATTGCTGCCTCATGTTCCAACTGCCGCGCAAAAGTACTCGCAAAGCTGAATCGGGTTACTAAACCGCCCGGTTCAGCTGAAAACTCAAATTCTAGTCATGGACGTAGGGTGGATTCACCCAGTAGTGTTTGTTTAATTTCAAAGTCATATAGTTTAATTTCCAATGTAGTATTTAAGGAGGCTCACGATACTAGGCCTTACTTAGACGTTTTTATTAACCAGCGCCCTTGTTCGGGTTTGCTGGATTCCGGTTCTGAGATATCTATCATAGGAAACCATTTTCATGAGCAGTTAGGAACCGGGTTTACTTTTTACCCATGCGACGAGATAAATTCAATCGTGACAGCCGATGGTGCACGCTCGTCTGTTACTGGTTTCGTACTATTACCCGTAAAGACAAAGGAAAAGTCAGTAATAATTAAATTTTATGTAGTTCCTCAGGTTACTTCGAAGTTAATTTTTGGATTAAATTTTTGGCGAGCTTTTGGTATCGCTCCTGACATCCTCAGATTGCTAGGCGCTGACGATTCCCTACGCCCCCGAAGAGCTTCTTGGGGCGCTGTTTCGGAAGTTCGGCAGTTGCCCCCTCTCGATAATTTAAGCTCAGTCCAGAGACCGGTAGCTGATAGGGCCATTCAACAGTTCCAGGCTACTTCGTTCGAGGATAAGGGTTTGGGTCGCACGGACCCCCTTGAGCACGTGTTCGACCATAAGGGACCAGTTTCAGCACTTCACGAGGTTGACAGTGACCCTTGGTATCGTAACTTGTTTTTGCGTTGCCGGGACCGGCCGCAGTCTTGCCCGAATTTTCAAATTATTGACGGCCGTTTGTTTCGCTACACCAAAAATAAGTTCACCTTAACCAGCGATTTTGATTGGAAAGAGGTTGTACCGGTCGCCGCCCGGGAAAACCTCCTTAGGAACAACCACGATGCGCCGCTCGGCTCGCATCTTGGTTTGAGTAAAACCTATAAGAGATTGAAAATGAAAATGAAAATGAAAATGAAAACTTTTTATTCGTAGTAGGTAATTTTATACACTTTACGAACGTCAAATGCTGGATGAGGGCGGCGCGGGTCCGGACGACATGAAGAATCCAGGGGAAGGCCTCCGTCGAGAAGTGTGCGTCTCTCAGCTTATAAAGATAACGATCGCCCATTATCCACCAATGTCTACTACTTCTTCTTCGGCTTTAAAAAACGAAATGAAAGTAGAACCCTAGGTAGACCGAGAGGAAAAAAGCCGGCGGAAAAAAAACTCTCGGCACTCTTTTGTAAAAAGTGCTTATTATAGGTACAATTTGGCAGAAATACAGCTCTGCTATGACATGAACAAACAAACAGAAGACAGCTATTCGTGCTTGCCAATATCATGTCGCAGCCAAGCTGCTTACATAGTGATTAATGTTTAATATTTGGAAATAACCTGTGGAGACATCAATCCCACGCTCTTTTGTCATCTAAATAATCTTTGAGTTTATAGTAGCCTTTTTTGCATAATGTTTCTTTGATAGTTCTTTTAAATTTATTAAACGTTAGAGATTGAATTGACTGTGGTATTTTATTATAAATACGTATTGACATTCCCATGAATGATTTGGTGCTTTTAGCCAGCCTTAATTTGGGAAACGCTAATTTATGGTCGTTCCTTGTCATTACAGAATAATTTTTATCATGCTTATCTTTCATGGTTTTAAATTTACTACTATTCTTATAAATATACATAATGTTTTCATATATATATTGTGATGCAAAGGTCAAGATACCAATCTCTTTAAACTTTTCTCTTAGAGATTCTCTACTTCCAAGTTTATACATTCCACGAATAGCCCTTTTCTGCAGTGTAAATATCGTGTCAATGTCTGCGGCATTGCCCCAAAGTAGGATGCCGTAGGACATTATACTATGAAAATAACTAAAATAAACCAGCTTCGCCGTATTAACATCAGTCAATGAGCGAATTTTCTTTACCGCGAACGCTGCAGAACTAAGTCTACTCGCTAGCTGTGAGATATGGGCGCCCCATTGCAATTTAGAATCTAAGGTAATTCCAAGAAAAACAGTGTTATCTACTAGATTCAACCTGTTCCCATTAAGCCGCAGATCAGACTCAACTTGTTTTACATTTGGTGCGGAGAATTTTATACATTTAGTTTTTTTATCATTGAAAGCTAGATTATTTACATTAAACCACTGTACTACATTAGAGAGAGCATTGTTTACATCGTCGTAGTTGGTTTTCTGCCTTATCATTTTAAAAATTAATGATGTGTCATCAGCAAACAATACAATATCGTGATTATTGCCTACCATATAGGGTAGATCATTTATGTAGACTAAAAATAAAAATGGGCCCAGAATTGAACCTTGAGGCACTCCCATTCTCACAACCGACCCAGCTGACCTTTTCCGGTTAACCTCAACCTTCTGGATTCTATCACTCAGGTAAGAATTCAAAAGTTTGAGGTCAGTGCCTTTGATGCCGTAGTGGTGGAGTTTCCTGATGAGAGTGTCATGCTGAACACAGTCAAATGCCTTGGATAGGTCACAAAATACACCTAGAGCATCCTGTGACCCCTCCCAGGCACCAGCTATTACTTCAAACATAACATTGCGCCTAAGTTATTACTGGCCCTGCATGTACGATGATGTAGTCAGTTACGTATCCGGATGTAACACATGTAAAGGATATAAGAGTACTAATCGACGTACCCCCGGATTAATAGGATCCCCGAAGAGCTGCCGTAGGCCTTTCCAGGGCGTCAGCATCGATTTGGTTGCCGGCCTGCCGGCGTCTCGTCATCTCAACGCCGTCCGTAAGGAGCTGGATAAGGCTCACGGTCGGAATTCTGTTTACTACAACCAACGCCGGAGGTATGTAGCGTATAACGTAGGAGATGTGGTTTGGCGACGTACGCATTTCCACAGTGATGCCGCCAAGAAGTTTGCCAGCAACTTAGCCCCCAAGTATGAACCATGTACCGTAATGGAAAAGCGTTCCCGTTTGGTTTACGTTCTGAGGGATGCAAAGGGCAAACTTAGTGTAAGCCACATAAAAGATATGAAAGGGGCAGGTTAGATTTTCTCTTCTTTTCCTTTAGTTCCCCGGATTGTTTAGATTCCGGAGGGACTAGTTAGCTGGTGGGCCAGCATGAATTTTGTTGCTTCCCAACAAAATTCTGGTGGGCGAGGGAGTGTGTAACACCTTTTTTTTTCTTTACCTTGTGTTTGGTTCGATGGACTGTCACCTTTTGTCAATCAAAACCGAGTGGGTTCGTTGCCTTATCTTTTTTTTGACGTTAACTCTCTAATAGGTGTTGTTACTCTATGCTAAAGGTTATAAAAAGCCGGGTTGACCTAAGAGAGGTCTTTTTATTTCTGCAAATTTTTGAAGAGAGAAGAGTTTCTTCCTGAGCCGGTCAGCGGCCAGATCACCGAGTCAAACATGTAGACTTATTTCACAATTGCTGACTAGTGATAACCGGTGAGCTCGGCGCTGCGTTGGCGAATTGTTTCTTCTTGCTATCTCAATCCGCACATTGTCAAACCTCCCATTTGGGAGGTTTCCTGGTGGGAGTACAACCCCAGGCCCTATAAATTCAGCGGACTACAGCTCGGGATCCTGCGGTCATCCTGAACGGGATTGGTCGGCGAGCCGGGTACCCCTTTTGGTTTACTTTACCGTCAACAACCGTCCTAAAGGTGGAATCTTTTTTTTTTTTTTTTACTTACAAATACTCTTTACCTTCGCATCATCTCTTACCTACAACTGACGTTACTAGCCATCAAGTAGTAGTACTGAATATAGTTTTAAATTTGTATTTCAACATTAATTGTAACGGTCTTAGACTGATTTTAGTTTTAAGATTGTACTGTGTACTGGTACGGGTGGATTAGCCTGAACCAGCCTTCAGCTTATTTATTTAATCAGACCAACACCTGAGATACCACACCCTGTAAACTCATTGAAATCTCTTTATTTTATATCTTGCTTGTTCTACAATCATTTTTTTTGTACAATAAACTTTGTAAACAGTAACGCTTAGTATTATTTGATATCCCCCAGTAAAATTAGTTACACCACATTCAGCATCCGCGGGGTGCTGAACGGAAGCAGAAGGAACGTCTTCGAGTTCCCAGAAACGCCTAACTAACGAGTCAATAGCGGGAGGCTCTTGTACAAAGCAAAATGTCAAGGCCAGATTATTATTAGCTGTAAAAATTGTAGGTGCATTGCCAATAAACACAATTCCTAAAACCGTGCGCAATGCAGCGGGCACCGACGGGTCACGTAGCGTATAACCAGCGCCGGAGAGAAGCAGATGAGGGAATAGGGAGGCCCCTATTAAAGCATCAATGTCACTTGGTAAGGCGAAGCTTTGGTCAGCGAGCGGCTCACTCTCGAAGTGTGGTACGAACGACGACGTATCTACCACAGCTGTAGGTAATAATTCCGTTATTTTATCAACTACTAGCGGTGAAATTTCAAAACTTACGTTATTGTTAAATCGAGAATAAAATTTTAATTGAATAGAAAAACATTTATTTTTATTATTACACAGTCATAATTTAAATCTAATCCTCTTATTGATCCGGCAGACCGAGCTTGCCAAAGATTTATTGTTATTTTGAATTGGTCGGTCGTAAAACCTGGCGAATGCAGTGCTAATTTCACTCCAGCCCGCAGTTTTACGAATAACGTCAATATTGAGGCCTAGCTGTTTAGGTCGGGGGATACTAGCGTGGCGTGTGCTATGCGCGGTGAAAATAGAGACATCTACGCCGCAATCTGCAAAAGTTGACTTAATCCATCGAGCTATTGTTGGTCCACTACACTATACTATGTGGTTTTGTGAAGCTTATTAATTATAAGGTTATTACGAGAACGGCGCAATTCTTTAGTTTTCTTTAAGTAAGAATATAGGTATACCTTGATTTTTATGTTATTTGATGTTTTAATTAAATCCGAAATTTTTATTTTGATATGCAATAAATCTCTCTTCTAATTTTTGCAGCGCCCAACAGGTTCCTTAATTGTCATTTTTAAATTGTACCTTCTGATTTATTTTGTATAGGTACCACATGTATGACCTTTAAGTGCAATAAACTGATTTGATTTGATTTGTTTTAATTCTGATGGCTCTAAATTTAATACATTAGTTTTCGATATAGTTTTTACTCAGTGGGTAGTTGTTATTTCTATTAACGTAACTGACTTTTAAGACAACTTTTCTGAACTTAACGTGTAGTTAGGATACCAAGTTGATAAGGTGTCCAAAACAACTTTGTGTCACATCGTACTTAGGACGAGGAGGCCTAAGTCTGAATACAACTTTGAAAAATCCTTTGATGTTTCCATCATTTGTTATTTCGTTACCTAAAATCAAGGATAAAGCAGCTCTATAGCTATTCAGTGACCCATATTGAGATCCATTACGGAATATTTTGAAAGGAACGAGAGAACCGTAGGCACACTTGCTGTATACATGTCCAAGCCGTTATCATGTGTATACCTATACCTAATTGAATTCGGTGCGAGTAATCGTTGAAATAGTGGATACCATGGCTGGCTCTCCCAATGAGGGACTATAAGTATACCCGTAGCTTGATCAGCAATTTTTTTCTTTTCGTTTTAGTATAATTGCAAAACGTGAGAAGACATAAAAATAGAATGTGGACCATCTAATAGTAAATACATTTATAGCATATGCATCAGTCTCTATGCAATGATAAGTATATTGAGCACTTCATATTTACGCAGCTAGCAAATAAGTGTATATTAGGGGAATCGAGCTTGAGTGTAATTAATTTAAAAGCCTGTTCAATTAATTCCCATTAAATGTCTTTGTGAATACGTCTGGATTCAGCATCGGCAATCATATTATCCTTAGACCGGATGTATGAAGAGTAAATAAATAATTCTCGCGATTCGCACCACTGCCAAATTTCTCTTGTTATTCTAGTGAGGTGAGGAAATTGGACACCCCACAATGCGATTTATATATGAAACGGCAGTGGAATTGTCTACTCTAAGTAATATTTGACTCTTATCATACTTTTTTGCAAATATTTTAAGAGCTATAATCGCAGCAAGCAGTTCTAAATAGTTAGTGTGCATTTTTCGTACCTCAATAGACCATAGCATAGTCCACTAGCCACCTCACCATTGCATGCTGCCTTTCACCCCGAAGTTGAGGTTCAGAGTAAATTTCTAAATTGTATTGCTCTTTCAAGATTCTATGTATAGAATGATCAATGGTTTTGTACCACCGTTGAAGATCAGGCAGTAATGTTTTGGAATATCCATGTAACTGTCATAGTCATTGGTTCTATTTAAATTTAGAAATTTGCACCTCTCGAAATGTTTTGTGCAAAGCAACCAATATTCGATGGCAGGTCCAGCAGATTACTATCAAATGACTAAAAAACCAACCAGCTATGCAAACTTTCTAATAGTGCAACGTTGTATTGAGAGAAATATGATTAATTCAGATTTTTATAAGCTTCTTTTTTCTGGAGGCAAAGAAATCTCTAATTTATTTGAATTTATTACATAGTATCCTAAGAATTTGCAGGATGTAGATGGTGTAAGACAACTTTTACTTTCGTTTATTTTGAACCCTACAGATTCTAACAATTTCTTTGTAATCGAGACATTACTTAAAAAAATTTGATAGGTATTTCCAACTAACTATAAGTAATCAAGAAAAATTGTAGAGTGAAAACCGTCTGACCTTAGTAATTTGACTACTGGTTTCATAATCTTCGTGAAAATATATGGAGCTGTGTTTAAACCAAGGGGTGCTCCCCCTATTAAATTCATATATTTATTCATTAATTTATTATTATTTTATTCATTATTATGTATCAAAAATGAACCTTAGCTTTTTTTACATACTGCATGATTTTTTATAATGTATTTTATTAATATTTATTTAATCATTTATTCATAAAAATTAACATCATTAACAATCACAAAACATTGCCAAACTTTTATTTATCTATTTATTACCCACGACGGAACGGAGACGGTATATGCGTTTGGGGTGAGAGGGTGTTTGTGCAAACCAATGTTACCATTTATCTCCAGAACCACTGGTCCGATTTTAATGCGGTTTTCAGTAATCGTTCTTAGATAGGTGTAGCGGTAACAACTCACCAGGGGGCGCTGCAGTAAACATTTGTTTGTAAAAGCCAATGTTACCGTTTATCTGCAAAACCATTAGTCCGATTTAAATGCTGTTTTCAGTGATCGCTTTGGATTTGATTAGCGCATGTTCTGAGATAGATGTTACGGTAACAACTCACCAGGGGGCGCTGCAGTTAATATTTGTTTGCAAACCATTGGTCCGATTTGAATGCCGTTTTCAATTATCGCTTTGGATTTGATTGGTATAATGTTCTTAAATAGGTTTAACACAAACCATTCTAAGTAATATGATATCGAGTCACGTTACAACAAAGCCCCAGCAAAGTTGAGTTGTAAATACTTATAATAATACTTCACTATGTATTTAAATAAACTACATGGGTTTGCCAGCAGTGGTGGGGACATTAGAGGGCTGATGAGGAACGAGGTGTTGTGTAATGTAATGTATGGTACCTATATTATGCTCTTTAAAAAGTTTGAAATAAAAAACAAAATAAAAATTTTGAAAAACCCACGACACGACGGTTAAAAATTAATTAAAAAAGAATAAAATAATTTAAAATCCCCGACTGAAATGATTTATGTGACGAGAGATAATTAACGTGAAAAGCTTTTTTTTAAAAGTTCACTTAATCTCACACAGAGTCGGTCATATTATGAACAACATACTATTCGTTTTCATAGCACTTCCCTACGCTTACTTATTCGGTTCTCGAAGATGTAGATGTCGCAATAACATAGGTATTCAACTCCCTATGAACTTTATAAGACGAGCAAGAAAATCCGTCGAGGGCTGCCATCAATATTTTAAATTTCAATATAAACTACAAAACGAATTCATTCAATGGCAGCCCCAGACGGATATTCTTGCTCTTCTTATAAAGTTCATAGGGAGTTGAATACCTATGTTATTGCGACATCTACATCTTCGAGAACCGAATAGGTAAGCGTAGGGAAGTGCTATGAAAACGAATAGTATGTTGTTCATAATATGACCGACTCTGTGTGAGATTAAGTGAACTTTAAAAAAAAAGCTTTTCACGTTAATTATCTCTCGTCACATAAATCATTTCAGTCGGGGATTTTAAATTATTTTATTCTTTTTTAATTAATTTTTAACCGTCGCGTCGTGGGTTTTTCAAAAAATTTATTTTGTTTTTTATTAAATTAGGCAGTACTTTCAACTATACCATATTTAAACTGTCTTCTTCTGCTTACTAATTTGTCTTAATTCTTAATTTTATTTAATAGATAGGCTTTGTACATACTATTACAGTTAAGTGTTTTTTTTTATTTTTCAATTTCATTACCTTTATATTGATGGCGTTATTTACTTCTGGTTCTAATACCATAATAGTTAGAGGTTTTTGGCACAATATATTATTTTCTTATACTTTGTTTTAGACAGGCATATGGCTTATATACTTGGAGGGTATCCAAACAATGATCAAGCGCTATTATGAATTTAACTTTATCATGGATTGGAAGTACATTAAAAATTTAAAACAGTTTATTGTACTGGTTTTAACATTTTTTTTTGTTTTCTTATCACCTATAATTTAAGCAAGCTGATTTGCAAGAATTTAACTTTGTTAACATTTGTTTTACAGGTTCTCCCATAACTATTTAATCCAAAGCTTAAAACTGAGTCAGCAATTGCATGATAGATTATACAATAATGTCCTATTATTTACTACGTGTTTTAAATGATAAGTGTAACTCTCAGTTTATCACATACAAGATCTGTATGTAAGTTCCAGCTTAGTTTACTGTCATTCATGAGCCCCAAGTATTTAAATTTATCAACATTTTCGATACCTTTACATTTACAGTCAAATAGCATCTTTAATATCAATCCTCGCCATATATATAGCAATTCTGAGATACTACTTAGTTTTAAAGCAGTTCAAAAATCTTAAATTTTAAAATGGCTAATAGTTTTTTAAAGTTTAGATTTTTTTAAAATTAATCTCATTTTATCGTTTGGTTTAGGGCGTAAAAATATGCTTGAAAGAAATAAGTTTTCACAGGATTTACATTCTGAGCATTCTTTATTAGTGACGAGATGATACTTGCAAAACGCTGTTTTTCTGTTTCGCTATCTATCACCGCCTGAGATATTTCCTCGTCAGCAGCGGCCTCATTTGCGAAGGCCTCATTATTATGCTGACAAGTGGCACATTTGATTCATTCGGAAGAGCTGGAAGAACTTTCCTAGCTGGAAATAACCGGGCAATAGAAAAAATACTTAATTTGCACTTTTAATTGTTAGTTCCAATTTTTTTTATCGTAATACTATACATATATTACTTAATTAAAGTTTTCTTTTTTAATTTACAAAAACATGTCTAATGTTATTATATTGTATTTAACGATAAATGTAAGTAGGTAATTTGCTATCGTTCGCACATGTAACAATGTACGATATGCGGCGGATCAGTCCTTGTAGCTGTCCTGGTGCATGTAAAAAAGTACGATATGCAGCGGATCAGCCCTTAAAGTTGTTCTGTTGCAATATATCCTGAATACAGAGTAGTGTATATGTGCGTTATGCGTCGGAGCGTCCCTTGTGGCAGTCCTGATGCAAGTACCAATGTATGGTATGCCGCGGAGCAGGCCTTGTAGCTGTCTTGGCGCAATTAACAATGTTCAATATGCGGCGGATCAGTCTTTGTAACTATCCTGGTTCACAATGGTTTTATTTAATAGGTATTGGTTTTATCAAAAAAATTACCTATAAAATGACTGTAGCTTGAGAATCATTTTAAACGACGTATCTTATCTAGATAACAAATTATTGAATAAAATTCTACATTTCCTTAAAAGTACTTATTGTTCTGTGTATCTGGGAATTCCAGGAATCTTCAAATGACAACGATGATATTCGTAATATTCTTTTTCTAGGACGACGCGGATGGTCATTTTGTTTCAAAACTTTCTTTAAAATATTGATTAACTCATTTTCACTTGACCTTGTCTGGGGATTTTATTTATTATTTATTTACCTCTTAGGCATTTTGAAGACTTAAAAGTAATTACTTTAAAAAAAGACGTGTGGCACTCAGAGACTGCCGCGGTAAAGCTATTGAATAGCATTTTTATCAACTTATGCAATTATAATTATTTATTTATTTTATTAATGCAGTAATGTTTGATCTAATATAAAGTTCCACAAGTTCCTAGTAGATGGCGCTGATTTTTTATTAAAGCCCGCATGTAAAGTTATGAATCAATCAATCAATCATTTATTTGCATAAAATACGGTACAGATTTAGGACTTAAAATTAAAAAAAATAGGTCATAAATATTTTACCTTTTTAGGGCATGCAAAAATAAATTACTATTGTTCAAATTAACAAAAGTCTCGGAGAAGCAAAATAGGCACATTCGGCATATTGTGATTTTTCCGTAATTCATTTAAGGTAATTTCCAACATGCGCCCCCTCATGCGAGGGGGCGCGTGTTCATCTGGACTGTTTAAATTTGGATGAAGTAAGGGAAGCAATGCAGCGACTTAAACCGAAGACTTCTGTGGGTCCAGATGGCCTCCCGCCTTTTGTGTTTCGCGATTGTCGTGAGGTATTGTCTGAGCCGCTTTTACATATATATAATTTATGTTTACAATCTGCAGTGTTCCCAGAGAGGTGGAAAATCACGAGGGTGGTACCGGTACCAAAGGGGAAGGTTTCTACCAGCGTTGATGGTTTTAGACCGGTGGCGGTACTTTCCACACCGGCAAAAGTATTAGAGTCAGCAGTCCACAAGAGGTTGTACACTCAAGTAAGTGCTCAGTTAACGGACGCACAGCATGGCTTCCGGCCAGCGAGGAGCACGAACAGCAATCTTTTAAACTATATGTCAGATTTAGTGCCGGCAGTGGATTCAGGGATCCAGGTAGACGCGGCATATTTTGATGTAAAAAAAGCTTTTGACCTAGTAGATAATGATGTGTTACTTAAGAAGCTAACGAGTTTTGGTTTTACTCCACAACTCTTAAATTTTTTTGCAAGTTATATGAAAGATAGGCGTCAGTTTGTGGAGTATGCTGGTCATGTATCTGAGCCATATTTTACTAGGTCGGGCGTGAGTCAAGGCAGTAATTTGGGTCCTTTTGAGTTCATTTTGATGGTTAATGATCTACCAGGCGTAGTAAAAGAGGCAAAATGTTTACTGTTTGCAGACGACCTTAAGTTGTACCTAGAGATTGAAAATAGTAGTCAGTGTGTAAAATTGCAGGAGGATATCGATAGGGTAGTCGCTTGGAGTGAGGAGAATGGACTGCAGTTTAATGCCTCTAAGTGTGTCACAATAACATTCACGCGAGCACACAATCCTATCCTGAACAGTTACACGGTGGCGGGAGTCCCAATGGCCAGAGTAAGTAAACTCAAAGATTTAGGCGTTCAACTAACTTCAACACTTTCATTTAAGGAACATATTGAAAAGATATGTAAGAGGGCCTTTCGCAATTTAGGTTTTATCCTCCGTAGAGCACACGGTTTTAAGAACATCGGGGCAGTAACGGCACTATATAACGCCTTAGTGAGGAGCCAGCTCGAGTGCAATGCAGCCATATGGGCACCACATGAGACTAAGAACATTCTCATGTTGGAACGTATACAAAATAAATTCATAAGGTATTTATATTTGAAACAATATGGAGTATACCCTTTCTACCCGTTGAAGTATCCTACATTATTCATCCTGGGTATGGTGGGATATAATGAATTAAGAGTTAGGAGAGAACTGGCTATGGCCACCTATTTGTTTGGTGTATTAAGAGGCAAGGTAAACAATTCGGGGTTGCTGGGGAAAATACACCTTAGTGTACCGGACGGGTACGTGGGGCGGAGGCGACGGCCGCGGCTGCTCGCGGAGCCGCGCGCGCGCACTAACTTGTTGCGCGAGGCGCCGCTGACCCGCGCAACGCGACTCTTAAATTTAGTGTCGGATCGAGTAGACCTATTCTATTGTACTCTGAATGAATTCACTAAGGCTGCTATGTTTGTTACTTGTTATTTATAGTTTATTCTGTTTAGGTTTTTTATTAAATATTTAAGTTTTTAGCATGTACTATCGCATTAGGCTATATCCTGTAATGGTAGTATGTATGTGGCAATAAATAAATAAATAAACAAGTTAGTTTTAGACAAAAGACACGCAATATTTTGATGAAATATTTTTAGTTCATTTGAGTTGCTATCATTATTATTATTTTTTACTTTATTTACGAAAAAAATTTAATTCATTATTTTACAAGTTATTTTTTGTCTTTTTAAGAAATTAGAACGGAATCGTCCCCTTTTTAATTATATCCTGAGTAGTATTCGGATGAGATTTATAGTTTGCATTTGAATGTCCAATTTTTATGTCTATTTTATTTTCAGTCATTTTTAAAAAGTAGTACGGAATTGTTCCCTTTTTAGTTACACCCTGAGTAGTAGTTGAATTATATTTATAATCTGCACTTGAATGTATATTTTTAACCTTTGAATGTTTATTCTTAATATGATACTTAGTAAATGACAAGATTTTTTTTGTATAATCACATTCATCAATTATTAAATTTATTTTCTTACATATAGCAAACCATGTGTAGCAAACGCAGTCTTGTAATCGTACGAATTTACTATTAAAAAAGTTTTCACTTAAATTATATTGTATCATGTCGTTCAACTTATTTTCGTTAAGAAATCTATTTTTAATTACGCTCAGAAGTATAATATTGCAATTAATATATTTATTTAAAATTAAACATGTTTCTAACAACACTTTTGTCGAGTTTGTGTCGTGTTCACCTACGCAGATTATTATTTTGTCCTCTTCTTTTGGGTCAAACCACTTAAACATCGTCGATATTTCTTCAGTGCTTGCGTAAGGTTTAGTAAAAGATATAACTTCATATTTTTCGTAAGGATTATTAAATCTTGATCTTACTAATCTGTTACGAAGACCTTTACATTGCTGTCCACCAATTACAAAGATTCTGTGTTCTTCATGTCTATTTTTCTTAGATGTCACCAATACCTTATCCTCTTTCACTGCCTGGAGATTTTTTTTTGTTTTTAGTAGTGAGGACTCCGGTTCCACTCTTAGACAATCCTTGTTACTCTCCTTCAATGGTGATGATAGTGAGTACGATGGTGATGGTGGCAATGATTGTAATTTCTCTACGTTTTCATTGTGTGTATTAGCTATTGTCTGCCGACGACAATTTTTTGTCTTTTTTTGTTTTGTTTCGTAGAGTTTTTAGTTTCAAGCGTTTTGGTGCACATATTTTTGAGTAAGTGCACTTGTCGAGATAATTGACGAACTTCTTTTTTTAAGCCAATGTTTTCAATTATAATATTCTCCATTTCCATTTCTTTTTATTTCTTTTTACATTTGTCAAATTTTTTAATGTCGTTTTTTGGTGTCATCATTTCTGTTTAACTTAGTCAATCAATCAATTTGTTTGTAACTGCCTTTTCTTTTATTTAATCCTCTTAAAACAAAGTAAGCTTCCAATATAAAAAACTTAAAAAAAAATGAATTTATAATTTTAAAAGGAGAAAAGAAAAACATAAAAAAGAATTCATGTCAATGCAATTATCAGGTCCTGAACTCGTAACTCTTGATCGGGAACCTTTTGACGTTACCACTCGACCACTCATCGATTTACTTAGATTAGCGAAATAAAGGATTTGTTATGAAAGCCAACTATTGTTTATTTACCTGTCAACTCTAAAAAATGTCATATGGATGCCTCTCGAACTACAAAATCCTAGTAGATGGCGCTGATTGTTTATTAAAGCCCGCATTTAAGCTCAGGTTTTTTTTCGTTACGGAATTTCTGGATTCGGTCCCCACGCTCAAGGCCCGCGATAGAAGCTATGCAATAGCTTAATAATTTGAAGTAATAAGTTAAGCGCGTGAGTGGTTAGACACTAAGAACAACAATGACGTAGGATCGCAGCGGAACCGACGATGGGAACAGGACCGGGAGTTAAAAAGTTTCATTCATTAATTCTTCATTAGAGTGAAGATATCTCAACTATAGTGTGATGGTGGTAGTCGCTAGGTACACTACTACATTTCTTTTAGATTATCTCTTCGGACGAAACACGAGTATAATAATAAATATCTTTATTGCAACAGAACTTAAAAAATAAACATTTAAACAATATTATCAATGACAACGTGGACGGCCTTATTGCTTAAAGCGATTTCTACCAGGCAACCCGAACAGGCCTACACTATCACTATGCCAAATTTCATCCAAATCCGTTGAGCCGTTCTGCCGTGATTGACGAACAAACATCCCTACATCTAAACTTTCACATTTATAATATTAGAATGATTGATGGCCCGTACTTTTTAAAAATCATAAGAGTTTTTAGTATATGCACCATTTCCAAGTTAGTCTCGGGACTTATTGAGCAATGTAATATTTTCTTGCTTCATTTGATTAGGCTATAAACTCTGTCTGCTGTCCAATTTACACTAAACTTTGAGTAACTTACAAAAAACAACATTTTATAAACAAAACATTATGTTTTCTGCTTTTTAAAATACTCTCTTTTACATTTAAAACATTTTTCTATGCGATTGAACCATTTTTTTAAAAAGGAGGACCACTGATCTAAGAAGCTTGTTTTCTATGTGATGATTCGGAATTGGTAAAAGTGAAACCTCTTATCAAATCTTTAATTAGTCTATGGCTCAATTGGCTTCTAAAAAATTGGGTATCATATCGAAGGTCCGGCGAGACTTCAGTCTTGAACGGCTTCTCAACCTATACACAGCCTATAACCTAGTGAGGTCGTGCATGGACTACTGTAGCCACCGTTGGGATGGTTCTTTCAAATACCAGCTCGAAGCGGTAGACTCTGTTGACCGAAGAGCCCGGAAAATTATTAAAAACGACAACCTTACAAATAAAAAATTGCAGACGCTATAGGAGCATCGTAGTAAGGTTGCTTGTTTGACAGTATTTTATTGGTTACATTTTGGTGAGTGTGGGAGTGCTCTTTTTGATCTAATTGAACCCACTCCTTTTTATCACCGGACTTCCAGTCGCAAACAGAACTTCCATCCCTCTATTATAGTGGATTTACCAAGAAATCGAACAAAACGCGTCGATAGTACCTTTTTGGTACGAACCAATTGGTACGGCCAAGGTATGGTCCTATGGAGCGATCTGCCTGCGTCTGTTTTTCCTGACCACTACAGTCCTGGTACTTTTAAGTATTGATAATAGGTTTCTCGTAGATGGAATTGCACCGCCATAGTCTTCGTGCGCACTCTCCATCAGGTGGCATGTAAGACAAACGTCCTATCTTTAAAATATAAAAAAGTCCAGCAGTGGACATGTCCTGGCTGAATGATGATATAAATAACAGGGTTCAAGGTCGGGGCTATTTACGGGATGGGTGACGAGTTCTTCGTTTTGTTGGCCGTGTTTGAAGAAGCGTCATCATGATCTTGGAGAACGCCGCGGCTTTATCGTCATCTTTTGCCAATTTTTTCTAACATCCTGGATTAACAAATAGTAGAAGACCAGTCGGAATTAACACTCTTTTGATCTTCAAGAGGAATCGCGCAAATGCGACCCGTAGTTGAGAAAAAAAACGTGATCATTTTTTTACCAACGTTTCTCACCTGCCTCACATTTGATGTTCTCATTTTCAAACACCCATACAAAAGATTGCTGTTTTTTTGGGTTAAAAAACATAAATCCACGCAATGCCGAGCTCAAGAATCTCGTCGATAGGAGCGACGGCGACCCAGAACGCCAAGCGATCAAAGCTGACCTTTGCGTTCTGTACCGCGGGTTGAGCGGGCGGCCGCGACGGATACGCGGCCGCGCGCCCAGCCCAAGCGGTAGGAGTGACGTTCGAAACGGGTTTCGATGCGCAGTCAACGGCCTGAGGGGTCTTAGATTGAGGGGAGCCCTTAGGGGGCTGGGGGCGGTGTCTCCAATTAAGGGGATCGGCCGCCGCTTTGGAACGGACCGAGCGGGGCTCCTTAGGTCACCCGCGATAGTTCGCCGTGTGGCCGGACTGTCCACACAGGACGCAAGAAGGATCTGTCGTGGACTCAAGGGTTCGGGAGCACTCCTTGGTAGAATGATCCTCTAGGCACTAAACGCACCTAGGTTTCGCGAAGCAATTATGAGCCGCATGACCATAGAGTTGGCAGCGGTGACATTGATCGGGGTGACCTCTGTTGTGAGGCTTTTCGACTCGGATTTGCGAGAGGCCGCATACAGTGCGGACCCCATTGCGGAGTAGGGAGTTCCCAGCTGTGTTATTCGTGAGAATAACAAGCACAAGGGAAAACTGCTTACCTCGTTTGCTATGCATCTTGTGCACAGACTCAACGGGGAAGCCTTGGGATTTAAGATCCGCGGCGATTTGCTCGTTCGATAGCTCGAACGGCACGCCCTTAAGGATAAAGCGGGCTTTACGCTCTTCCGGGAGAGCGTAAGTATGATAGGCGAATTGCCTTTGAGTGAAAAGAGAAGTCAGATTCCTGAAGTCGATCAGAGTACATGGCTCGATCTTGATGAAGGCACGGGTGTTGGTTGCCTTCTTGTAGTGGATCTTGGGGGCAGACTGACCCCCCGAACAGAGGGTCGAGACCTATCCCCAAAGATGTTTATCCCGAAGGAAGACAGGGGGAGGGGGCTTAGAGCTCGGGGGAGGAGCCGGGGGCTTGGAATGCGGGGCAACCTTGGGGCGCATTGCTGCCTTAGGGGCTACTGCCGCCTTAGGGGCCGCTACTGCCTCGGGAGCCGCCGCTGGAGAGGGCGTGGGAGGAGCAGAAGAAGCGGTATTCTTCTTATTCCTATTACAGAACTTTTTACCCCAGACTGGGGTGAATGGAGTATCATCCGTAACAGTGTCATCCGAGTGGGACGCACTGACGGGCGAAGCCTTGCGTTTAGACGCAGCGGATTGGGCGGAGGACTCGGCAGACTCGGATTCGGAAGATTCCGAATTGGAGATGCCATCCATGTACTCTAAGGGGCCAGGAGACACGGTAGAGCGTTGGGACTGGGCATTGAAACCCGGGGGGACCTGACGGGTCTGAGCGGCTTGAGCCTGGGCGGCCACCAGCGAGCTATGAAGCTGCTGAATTGTGGCTTGGAGGCGTGCCTTATGCACGTGAAATTGGGCAGTGAGAGCGGCCGTAGCCGTCTCAACAGCAGCGGCCACGCGGGCCTCCATAATTGCATCGAACCCAGCTTGCAAATTGAGAATGGGATTCGGAGGGGGCTCCATGATGGAGTAGCCCCTGGAAGGGTTGACCGTGCCGATGAACGGCGAACGAACCTAACCTAACGAAAACCGATGCCGGTGAACGGCGGCAGAAAGCTGAAAAGAGAGGGTGCGTGCTCCTAATTCGAGCAGGCACCTAACCGTCCCCCTGTGCAATGGGTTCGGGTCTGCCGGATTGTTAGCCCTGGAAAGCTAATAGCGTTCCGGGGCCACGCTAACGAGCTTCGTTGTCACCGTAAGGTATCAACTCGTTCAAACGCGGAACTCGGAAGTTTGTTTAAAGTTCGTCCTTTTCAGCACGAAAATCACTCAAACTTTTCAGTTGTATGATAGCGAAGTTCGCGAATGCGTCGTTAGCACGCAAGTGGCGCCACTGTCGCAAAAACGGCACTAATACGCGGCAATACCGACCGGAGAGCCTCGAAGTCGATAAGCGGTAAAACGATAAACGATATCGATAAAAGTCCTGCCGAGTCGACAAGACCTTTATCGATCGAAACGGGGAGCACAAAACACACGATAAGCACGACCACTGATAGCGAACACGAACGATGATAGTGAACAGGAAAATCTGGTTTCCACTATGTCCTTTTTATACAACAAAATCAGAGTACAAAGTCATAATTAATATAGGACATAGCCTTAAAGACGAATTAAAAGCAGCTTTTTTGCTATTTTACTGATAGAATGAGCAATAAAATTACTAATTTATTTATCAATATATATAAAACTGTTCCGTTACTGACTGAGTGACTGAGGTACTGAGTGACTGAGTGACTGAGTGACTGACAGACAACGTACAGCCGTAACTACTGGGCGTAGAGCACTGAAATTTGGAACATACATTCTTTAGGGGATGTAGGGGTGCACTAAGGAAGCTTTTCCCAAAATTCCCACGGGAACGGCAAATATAGGACTTTTTAGTTTGTATGAAAAATCTTATTCCTTGAGTGCACCGATGTGAAACTTGGTGTGAAGGTTTTTTAATGTGTGTCTGGTTGTGTTATAAAAGGAATTCCCGAAATTCCCACGGGAACGGGAAATATATGATGTTTTAGTTTGTATGAAAAAATCCCATCCCTTGAGTGCACGGATGTGATACTTGATATAAAGGTTCCTCAATAAGTGTCTGTCTGTATTATTGAAGGAATTCCCGAAATTCCCACGGGAAGGGGTTGGACTTTTTAGTTTGTATGAAAAATCGAGTGTACGGATATGATACTTGGCATGAAGGTTCTTCAAAGAGTGACTGGTTGTGCTACGAAAAAAATTCCCAAAATTCCCACGGGCACGGGAAATATATGATTTTTAGTTTGTATGAAAAAAACTTATTCCTTGAGTGCATGGGTGTGATACTTGGTATAAAGGTTCTTTCAGAGGGTGTCTGGTTGTATAGTTTCTGAAATTTCCACGAGAAGGGTAGTTAAGCGCATACGAAGTTGCGGGATAAAGCTAGTATATTTATATTATATTAAATTAGAATTAAATACCAACATATTTTTTCTCTTGAAGTATTTAGCTGTTTAAAAACTAAATAGTCTAATTATGTTCATAAATATTGAATGAAAATTAAATTTATTTAATTAGATTTTATTTTATTTAAATTAGCATTACGCTCGTGAAAAGAAGTTAAAAACATTTGATTTTCTTATTTGTTCTAAGCAAATATCAATAAAAAATAGTCATATTCTTGATTTGGCACACAAAGGGATCAAAACCAAGCACAAATTAGTCTTCATAATAATAAAATTCTCCAAAACGATAATATTTAAATAATTTTTTCTTCATAATCAAACAAATTTAAACTTATATCTAACACGACAATCAATTTGCGTAACGCTCGATGCTGGCATAGCTTCAATGACTTCCTCGCTAACCGAAGAACTCGCTGAGGCACTTTCTTCATTTGGTTGAGGAACGAAGCTGAAATCATCATCAGTGATATTTCTGAACCACCGCTCTGTTCAAAATATTGATGATACTTTCTGTTCTAATCACTGCGACAAAGAAAAACAAATAAAAATAGTCTATGTGCCATACATAGAAAGATAAAAGTCTCAATTTTCTATACTAATAGTTTGACTTTGTACTACGCAAAGGACATATAAGTAGCACGTGTTGTGGAATGACGAGTACAACTCTATTTCAACAATTCATGCATAAATTGTGAGTCTATCTGTCAATATTTCAGAATCTAGATTTCAACGTAATTTCTAGTTATTAACAGCATTTCACCTACCGGTTCTTCGGCGTGTGTGCTGATTATTTCCATTTTTATAAAAACGACAGGTGTTACAGACTCACGATAGTTGTATTCATACGGCATATAAATACTAGATGGTGTCAAACGATATTTAAGGGTGAAAAGTACTTTCGGCAAATATTTTTTTTAAGTCTATGTACTATGAGAAGTACGGGAGCGGTAAGGAGGTTAAACAAGGTGCTTCTCTCCCAAAAGTATTTAAAGACAAACGACACCGTCTTGCGGAGAGAGAGAACTTTGTAAATCATCGCTCTTAAATCTTTTCAACTTGCATACCCAAAGAGAATTATAACCCGCCATTTTTTATTACCTACTGTACTAGCTAAAAGTGCAAAACTTTTAGTGTGCTCCACGTATATGAATAAATTATAGCTACAATCGATTACAGATTAATTGATATTTTTACGTAGCAACACTGATTGTATTGGAGAAAATAAACCAACTATTAGACGAGTGTTGTTGAGTCTGAGTACTACCGAGTGAAAGTATAAATTGGGTTTTTCACCCAATTTCCATTCTAATTTATGTTTTTAATTATTTGTATTTAAAGAGAAAAATTCAAAGCCGATTTCTAATGTCTATAGCCTCTATAGGTATAATGTGCAATGTAAAGTTTTGTTTTAATTGCTTTGTGCGGAATTAAAGTGCTTTTCCGTGGAAAAATACTGGATACTACTGAAAAGTACTGTGTTCACATGCCTATAATGTGGTAAGTTTATACGAAAGCAGTTTACCGGTGAGATTTAGATTAATAAAAAACAAACTGTAGTTACTTGTTAGTTGTACTTGCCAACAGGCAGGGTTAATTTAAATAAGCCCATCATCAGGCAGTCTCTCTGCATCAATCCCAACAATATTTGTTCCACGACTTTTTTAAAACCTTGATAAATAACACAAAAAAGAAAAAAAACAACAAAATGTATTGTTCTTTCCATATCACCTTCACACTTCCAATCTCTTGTAAACAAGGACCCCAAGTACTCTTTCACTTGTTCCACTTTTTCGTCTCCTATCATAATATTGCATTCCGTTATATCTTTATTCCTCTCCATAACCATGACTTTCGTCTTTCCAACATTCACTCTCAAACCTTTACTTTTAAATGACTCATACATCACATTGACCATTTGTTGTAATTCCGACGCTGACGATGCAAGTAGAACCTGGTCGTCGGCGTAAAGCAGAGTTTTGATCGCTGTCTCATTCATTTCTAAGCCCCATTCAAATTCTTTCAGATCTTTCAAACAACTATCCATGAATAGGTTGAACAGCCATGGAGACGCTACTCAGCCCTGTTATTCGCATTAAATAGTTAGTAACTTAGTTTTTTTCTTATTTATATAATTTTTTTTTTTTTTTTTATATTAAACAACAAGCGTTTTTTAAATAACTAATTATAAGTACTGTGTGTACGCAGTATAAAGTAAGATCCCTAACCAACTAAGCTTAAAAAAAATTAAATTGCTTCAGAGCATGTCCCATGCACGTTCGATGGGGTTGATGTCTGGCGAATACCCGGATGTTATCCCTTGCCAAGTACTCTCGTGTGAGTAAATCTGTATGTGAACGCGCATTGTCATGCATTAGCGTAAAATTTGAGCCAAGCGTTTGTGCGAATGGACGGACATAAGGCCTTTGAACATCCTCAACCTAATTAACAGTTTAATTTTGTAAATGGTTACATAAAGTTCGTCTGTTCTTCGTTCACACAATAACTGTTGAGCCGTTGTATGGATGTACTTTCTCAAAGCACCTCAGTCTTTCAGTATTTCCAGGACGACTGTACACTCATACCTAACAGATTTTAAATAATTGGAAAAATGTGTTAAATAAAAATCACCCGTCCTGGACTTGAACCTGGTACCTCTCGTTTGCCGGACGAGTGCTCTTCCACTGAGCTACTGGGGCCTGGCGGTACGCCACGAAATTACTTAACACATTTTTGTTTTTAATAATAATAATAACTTTTATTTTCATTAAAACAGGTTTTACAGGGTTTTCATCTGGGGCCCTCTGTTTAGCTCAAAATGACTGTGTTAGAGGGTCCCGCTCTTCCGTACATTATTTTAAAATACAAGTTATATTTACTAATTTTACAATTATATACAAAAAATAGTAATAAATAATAATAATAATGAAATGAAATTTATACATAAATGGCAAATTTTAGCTGGTAAAAATAACATTATATGTAACTTATTAATTCTAAATTATTTCAGTGATTATTTACAAATTGAGAACGTTATATTGCTAACGTAGCTCCATCTAATTTTATAAGACCACCCGAGACCAATTTCTTTTTCAGAATTGTGAATCTCAGTTAAAGTGAAGCATTGCAATGTTTAATAATATTTTAAAGATTTCCATTTAAAATGCTTAATTAATCTTAAATAATTGGAAAATATAACGTAAAAACTCAAATGTGTTTAGTAATTTCGATGTGTACCGCCAGGCCCCAGTAGCTCAGTGGAAGAGCATTCTTCCGGCAAACGAGAGGACCCAGGTTCGAGTCCTGGTCGGGTGATTTTTATATGCGAAAACTTTAAAATATTATCACTCAACAGATTTTCGTAATTTTTAAGTTACTTAATGAATGCAAATACACAATATTAGTATCGTTATGTAGGTGTTTTTATTGTGATTTTAGCCATGTAAGTATAAAACTTCACAATAAAAAGAAATACTTAATCAGAAATAAGAAATGGTCGCGTGGCCGTTCGTACTCGTAGTTTTCTTCGTAAGTTTCGTAAAAAGCACGAAACTGGACCAACTCGCTTGTTTACTAAAAATCGGCGACACGAGACCGACAAAACCGTGCAGGTTTAACAAACCAACATTATTTTTTTAACTTCATTCAAGGTATAAGAATGTACTTTGTATTGCAGTGTACCTTACAGTTTGTACCTTAACAATACTAAGTATAAATTACCATAACACTGCACATACAGTTTTTTAGAATAAACCGCAACTTAATTTTATTTATTTATTACAAAAATCATAGCACCACCTTTACAGAATACTTCCAATGCAATGGTGCTCTCAAGTTGTTTTATTAGGGCCGTAAATAAAAGAAAAAAAATATTTATTGAATTAAGCACTTTTATTAGCATTATGAACATTAGTCATTATGAACTCTATTTGAGAATCATCATTTAGCCAGGAGACGTCCACTGCTGGACATAAGCCTCCCCCAAGGTTCTCCATACAAATCGGCCCCGCGTTGCCCTCATTCAGCGTCTACCGGCGACTTTGAGCAGATCGTCGGTCCATCTTGCGGGGGCCTAACCACGCTGCGTCTCCGCGTACATAGTCGCCACTAGAGAACCTTACTGCCCCAATGTGGCCCCTTCCGCGAGCTATGTGACCTGCCCAATGCCACTTTAGCATTGCAACTTTTCTGGCTATGTCTTTGACTTTGGTGCGCCTATGAATCTCCTCATTTCTGATTCGATCCCGCAAGGAAACTCCGAGCATTTCCATAGCTCTCTGAGCGACTTCAAGTTTGTCTATTAGGCCCACAGTTAGCGCCCACGTCATCGCTGGTAACACACATTGGTCAAAAACCTTGTCTTCAGACACTCCGGTAATTGGTACGTAAAGATTTTACAAGATTTACGCTGCCCAGCCTAGTCGGATTCGACGATTGACCTCTTTCTCAAAGTTGGACCTGCCTAACTGGATTTTTTGTCCAAGGGATACATAATCGTCTACAACTTCGAGGGTAGAGCCTCCTCTTACTATAGGAGCAGATGCAACGTGGATGTTCGACATAATTTTCGTCTTGTCCAAGTTCATCTTAAAACCTACTCGCTGTGAGGCTCCTCTGAGGTCATTGAGAATTTTACTCAAGACTTGCAGGGTCTCAGCCATGGCTATGATGTCGTCCGCCAATCGAAGGTGTGTGATATACTCGCCATTGATGTTGGTGCCGAGTCCATCACAGTCCAGAAGCTTGAAGACATCTTCCAATGCGGCGGTGAACAGCTTAGGTGAAACAACATCTCCTTGCCCGACGCCCCGCCACAGTTGGATAGGCTTCGAATTCTGTTCCTGAAGACGAACTGTCATGGTGGCGTCGAAACACCTCAGAGGTTCGATTTATTGATAGTCAATTTGGCACTTTTTGCTCATCGCCGCTTCATTTGCTTAATTTCGCGTTGAAATCTTCCATGACAACGTTAAAATGGGTCTCGAAAATATGTATGGATTTGGAGATGTCCCCGTAAATTTTAAAGATGTCCCTTTTGGATTTGTGAAAAAAAAAACTAATGACACTCGATTGTTTTACAACCAGTCAATATGTCCTTAAGATCAAAAAAGTTTACATAGGTAGTACCTATTTGGTAAGAAAAGATATAATAATTGATAAATAATTTGAAATAGAATGTGCTGCAACCTAATAAGATCATTTTACTACTATTTTATGAACTGATAAGAATCGGATAAATTATGAAATCGATTACCTATAAACGAGAATAATTGTTCATTTCAAGCCTAAACTCCCTTCTTGTTAGAGAAATCTCTTTGTCGAATGTACGGTCGTAAATACTCATAAAAATTAGTTAAGGTACCTTATTTTAGGTTGATATGAGTTTCTCCTGATGATAAGAGACAAAGATGTGAGCACAAATATTAAGAGACAACTGATTCTTTTGAAAACTTTGTCAGAACACACGAACGCATAAGCAGTGATATTTGGATATAGGTGCAGACGGCAGCAGATCAAGCGTTACAATTTACCTGTTAAACGTTACCTGTCAAATTTCCCCAACCAATTTTACTTAATATCGAGGGTATAGAGTTCAAATTCAACAAAAAAAATTGACAGATTTGTAACGCTTACTGCCTTCTGTACCTACACTTTCGCTGTCATTCAGATGTAAGACTATTATTATATTTTAGGCAGTTTAGCAAAAAGCATAGTTCAAACTTATAGAGTAACGCGCGATAAAATATTAGAAAATGACTTAACTTCTCGCATACATAAGTTTTATAGGCACCCTGCAACTAACAAATCGAACTATGGCGATTGAGAATTCTGTTTAACTTCTTCTTCTTTTCGTGTCAATTTTTCCCCAGAGCCTTAGTGGTAGCCAGGTTTAGGTTATTTTGTGTGCAACTGTTAGGGCGTAATAGGCAGTTAAGTAGGTGTGCCATTGATTGAGTAGGCGCCCCGCAGTCACACGTGGTAGTATTTGAGTAACCCCATTTTTTCAAAGTGTCCCGGCAGCGATCGACTTGTGTGCGCAGCTGGTTCAGGGATCTCCAGATCGGGTAGGGCTGGTCGTATGCTGGTCGTATGCTAGGTTTTCAGCAGGTTGGACAAACTCAGGAGGTGGTCCAAGTTCTCTTGGTCTTGAGCTTTAGGCGCGCTTGTTTAGGGGTCAGATGAGTAGATTTGTTAGATCTGAGAAAACTCTTTCGGCTCTTAAGACGGCTCTTAAGACATCAAGCGGGTGTTGTATATTAGTTTCTTGCCTGGATTTTTCTATTGAGCTAGCTATTTCTCTACGGATTCAAGGTGGAGCTCTACCTGCCAGATGGTATAGTTTTTGGAGAGGAGTTGGTTTGCGGCAGCTTGTAATAATGTGACAAGTTTCGTTAAGCTCAACGTCGACTGCTTTGGAGTGGTAGATTGATGCCACACCGGGCAGGCATATTCGTCAGGCCTGTTGTGTGGAGGATTAATGGAGCTGCCCCCAGGTTGTTGACGTGAGTCGGCGGAGTAGGTTGTTTCTAGAATTAACCTTTTGCTTAACAGATGAACAGTGATGTTTGAAAGTGAGCGATCTGTCAAGTGTGATGCCTAGGTATTTTGGGTTATTTTTGTATTTAACTGGGATGTTTTTCCATTTTATACTAAGTGTTTAGCTTGTTTGCTTATTTCATAAGTGGAATACACATGATTGGGTTTTGGTTGGATTTGGTTTTAAACTATTGTAGTATACATCTAAAACTTCCAGCGACCTTTTTAAAATTATATCCGCTTTTTCAAAACTTGGCGTGTTGGCTGCTAACGCGAGGTTGTCAGAATACAGGAAATGCTTTGTGTCTGCTAGGATGGGCTGATCGTTTGTATAGATATTGAACAGGAATGGGGCCAAAACACTACCTTGGAAAACCTTGAAAAACCTGGAAGCGACGGTTGCATAGTAATGTACGGAGCATGTTTATGAAACCCAAATCGTTTGTCAATAGGTGTATTTTTATAAGGAGTCTTTTAATATTGATCGTGTCGTAGGCTGCTGTTAAGTCGACAAATACGACACCGGTAACTTTATCGGCTTCATAACGAACTCTTTTATATATAACTATAACTTTTAAATGACTCGAGTTTTGTAGCTTATAGCCTGAGTTTCAACCTTTTCTTCTTTATATCTTCAATTGCATACAAAACTGTTATCGCGAAGATGTTGCCAACGCGAGAGATCAAAGCGCACTGACGACACTAGCCAAGGTCACGCTAAGCCACGCCCCAAATCGTTAGTGCGCTTTGATCTCTCACGTCGTAAACATCTTCGCGATGGCAGTTTTATATGTAATTGAGGATATAAAGAAGAAAAGGTTGAAATGCAGGTAAAAAAGCTACAAAATTTGAGTCATTTAATAGTTATAGTTATATATAAAAGAGTTCGGAAGTGGTCAAGAAATGAAACTATGAGCGTTAGTCCAATCTTGATGTCTATGTTATGTTTTTCTCCAATTAATTTACAATAATCTGTTAACTATACAACTCCTCACAACAGAATGCCCGACCATTAAACTTTATTTTTATCCAGCACTCATTACTAATCAAAAATGACGTTTGACACCGTTCGTTTAAAGACCTTTAAAACCAATAACATACTTTAATATCCGTTTTTACTTAAAAAAGCTCACAGTCGGCCATCCTGAACTATCGGAGTCCCTTCCAGTAAATACATATTAACTTAATCATAACAGTTTCGACCTATTTGCAGCCGTAGTACCTATATTACAAAGTATATTAGAAACACATTATATTGTTAGAAGTTATATCGTAGACATCATTATTATTTATACTCGCTAATTATATTTAATTATCAATTACATTATAAGGCCGTATGAGTACAATTTAAATAATTAAATATTACTATAATAGTCTTTGATCAATCTTTAGATTAAAGAACTTTGTGTAATAATTATGATATGTATTCTTTTACATAAATATGTTCGGCCATCTTAAACTAAAATTGTTCCTACAATTCTGATATTTAACAATTTAATACATATACACACATATACATTTTTACCTATTTTTAATTACGAAAGGCTTCTCAAAAATTCAAAAAATAACAAATAAGTACAATATCAGAAGTATTTGTATAAGAACAACATCAAAATCAATATAAAATACACTCATATTTAGTACACTCCCATTCGTCATAGGACTCCATTGCGTATAGATATCAACATCTCGTTATTTTAAAGAATCTAACACACATCAATAATTATTTCATAAAATCTTTTTCAACACACTTGCTCGTAAAGTGAGCGTTATTCTATTGAATTTAGAACTATAAACTGGGCTATAAGTCACGCGTGCATAATATATTATACCCTAGTGCATAATATAATGAATCCTACAAAGTTGAATTGTACCTTTGTGCAAATTAAATGCGAGTAAACAGAGCATATTTTATTGGTCCGGGTTATACATTAAATATTTTCAGAAACAACAAAGAGGTTTTATACCACTTCAAATCCATATACATTTTTAAATGTTTGCGCCTTATATTAGTAAAACAAATTTGTATATCAAACAAATTATTCACAATTTACAATAATTTGTTGTAAAATATTAAAATATTTGCATTTACCACTCCAAATTAAACATTTTCACTTAAAATAGGCTGTATATGCTATACAGACATTGACACATTTGGCGGAAAAAAAAACCTACGCGCATGCGCGAGGTTCGGCGCCATTTTTCAATCACAATTCACAGCTTTGTTATCAAATGTGTTTGTTATTTTATGACCACGTATGTCTGTCTTTTACTCACAAGTGTGTTGAAAAACGTCGTATGTAACTCGCTCACTTGTTACATAATATACTAATAAATATCTAATATGTCATATTGATTCGTCAAAAGAACTCCACTTTTATAGTTTTACATAAAAATTGGAATAACAAAAAGGTGATATTTCATCTAAATCACAGCTAAGCATAATAAGTTAAATTAAGTCTGATTTCATTGCTTTTTCAATTTCACTAAATACGTAAATGCCCAGACACGGAACATTTTTTTTCTTGTTCGTCGTTAAAATTTATATGTGATACAAGATGTGGGGAAACTATAACAATTTGCGTTATTTTTGTAGCGTCATTACATCCGTGACTTTGCATATTTCATGCAAAGGCATCATGCGGTGTCGCTTACAAGTCTTAACGTACTCTGCAATAAATACTTTACATTTGAATTGTGGATGCTGCTTTCATGCTGGACTGGGAGCAAAAGAAAAACATAGTGTGAGCTAGCTGCTTCTCTTCTCGGGCATACTGTAATAGTATATTATGTAACAAGTGAGCTAAGTTGCTAATTACAGTCGAGGCTGTGATTTGAGCCCGACCCGCAGGCGAGGGCTTAATAATGAGACGAGACTGTAATTAGCAACGCTCACGAGTTACATACGACGTTTTTCAACACACTTGTGAGTAAAAGACAGACATACGTGGTCATAAAATAACAAACACACTTGATAACAAAGCTGTGAATTGTGATTTAAAAATGGCGCCGAACCTCGCGCATGCGCGTGGGTTTTTTTTCCGTCAAATGTGTTAATGTCTGTATAGCATATACAGCCTATTTTAAGTGAAAATGTTTAATTTGGAGTAGTAAATGCAAATATTTTAATATTTTATGACAAATGATTGTAAATTGTGAATAATTTGTTTAATATACTTTATTTTACTAATATAAGGCGCAAACATTTAAAAATGTATATGGATTTGAAGTGGTATAAAACCTCTTTGTTGTTTCTGAAAATATTTAGTGTATAACCCGGACCAATAAAATATGCTCTGTTTTCTCGCATGTTATTTGCACAAAGGTACAATTCAACTTTGTAGGATTCATTATATTATGCACTAGGGTATAATATATTATGCACGCGTGACTTATAGCCCAGTTTATAGTTCTAAATTCAATAGAATAACGCTCACTTTACGAGCAAGTGCGTTGAAAAAGTCAGTTAAGTCTCTACAATCACTGCAATTGTCTCTCTTTGTCATTATAATACCTTCAAATTTGTCAAACGTGACATCAGACGGTTTTATAACCTGCCTACCCCTACACAGAAGTTATTATGTATGTAGATGCCTTGCAAAGCGCTGTATGGAACAAGCCTACCTTTGTAAATATCGTATATTGGGTTCCATATCTGAGAACAATACTCGAGTGTGCTACGCACGTATGTGGGTCATATAAGTGCGTAGTACACTCGACAATGTCGTGGAACAGCTGTCGTAGTGATAACTTACCATTACCTTCTATGCCCGAGGTCCTGGGTTCGATTCCCGGCGGGCGGCGGATATTTGTGTGATGAATACAGATATTTGCCGTCAAGTCATGGATGTTTATAAGTTTATATGTTAAAAATGTGTTTATTGTGTTTTTTTATAATAATAATAATAACTTTTTATTTTTTATTTTTGGGCTAGACAACGATGTGCGCGTGTCAGAAATATTTATTTATTTAGGTATTTATCATAAAGAATTTTAATGGCTTTCATACTGCTGAATTTCGAACTAGCTCTAATGATAAATCCCACCGCCTTGTTGCCTTGACTTGATATACCTATCATCGATGTGTCTTTCATAAGTTAGCTTCGAGTCATGTATCGCTATTAATCTAATCTAAGCTAATCGCGTATTTCATTTAAATTCTAAGATCTGTCCCTTTAACGTTATATGAAAACTGAATCGGTTTACTTTTACGAGCCTACTTATAATTTATTTATTTCAAATTAAAATCTCGCGCTGTTCCACAGGATACACGCTAATACAGTGTTCAGTTATTACACTGTAATACCTGAACAATGCATATCTGGTATTACCATTGTTATGCTCTACTTTTTAAGAAGTATCTTCGATCTCATCTTTACTTATCGTCAGGTGAGATGGAGGTTACACTTGGGTTTACCGGTCACCGATAAAATTAACTCGATGCTCAAAAGTAGGTACTAGGACTACGGTGGCCAGTAAAAATAAACGGAGGCATTCCATTCCACTCCTTTGTGGACCGTATCATCAATGAATTATTAAAGTAACGCTTTTTTCGACATTTGTTTTAGAGTATAGCCGGAGCGGCCTGCACGCGCGATGGCGCGGGTCAGGCGGGGCGGGCGGGTGCTGCGCCTGTTGCTTGGCGCCGCCACCGTGGCGCTTTTTGCCTTGCAGATGCTTTACAGGACCGACCTACCCGCCAAGGCCTACACTTATGCATCGCAAGTTGCTATCGCCATGCAGATGATAACAACTCTGTCGACGCCCAACACGACGTCGAAAGAGTACCCGATAGACAATGGAGGAAAATTACGTGACTGCATATTACCTCCTGATTTAGGTAAGATTTTATGCGCTTATTGTATATTACATTTTATGTTCGGGTCCTGTCCTCATCTGGTGATAAGGAGTTAGTAAGTGACAAAAAATAAACGGAATAAACATGGACTTGTAACTTCAAACAAAATCTCCTTGAAAAGCGGCCCGTTGCGTTAGTTCTTAGCAACAGCTAGTTAACAGCTAGTTATTATCTCTGAACAAGATTGGATCTATTGTTAAAACTCGTCGCTAATTGCCTAAAAAATATAATATATTATAGTAATACTTTCACTGATATCCCTGTCATAGCCGAAATAAACATCAGCGTTGGGTAGCTACTGCGCGCTAGTTATGTTGTTTCCGTTCGCTGGCGATACATAGCCAAGTGCAAACTTTGCACTACGCATTTATTCCATCATATAAACACCTTCTTTGGACCCGGAGTACTTTTTGTATTTTTCCGTGTGGGAATCGAACCCGAGACCTCACCAGTGTCCCCTTAGCCACTGAGTACCACTGTGCCACACAGGCACATAATGTATGGGTTTCCTTAAATTCATAAATAAAATGTATAGCGTGGTAAAATAAAGAAAGGAATCTTAAATAGCGGCCTGTAAATACTTTGAAAGATGGTAAAGTTATTAAAGAAAAATTTTTCAATTAAAAAATTATAATAAATAAGTAATTACAAAAATTAAAAAAGATTGCGGAATAAAGTGAGTTTCAACTAAAAAGCACATAATGTAAGTCTATAAGAGCTTGATATTATAGTATATTTAATTTGCTAATATAAAGCTAAGTATCAATTTTCTTACACAAGTAGGACATATCTTCCTGTTTACGGTTATATACTACATAGAACTTAGAATAGGCACTGATTTAAAGAGGCAGTTATAAATAGCAGTTTTGGTTAGTTAAAAATTACACTAGTTTAGCAGTAAACAAAAATGTGTAATAAGAAATAATGCAATGGATCAGTGATAAATAACTGAGTAGGAAAATAATTAGCTAAATGAGTGGTAAAAAATATTGAGTGAGCGGTTAAGTGCGGACAGTAATAAATCAGAATTGGTCGGTAAGAAATCTCATTCTAAGCAATTCTTTTAACAATAAGTGGTAAAATAAAATTAGAAAACAGTACTTAAATATAAGATAATCACATAGGCATGCGAAATATACAGGGTCAATTTATAATAGCCTGTAATATTTTAAAATGGGGTTATAAATAATATGTCGGTTTAAATTACGAAGTCAATTTTTTTATATTTTTCATAAATTAAAATTTTAAAATTATTTTTAGTAAATAAAATTAAAGTTTAATCTACACTTCATGACTAGGCACATAGCAAAAAATAAAAACATTTCCGTCTAGTTCTTTTAAGAAAATCACTTCACCAAAACAATAATCTTACGCGAATAGTACCTACGCATCCGAGCGAAGGTCGTTGACGCGCGCCCGTGTGTTTGCGTGACCTAGTTACCTACTTAGCGCGGAATCAGCTGTAATTACGTCATACATCAGGATAAAAGATGATTCTAATGTCCCAGCACACTACTGTTACAGGCTTTTGACTATCAATTTAACGTAAAACTAATTGTATCTAAATACTGTTTTAGTTTTGATTTTCATTTTTAAAAAAAATTACCTATAATGAAAATTGAACTGAAAAAAGGACAACCGCCAGAAAGCGCGAACATAGTGGTCGTGTTGCTAGTCTCAATAATTATATTTAAACAAACAATATTAAGAAGTCTTCAAAATTCACTCTCTTCACACTCGTATCAAGGCACAAATTGGCCTGAGTTAAAAATAGTGTTTCGTCACTTCACCCGTCAAAGATCAATGAAATAGACAGAAGTGTATTCTGTGTGATCATGTCCGTTACACGTTCTCCTCCAAAACACTGCAACTTGGATTCCAATCTGAGCAACGCAAACAACGAAGACTCAATCTTTGTCTGGATCTCATATTTCCTCAAATATTTCAAATAAATTTTATTTACACCATCAAATTCGTTTAACTGGTTCCGACACACATACATACATATCTTCACGCCTGTATCCCTTAGGGGTAGGCAGAACATCAGAGGCTATAAAACCATCTGATGTCACGTTTGACAAATTTGAAGGTATTATAATGATGGAGAGAAAAAGTGACGAGGAAAGAGAAGCAGCTGGTAAATTCTATGTTTTTCTTCTGTTTTGCTCCCAGTCGCGCATGGAAGCACTGTCTCTTCATAAAATATTGCCGGAATACATCACCGCCGCCGCAGCGGTAACAGTTGGCGTCAGGTTTTATATGAAGGATGCTCGCTAGCCAATCGGACCATGAATGGGTCCCGCCACCGAGCGGAGTTCTTTTTATGACAATCTTATCCAGGGGCCGTAGGGATATTCTAGGCCGTCCCCAGACAGACTCGCGTTCGGTCAGAGCAGCAATAAATAATAAACTATGATTTTGACTGGTCCAGCAATCGGTTTAATTATTAATTCCCAAAAGTAAAAAAATAGGTACTATTTTCTTTAAATTGGTGACCAAGCTCGAGTCTTACCTCAATCAGACTTGATTGTAGGTAAGCGTACGTAAATGAGGTCGAAGATGATAGCTGATGGGCTTATGATAGAACTGGTTCTTCATAAAATGTATTCAAGACACATCAACATTGTTGTGATGCTCTTTGGCGGCAGTTTTCAGACAGGCGACCTTCGAGTGATCCTTAACACGCTTAAAAGTTATACTAAGCTGACTCTACGCGGCTAAAAATATTCGTATACCTACCTACTTAATTTTGTCAAAATTGAATAATGCCACATTAAACGGACTATCATGAGTTTACTTTCTTGCAGGACTGGGAGCAAAAACAGAATAATAATAATAAATTGTTTATTTCGGATAACAGGAATACAGATATCAGTAAAAACAAGTTGGTACTTAAATTCTAGTTATTCATCTTAAATTTAGATTAAACAGACTTTACTGAGTGCACTACTCCCTAATAAAGGGCAAAGCCCTGTGAACGTAGGATGAGTAGTTTGCTCGACCCAAAGAAATTGTTTCATTATCAATTAAATAGTAGCGTTTTTATTTTAGCTTTAAACAATTTATTAAAAGAAAGAAAACATATCATATAAAATATAAACAGTTTATAAGAGAGAGGCGCGAAGAAGTTTGTATGTGTATGTGTAGATTGAATAAGTGTATGTGTACTTGTGTGTGTATTCGTGTATGTGAATGAGAGATTATGTGTTGGTAGGAGTGTTGTGTCTTTGTCTTTGGAGTACATTAATATAAACGTAGTTCATGTAAATAATTTAAAGATTAAGATGTTAGTTTTATTTATATTCCTATGAGATTGGAGTCATTAAGGACTCAGTTTGATCAAAGCCTTGAGACAAAAGCCAGCGTAAAATCCTATTTTTGCACTCGAATTTACTTAAGCTATAAAGATTTAGGGATTTGTTTAGTAAATTATAGAGATACGGGCCGAGGAAAGGATAGAATTTGTTGCTGAACTTAGTATTGTATTTTTCTTTAAGACATACAATATCAGCCCTACGTTTTCGAAGTACGGTTGCATAATACGGTGTATTTTTATGTTGGTGTAAGATAACGGTCTGAATAAATAATTGCCGTACTGTAAGAACTTCGAAATTTTCGTATAGCATTTGGTCGGAAATCGGTAAGGTCTGAAGGTGCACACTTTGAGGAGAATTCTTTGCGATCTTTCGAGTTCCAATAGGAAAGTTTTATGAGTACCACCCCAGAACGTTGAGCAGTAGGTTAAAGGGGGACTGACATAGTGCTAAATATATACGTTTGAGCATATACGGGTCCATTACTTGTCGGAGAATTTTAAAGGTATATATTAGTTTTCTGATTCTAGAACTAAGTTGCGTGATATGTTGTCGAAAATTTAGATTTGTATCCACTATTATCCGCAGATATTTAATAGTGGAGGCACGTTTAAGTAAATAAATAATAAATAATCATCAGACCAAGTGTTTTCAGCATACAGCAAAACTTTATCGTCAGCATATGATAGAATTTCACCACTCATGTTAAAGGAACATAGGCCATTTATGTAAACTAGGAACAACGTGGGACCAAGTATACTGCCCTGCGGCGCCCCATAGTTTAGTGGTAATTCATTGCTAATATAAGCTCCTATTTTCACTGATTGTTGCCTGTTAGACAAATAATCTGTGAAAAGATTAAGTGATGATCCCCTCATGCCAACTTCCTCCAATCTATTGAGTAAGATGGGAAGAGAGACAGTGTCAAAGGCTTTGGCCAAGTCCAAAAAAACGGCTATTACTTTTTTATGATTATCAAGATTTTTCGCAACATAAGAAGTAAAGCTAAGAACAACATCATCAGTTGATTTGCCTCTGAAGAACCCAAGTTGATTTTCAGAAAGGAAATGATATTTTTCTAGGTAATCTACGAGTCTTTTATTAATTATTTTCTCTAAAATTTTGGACTGAATAGGTAGTAAAGAAATTGGTCTAAAGTTATTGACACTATCCTGACTGAGAATGTTCAAGCTGCTTCTCCTTTCAGGCAAACTGTAAAAATCAGTCAAAGGTTTTATTGACGTTTTCTTGGCCGACAGGCTGACCCCCTGTCACTGCAATAATCTCTCTCCATCATTATAACACCTCCAAATTTGTCAAACGCGACATCGGATAGTTTTATAGCTTCTGGTGTTCTGCCTACCCCATGAGGGATACAGCTATTAAGCTATGTGTATATGTGTGGTGGGCGCAACAAACAGTTCGATGATATTGAAATGCGGTATAAGTAGTTTAGTTATGAAAGCGTTGCAGATAGTCGGGCAGACAGAGTTACTCTTAAAGCTGTTATAACATCGCTTTGCACCGCGGTTTCGCCTGGATTTTGTGCAAAAAACATACAAAAAACTGAACTACAGTAAAAATAAAAATGCAAATACGAATTCTAAAGAAACTCTCTTGGTAAAAGTACTCGGGGCTTATCAAATGTGGATTTGCAGTGATAAACGATGTAGTTATTTATTCATAACCAAATATGTATACGCCCCCAGTACTTTTTAACATTTTGCCTTTCGTAAGTATTACTGTTTTATTTTTGCTACAGTTATTTTTTGTAGGACTTTTCCACAAAACCCAGCTGAACCCGCGGAGCACAGCTATGTTTTAACAGTTTTTGAAGAAACTCCACTGTGTAGCTACACTTTTTTTTGACATCATTTAGAAAAGAGTAAACTTGAACATCAAGGAGGATATAGTAATCTCATTTATGCAACTGTAATATCCGATATTCACGCGGACGAAGTATTAACATTCATTCCATGATTTTTACCGCTAATTCATTTATTGGACTGCTCAATTATTTTTAGAATTGAAATTATATAATAAAATAACCGACCAATTGATTTTTTATTACTGTTCATGTTTTACTGTTGCATTAGTTAACCAACAGCAATTTAATTAAATAACTGCACAATATGTTTTTCAACTGATCACAATAACATTTCGAATATTTAAATACCAGTCTATATTAGATACCAGAATATTTAAATATCAAAAAATTAGTGCCCCTTGGAATATTCTTCTATTTGCTTCCATGCTGGACTGATAGCAACAGAAAAACATAGAATGTACCGGTTGCTTCTCTTGCTGTCCTTTAACATACATAAAAAGTTAGTTACGGGACAGAGATTTTATTGACGTTTTTGGGGGCGATAGGCTGACCCCCTATCACTGCAATAATCTCTCTCCATCATTATAATACCTGCAGTATGTCAAACATGACAACAGATGGTTTTATAGCCTCTGTTGTTCTGCCTACCTCATAAGACTATTTCTAATTTATTAGAATACTTCTGCACTTTTCGTTCCCTATGTGGTTTGTGCGTTTCAGTTTTCTATTGATTTATTTTCTAGCTGGACAACTTTTGGACTGATTGATATTGCCTCGTGTGCCTATTGCGTGCTCTTAGTGTTATATTGCTTTTGTGTGGTATTATGCTAATTCTCACAATCAATTCGATTGTGCCGAGTGCATTGGTTTCTTCTGTACCTATTATTATTTACTAGAAAAGCCCGCATATACTCAAACATTTTTGCTAAGCTTTTTTCTGACATAAGTGACTGGGTTATTGTAGGTACTGTTTTATTATTGCAAAATACATACATCAATACATGTTTTTTTGGCTTTCCCGGATGAAAATAGACTCTATTGTAGAGTCGGGTAGTAATGTCAAACATATTTTTAGACGGGGCGCTTCTATTTGACATAAGACATGTGTCGTTGGTGTCTTGTGGTGCGGATTATAGTGTTTTCGGAGCGTGTGTTTGATCTGTTTGTTGCACTTCTTGTTTCTCGAGAGAGGGAGGGACACCAATGCACGGAAAGCCTGCATCACCTAGTGCTTTGGACTGGCGGAATTAGCGAGGTAACTTGTTTACAGTGCTTTAGCGCCAGACTGTTAAAATTAAAGCATTATTTTGTGTAGATCTTGTTGTCTACATAAAATATTTGCGTAGATAGATAACTAAATGTAACAAGTTAGTAAAAATGTGGGGTAACTTTTATTAATGTTTTGTGATTTTTTTTCAATGGTAAGTTTTGTTTGTAATGACCTGGGTAATGTGATGTCTATTTGAAAATATTTAATTACTTCCAGGGCCGGTACTGATAAAACAACAAGATATAATTGAGGATGAGGAAGCAAAGCTGTTCCTTTCAATCAAATGGGGAGGTGTATATGCTCCCCATAATTGCACGGCCAAGTGGAAAGTTGCTATTATTGTACCCTATAGGTAAAGTACCTATTATAATTATGATTAAACGAACTTACCTGTAAATTAAGCTTTATATTAATTGTGTGATGGCTCCGCCCCAAGGAAAAGTAACAAAAAATACTAGTAGTACGACCCAGTGGCTTGCGCTATTTCACACTAGAGTCGAGGGTAGGAAAAGAATATAATGATAAATATGAAGATGACGGATGGCATTTACTTACAAACTGTATTTAGTTTACAGTGGAGCTGTAAATATTTCACGAAAAAAGGAGGCAAAGTTTTAGCAGAGAGCAATCTTATTCTTATAGGTAACAATATAAGTGACCCGTTTATTAAGAGATTGGATCATGCTGGAATATGACTTCTCTCCCGCGTCCCCGCTGGTTTCCCTGCTTTCGTCATATCAAGTCCGCACGGTGGCATATTTGACATCGATACACGTCGACTTTTGTCACTGACTAAACATGCAGTTTTACAAACGAAGTCGCAATTTAGCTGCTTATTTGAAGCGCCGGTAGATGTCATTTTGTTTCCGGCAGTTATCATTAGGTACCTAAGGAGTTAATAAATTATTACAGCAATAGACTGACATTCACAATCAAAATATTATAATCATTGTATTTCCTACTCCTTTTTAGGAAGTGGTTAAAAAAAAGGCGTCATATATACGCCGAGTCCGATAATATTTTCATTATTTCAATTATCAAAACTAATATCTAAAGTTCTTCACAAACATTTAAGTTTAATAAAAACTTAAAAGAAAATTCTGTGTTGCATAACGTATCGGACATCATAACTACGATGACATAACTACGACCGGCTGGTGTAGCGGTAACACACATTGCCTTCTATGCCAGAGGTCCTAGGTTCGAATCCCGGCGGCGGCGGCGGATATTTGTGTGATGAACACAGATATTAGTCGTCAAGTCATGGATGTTTATATGTTTATATTATTTTTTTAAAAGTTTATCCTAATAAAAAGACGTGTGGCACTCGGAGACTGCCGCGGTAAAGCTATTGCATAGCATTTTTATCAACTTATGCAATAATAATTATTTATTTATTATATTAATGCAGAAATGTTTGATCTAATATGAAGTTCCACAATTTCCTAGTAGATGGCGCTGATTTTTTATTAAAGCCCGCATGTAAAGTTATGAATCAATCAATCAATCATTTATTTGCATAAAATATGGTACAGATTTAGGACTTAAAATTAAAAAAATAGGTCATAAATATTTTACCTTTTTAGGGCATGCAAAAATAAATTACTTTTGTTCAAATTAACAAAAGTCTCGGAGAAGCAAAATAGGCACATTTTTTTTTTTTTTATATTGTAAGGATAAGACGTTTTTCTTCCATGCCGCCTGATGGAAAGTGCGCATGAAGACTATGGTGTTACACGTCCATCCACGAGAAACCTATTCACTCGACACTTAAAAGTTCCAGGACTGTAGTGGTCAGGAAAAACAGACGCAGGCAGATTGTTCCACTCCTTGGCAATCCGTACCAAAAAGGAACCATCGAAGCGTTTTGTTCGACTTCTTGGTAAATCCACTATATAGGGATGGAAGTTCTGTCTGCGTCTGGTAGTCCGGTGGTAAAAAGGGGTGGGTTCAATTTGGTCAAAAAGAGCACTCGCACACTCACCAAAATGTAGCCGATAAAATACTGTCAAACAAGCAACCTTACGACGATGCTCCAGCGTCTGCAATTTTTTATTTGTAAGGTTGTTGTTGTTTATGATTTTACGGGCTCTTCGGTCAACAGAGTCTAGCGCTTCGAGCTGGTATTTGGCAGAACCATCCCAAAGGTGACTACAGTACTCCATGCACGACCTCACTTGGGCTGTGTTGAGCAGCCGTTCAGGGCTGAAGTACCGCCGGACCTTCGAGATGATAATTTTTGTGTTTTAAATTTTTTTGAAGCCGTTTTTGCTATAGACTCAATTTGTTGTCCGAAGTTTAATTTGGACGTTATAGTGACGCCGAAAAGCCCTAGTTGGTCGGTGATGGGAACAGATACATTCTGGAAAGTGGGCGTAAAAGTAAAGGTGCTCTTTTTTGCGGAGAATAGACACGCTTGTGTTTTGGAGGCGTTGTATTTGACCAGGTTAGATTCGCCCCAATCGGACACATTCCGCAAGGTCGAATCAACGCGCTCAATCATAGACTTTCTCAAAACCTGGATTTCATGGGCGCTCATTCGCGCATTGGATATATATCTCTCAACAACAGTGCTGTCATCAGCATATCCAATAATGCCTGGTGTTAGGAGGTCATTAATGTGCAGCATAAAAAAACATAAACATAAAACATAAAAATTTGTTTATTTCCCAAAATACATATACAGAGTTTTATAACATCAACAATTGTACAACAGTATGGGGGACAGGAGCCCAAACTAGGTTAACCTGTAATATGGGTCTCCTGCTCTCCACTCGTCTCATTAAACATTATATAGGTATATAATCTAAGTGCAATCCAGAGAAACATTTAACAATATTTATCTTTAAAAAGTTATTGTAATTGTATGTGTGTGTGTGAGGGTGTATGTGTAGATGTGTGGTTGTGTTAGTGATAGGGGTTTAAGAGCTACTTTTGAATGGTAAAAAGATCTTCTGTTTTTTCATAATCGAGGTTTGAAAGCCATGTGGTAACGATCTTTTTACATTCATATTTAGTTTTGGGGTAAATGTTGCTATCCTTATTTATTAAATTATATAACCTAGGACCAACACGACATATAAATCTATCACAGAAAGTTGTATTTGCCCTGAACTCATCACAAACCATGTGCGATCTTCGTTTGTCAGCATTTTTATGGTTTTTATCATATTTTGTGAGTTTGTGCAATCTCAATATGACACTCAGAACAAAAAGTTGCCTAACAGTTAGAACCTCCGCATCTTTATATAATTGTGAGGTGGGGTATGACATGGGTTTGAAGAGACTAATTTTAAGTATAAGGCGTTGTGCTCTTTCGAGTTTTATTAAATGACTTTTTGGACTGCCTCCCCAGACCGATACACCATAACACAGGATGGACTGTGCTAGAGCAAAATAAACACAACGCAAAACCTCTCTATCAGCAGCATGTCTTAAATTTTTAAAAACATAAATAAGCTTTCGCATCCTTTTAGAGAGAGTTTCAATATGCTTTCCAAAAGATAGATTATTATCAATTATGATCCCTAAATATTTAATGTCATTAGCTCTTTCAAGTGCTGGGCAGTTACAGGCATCCTGAGCATTACAATTATGTGCTCTAAGCTTGAAGTCCAAAGCACTATCTGAGGCAAAATTTCTAATGGAGAACATTATGTATTTCGTTTTGTCGGCATTAAGTGTTAAAGTATTAGATGCCAGCCAAGAGCAGGCAGTATCAAAACCTAATTGGGCTACGTTGAAAACATCTTTCCACGTGTCGCCATAGAAAGTCAGTGCCGTATCGTCTGCATATGAGGTAATTTTGCAGTTTTGTAGTTGCATGTCACAAAGCTCGTTTAAATAACAAAGAAACAACGTTGGACCAAGGATGCTTCCTTGGGGAACGCCGAAAGTTACTGCAATTTCGTCACTTACTACACCGTTATCCATTTTTACCCGCTGTGTCCTGTTTGTCAGGTAGTTCTCAAAAAGTTGCAACGGATTTCCACGAACGCCAAGGCTATCCAGCTTCTTAATTAGCTTAGGGAGAGAGACTGTGTCAAATGCTTTGGCCAGATCGAGGAAAATCGTGAGGCACTTCTTACTGTCATCAAGTTGCCTAACGATCAAGTCTACCAGAGAAAGTATAGCATCATCCGTTGATTTTTCTTTCCTAAAACCGAATTGGTTGTCCGAGAGAATGTTTTTACTTTCTAAAAATTTAACAAGTCGACCATTTAGGACTTTTTCAAAGATCTTGGATAATGATGGCAATATAGAAATGGGGCGGTAATTTGTAACACAGTCTCTCTTCCCGGCTTTATAGATGGGGGTAACAACTGACTTTTTTAGAGCATCAGGGAAAACTCCCTCATTTATACAACGATTTAAAATGTGCGTAACAGGGGGAACAATGCAATCCTTTAACAACTTCAATACTTCACCTGTTATCCCATCCCACCCCGCTGAACAATTTGGTTTAAGACCCATAATAATTTTCTCTACTTCCTCCGCGCTGGATTCCAATAAGACAAACGAATCTGAAATAGATCTCTCCGGGAGATTCTGAACTGGTGCATTGCATGTTGGAATTTTGCTAGCTAAATATGCTCCTACATTTGCAAAATAGTTATTAACCAAGTTAGCGGATTTATTGGCCGAGATGTCTAGGGTCAACAACTCCTGAGTATTGTCTTTTGGTTTTTTAGTATTTATGATGTTATTTATTGTTGTCCAAAGTTTTTTACTATTTCTTTTATTCTCTGAAAGTTGTCCTTTTTCATATAAGCGTTTACATTTCTTTAATATATTATTACAATAATTTCTATATCTTTTGTAAGTAGTTCTTAAAATCTGATTTTCACTGTCCTCTTTAAGTTTTGCATGTAGCCGATCTCTATTTCTCATACACTTGAGTAACCCGATTGTAATCCACGGTTTAAATGTTAATTTATTTCTAGGTAATTTAATAGTAATTGTATTGTTTATTATTGATTTCTGTATTATATTTATCAAAGTATTCATTGCAGTATTAATGTTTTCAATTTTATAGATCTCATCAAAGGTTACATTCTTAATTTCATCTAATAGTTTGTCATAATTTATTTTATTTATTGTCCTTTCTCTTGAAATAGACTCAATTGATTTTAGTTCTAGACTAAAGAAAGTTGCACTATGATCTGTAACCGTTGTTTGTAGGACAAATGCTGATAATGGTAGTTTTGTCTTAACAATAACGTGATCTAGGCAATTTTTGTTTCTAGTTGGTATATCAAATGCCGGAAGCAGCCCAAAGAAAGCTAGAGTTTCAAGGTAAGTTGTTGTCATTGCGCTTGAATCCCGGATGTTAATGTTCATGTCACCGATCATAATGACATTTTTAAAAGTTTTTAAACTGGCCATTAAGTTTGTAAGTGAGGACATAAAGTTATCTATATTTGTGTAACACGGTGGCCTATATATAGCTACGACTGCTGTTTCATTTCCTATTTTAATAACTAAGCAATTTGCATCTTGAAAATTTGGCTCTTCAATTTTAAATTTTAGGTGATTTTTTATTAAAACAACAACTCCATCATTTTGGTTATGTTGTTTAGTTGTTCGGTAGCTTACATAGCCATCCAGCTGCGGTAAGTTAGTTACATAAGAAAGCCAGCATTCAGACATTACCACAATATCACATTTTATATTTAGTCTATTTAGCAGTAAACATACTCCATCAAAGTTTTTATTTAAACTGCAGATATTTTGGTGCAAAACATTAAGGTTTGAATTTGAATTTGGGGACTTCAGAAAAGAACTACAGCTTTCCGGTTCACAACAAAATGCATCAGCAATAGTAAAATTATCTAAATTGTTTAAGATATTATTTATGCCTTCCATTTATAGACAGTAAAGATATGCAATTACTGAGAGTGTCTTCATGTAAGATTTTATTAACAAGAAGACCCCATAACAATATAAAACATTATTTATTATACGTTCTTTATGATAAAAGATAGTCCGTTTTTTATAAGTGTAAATGTAACCCCAAGTTAAAGTTATATTTTGTTTGTAATGTATATTGTATTTGTGTAGTGTGCAGTATGTGTGTATTGAATTTAAAATGTGTGCATGTAATGTGTAGCACGTGAATATGAGAAATACAGAAGTGCAGTCATACATATATTTAGACTGTTCTCCAACGAAAAAATTATAAAAATAATAATAAAGTTTATACATAGTTAACTTAGTTTTATATTTATCTAGTCATTTATATGTGTTTTTTATTTTTAACTGGTTGATGTGCGACTCGTCGCGTACTGCAATCGGCAATGAGCCATCCTCTTTTCGAATAAGTACTCGGCCGTGGGCTGTCCAGCAGTACTTAAAATTGTAGTTTTTTTGGAGATCTCTTGCGAGGTAACACAGTCTGCTCATATGCGGGGACAAATGTTCAGCAATGTAAATCTCCGTTTTTTTGCCTGATAGGCCAATTTCGCAAGTGCTAAGCTTGTTAGGCTGATTTTTATTGTTATATTGACGGAAAGCCTTAAGGATTTTATCCCGAACAATGTTTGTAGACATTTTTACTATAATAGTTTGATTTTCAGTCTTACTATGACGTATGCGATATATATCCTGGATGTCAGAGTCTGAAATCTGTGCCCCAATGGTAGTGGAGATGTTTTTCACCATATTTACTAAATCTCCCTGAGCCTCATTTTTTTGTAACGGTATATTCCGTACTTCAAGGTACTGTAGATAAAATTTTCTACTTAGATCGTCAGTTCGATTTTTCAGAGTCAGGATATCGGAGTCATAAGTGTTTACTACCTGTTCCAAAGAGGTGAGTTTCGATTTGGAATCCTTTTGCTCAGCACTAATGAACTCGACACTTTTTTCCAACTCTTTACTCAAGTTTTTTAGTTCCTGAACTTCTTCCTTAAGGCCCGTCATTAAGGAGTGGATGGAGTTTAATTTATCTTGTTGTGAAGCAGAAAAAGTTATAAACATTTCCTTCATTTCCGATTTCAATTCATCTTTGAAAACCTGTAACTGTGCTGCTAGGTCAAGGTCACACTGACAGGATGTTTTGCGAGACCCCCGCTTTAGGTTAACATTGTCATCCAGCAAGTTGGGTGTAGCAGGAGGTGAGCGCTGCATTTTTCGCATCTCAGTGTAGGCCCTAATAATTGCGTTTGCCGACGGCCGCCCGCAGTGAAGTTAGTAGGTGAGTATGTGATTATAGCTGTATCTATACCTGTAGCGATGACTATGTTGACTCCGCCTCTTAGAATGCGCCAGCGCCGGAGGTGGGCGGACACGCAACGGGCCAATCGATGAACGAGTTGTAGCCGACGCGACGGGCAGCTAGTTGTCTTCGTCGCACAGTGATATGTCCCTTTCTACTCAGTTTGGATCGACGCCACCAAACTTCTGCACTCCTGATACTCGCACAATAATAATCCGAAATAAATTTAGAAAATATGAATTAAAACTTTGGAAAAATATGAATTAAAAATTAAAAAGGTTTGCTTAAGAAACGTCCGAACAGTTCGGCATCCGAGGGGAGAGAGAAAGCAAGAAGAAGAAGAAGAGAAGCAAGAATAAAGTTGCAGAGAGAACAGATCCCTGAGGTACCCCGGCATTAAACGCCATTAGGTCAGAGGAGTAGCCGTCTAAGACTACTCGAATCGACCGTTCCCTCAGAAAATCAGATATCCATTCGCAGAGCCCGATCGGTATGCCATATGCTGGAAGCTTGCTTAAGAGACCAATATGCCAGACCCTGTCAAAGGCCTTGGATATGTCTAAGGAAACAGCTATTGCTTCACCATGACCCTCCAAGGCCTCACTCCATAAGTGTGTGGCATACACGAGAAGATCGCCGGTCGAGCGTCCACTGCGGAAACCATATTGGCTATAGCTTAGGAGCTCGTTGGTCTAGAGGTATGCCAGGAGTCGATTGCTCAATACACGTTCCATGACTTTGCAAAGTATGGAAGTGATTGAGATTGGTCGATAGTTGACAGGATCAGCACGGATCCTTTCTTCGGTACTGGTTGTACGTTAGCCAGCTTCCAGGATTTTGGGACTTTACCAGATTCCAAAGAAAGTCTATAGAGACGCGTCAAAACGGGAGACAACTCAGCTGCGCAGCGTTTCAACACCACTGCAGGAATACCATCTGGACCGCTAGCCTTATTCTCGTCTAGGTGCAGCAAGCATTTAAGAACCTCCTTTTGGCGTATATGAACGGTACCCATTGTAAGACCGAACTGAGGTAATTGGGGTGGGATTTTTCCTTGGCTATCTAGACGAGAATTTTCCGCAAAGATACTGGCAAATAAATCCGCCTTTTCCTTAGCGGTGTGGGCCAGAGAATCGTCAGGTTTCCGCAGTGGCGGCAGCGATAGGCGACAAAAGTTCGTTTCGACCGACTTGGCGAGGGACCAGAAAGCTTTGCTTCCCGAGGGGTATGACGCTATTCTGTCTCGAATACAGCCTATGTGGGCGAAACGAGCTCTTTTGATCACCTTCTTGCAGGACTTGGTGGCAGCATTGTACCTCTTCTTGTGTTCATGCGAGTCATCGGCTTTGCTTCTGCGAGCGGTTGCCCAGGCTTTGTACGCTTCTCGCTTACGCTTTTCAGCGGAAGAGCATTCAGCACTAAACCATGGGCGAGCTTTAGTTTCAAGGGATAGATCAGCGTAGGGAATGAAGAACTCCATTGCTTGACCTATCACACTTGAGACTGCATCAGCGCAGCACGATGGATCGGTTGATGTAAAACAAGCTTGCCGCCACGGATAAGATGCGAAGAAATGTCGCATTTCATCCCAATCTGCCGACTTGTAACGCCATACTCGCCTAGAACCACTTGGTCGGGTGTCAGGTGGCGAGTACTGCGATACAGATTTCACCAGACAGTGATCGGATGTCCCTAAGGGTGCAGTGACGGACACTGAATATCTGTCGGGATCGGTTGTCAGCAGAAGGTCCAGGCAGTAAGCAGTGTGGCCAGCAACGTCTGAGATGCGCGTAGGCTCGTCAACAAGCTGAGAGAGGCCATGAGTGAGCGAAAACTTAAAAGCCTCTCTACCAGCATGGTCAGTGTCCTGAAACGGGTATAACCACTGTCCGTGGTGTGCGTTAAAATCCCCCAGGAACACCAACTGCGCTGTGGGAAAACGTTGCTGAACCTTGTCCGCTGTACTGCTGAGATAGTCCATAAGCCTTGTTGTCTCCCGATCTCCGCTGTGTGACCGATAAATACCAGCGTATACCATTTGGTCTAGGCCGGTATCTATGTGAACCCACATAACTGAAAGGTCCGGCACTTCTAAGTAACGGAGACGCTGACAACAGATATTGTCACTGGCATACATGCACACTCCGGCGTGTGGGTGGAATTTGGACTCCAGGATGTAACCTGGGTAACAGAGGTATGCCGAGTCTGACGGATCACAGATCTGCGTCTCCGTTAGGAAGAGTAGGTGGGGTCTCTCCGTCTCGAGGTGGTGGTGGACATCATTGAGATTGGAGTGCACTCCTCGGATGTTACAGAAGTGCACTTTAAACGAGAGGAAGTGCAACCGCTGTGTTACCTTACTCTTCTTTGGACCTTTCATTAATTTTGGAGTGAAGTGAATAGGGAGGAGAACAGAAGTTGAGTGAAGTGCTGCAAATGGAACCAAGCAACTCGATAGGGGTAACGCACCTTTGGGAAACTCGCTTGGAGACTGCGGGGACGCCCGAATCCCCCCGAGTTCGCCATCGGGTCCTCTCAAACCGGTCGCCAGCCGGAACGATGGAGCCTCCCGGGATTTTTCGCGAGGTGGCGGGGCAGCCTTTTGCATGTGGCTGGCATGCTACTTGGGCCCCCAGGTTACTACCTTTTGCAGGTAGTAACCTGCGGTTGGCCAGCGGTGCACCGTGCTTCGGATCCCGCTACCCTCCAAAACGAGGCACCCGGTGAGTCATTATCCTACGAGTTGAAAACAGTTCTCCGATGCAGCACGATTACTCAGACCTGTCCTCCCCAATGGCTACACTAGACATCATGCCGGAACGCAACTAGGTTACTTGGCGGCATGGTTTTGTCTAGTGGGTGGTGACAAGCCACGGCCGAAGCCTACCACCAGATTTTACTGCTCGTTTAGCACCACCCAGGGACCACGTACAAGGCATCGAGGGCTAAACCTTGCGGACGCGAGCAGTTTTCAGTCCCATATATTCGGCATATTGTGATTTTTCCGTAATTCATTTAAGGTAATTTCCAACAAGTTAGTTTTAGACAAGAGACCCGTAATATTTTGATGAAATATGTTTAGTTAATTTGAGTTGCTATCATTATTATTATTTAAATTTACTTCTTTTACGAAAAAAATTTAATTCATTATTTTCCAAGTTATTTTTGTCTTTTAAAGAAAGTAGAACGGAATCGTCCCCTTTTTAATTATATCCTGAGTAGTATTCGGATGAGATTTATAGTTTGTATTTGAATGTCCAATTTTTAGGTCTATTTTATTTTCAGTCATTTTTAAAAAGTAGTACGGAATTGTTCCCTTTTTAGTTACACCCTGAGTAGTAGTTGAATTATATTTATAATCTGCACTTGAATGTATATTTTTAACCTTTGAATATTTATTCTTAATACGATACTTAGTAAATGACAAGATTCTTTTTCTATAATCACATTCATCAATTATTAAATTTATTTTCTTACATAAAGCAAAACCATGTGTAGCAAACGCAGTCTTGTAATCGTACGAATTTACTATTAAAAAATTTTTTACTTAAATTATGTATCATGTCATTCAACTTATTTTCGTAAAGAAATCTAATTTTAATTACGCTCAGAAGTATAATATTGCAATTAATATATTTATTTAAAATTAAACATGTTTCTAACAACACTTTTGTCGGGTTTGTGTCGTGTTCACCTACGCAGATTATTATTTTGTCCTCTTCTTTTGGGTCAAACCACTTAAACGTATGTTTATATATTTCTTGAGTATATCAGTCATCCACTATCCATAACACAAGTTCTTTAAGAAACTTAATTTGGGTTAGATAATGTTATGTGAGTGTCAGAAATATTTATTTATTTATTAAAAAAAAAAACAAAAAAAAAATCATTGACGCCTTTTTTTTACTTGAAGAAATCGTGCAATCACGTCCCCGACCGCCCAAGGAGGAACGGCGGGCTATGTGGAGATGATCCGGCAGAAGGCCGGACCTACCTACTACAAACCGCAAGGTGTACCTCATCCACCATTGATAGAGCTCACGGTACCGCCATTGGAATTACCCGCGAGCCCCGGCAGATTACACTCAGCCTTCGCCGAGCGCCCTCCACTTAGGAAATGGTCCAGTACACGAGACCATTTCCCCACACATAGCCCTAATAGCCGCAGCAGGTCCCCTCACCCACTACGGCGGGCTATCGGGAGGGAGAAGGTGATCGTATCTGTCAGGCAAGCGGCGGATCGGTGCTGAAGAGGACATTACGTCCTCGCAGAAGGAGGTCATGGCCGCGCAAGCCTTTCAACTCCCTAACATGGCTTTAACCACGCTAGGAAGTGAGAGGTCCTCTCAGACGACAGATGTCAACTCGTGCCGTAGCCGATGCAGACGCTAAGACGCAGGCAGCCCCATGGAAAATAGAGCGGTATCTTCGCGATGCCCTTACCGCCATGACTTCACTATATTTCCGCAGCAGGGCCCTATTTTGGCGGTTGAGAGCATCCTCTCAGATGGGCCCTCCGTAGAGTGCCTTGCTTTCCACAATACCTAGGTCGAGCCTACGGCATGGGGAACCAGCCACCTAACTACGCAGCCACCGCCTTGATGAGCCGTTCGGCCAGCACCTTAAAATGCTGACCGAAGGCCCAGTGCCCATCAAGGACGAGACCCAGATACCGCATTTCCCTTTTCAGGGGTATCCGGGTCCCATCCACCATGGGCGTCTTAGCCTGGAGAGGCCCAAAAAAAAAAGTTTTATTTACCTTAGGAATTTCACAAAACACTTGATGAAGTCAGTCATCACATACTTCGGCTTTAACTAGTTGTTGATAGCTGTTGAATAAGATATTACAGTAGCCCAAGAAACAAAAAAAGCCGGCGGAACAATACTCTTGGCACTCTTTTTCAGTCTGAATTATCAAATTAATACAAATAGGTACAGTACAAATTGACCGTGACATGAAAAAACAAAAAACACAAGACAGCTAATTATGAGAGCCAATGTCATGCCAAAACAAAATTGCTTACATAGTAGGTGCAATAAACTATGGATGCACAATACTACCATGACAAACTGGAACCAGAGTATTTGAACGAAAATGGAATAAAATAGTCATAGTATCATTAGCAAAACGACCTGGCACCGCTAGTAGCACCCGTTCACAAATATAACGCAAGCACCAGCCATCTCCCTCCTCGAACATAGTTTAGGGAAGAGGGTGACCCGATACCCGATGCTACCACTAGCCATGCCGCCTAAGGGAGCATGACTTTCTTGCTGTTATCCTGACAAGAAAATAAGTGAGTGGAACAGTCACCAGTATGCCATATGTCATACTACACAACCAAGCCGTAAACAAAATTATTAAGTTATTAGAAACTTTAAGAAATATCATGTTGTGCTTAATCCCATGCCTTTTTATCGTTACATTTGGTGCAGAAAATTTTATACATTCAGTTTTTTTTTATCATTGAAAGCTAGATTCTTTATATTGAACCACTGAACAACATTTGCGAGAGCATTGTTTACATCGTCGTAGTTGGCCCGTGAAACAAAAGGGCCTCGGTCTTCTCCAGCACGACCCTGAGTCCCGACCTTCTTATACGGCACAACACTAGGGCCGCACCTTCCTCTATCCGAGTCACTGACTTGGTGAATGTACTCCCCTGGGCCACTATAAGGGTATCGTCAGCGTAGCAGAATACATTCACGTGGGGCGGCAGAACGCTCCTCAACACCCCGTCATAGCCCAAGTTCCACAAGAGCGGACCAAGCACCGACCCTTGCGGAACCCCACACGTGGTTTGCCACGTCAGGGACCCCCTCCCGTCAACGTAGATGACTTCCCGGTCCCGGAGGTAGTTCTCCAACAGCCACCGCAGATACAGAGGTACCCCGTGAAATCTGAGAGCCTCGAGAATTGCACCAAACGGCAGGATGTTGAAGGCGTTGGCAATGTCCAAGGACACCACTAACGACCTCTACCTCCTCGCAGCACTTTCCGCCGTGAGGACCTTCAGGGCAGAAACGGCGTACAATGTCGACCGCCCCCGTCACCGGAACCCGAACTGCGCCTCGGACAGGTCAGGCCCTACCCCTTCAAGGTGCTGGATAAGTCGGGATGCCAGAATAAATTCCAGCATCTTGGCCATCTCGTCCAGCAGGACCAAAGGCCGGAACGCCGACGGACTGTCAGGCAATCGGCCCTCTTTCCCGAGGAGGCAGAGCCTCCCATCCTTCCAGAGCTTCGGAAACCGTCTGGTTCTCAGAGAGAGGTCGAACACTTCCCGTCGCTCGGACACTAGAGTTTTCATCGCTATCTCCAAGATCCGTCCGGTTACGCCATCCAGCCCTGGGGCTGTCCTCTCCCTCTCCAAGCGGGATATGGCACTCTCCATCTCGGCGTCCAAGATCTCGGGGAGGATCGCAACTCCTCCTTACCATCACGTGCTCCAACGGACCGCCCACGTCAGCACATTCCGCACCGCGAGTGGCGGCAGTGCAGGCGTCGGCCTTATGTCCCGGCTGTCCACACCGGTGATACAGGTCGGAGCGGTCGATCACAGACGAGCACGTGGCACGAATGTGCCCGATCCTCATACACCTGTAGCAGTGCATGGGGCGCGCCTCAAGTGCCGTTACGGCGGCGGAGCTCCAACCGATCAGAAAGCGACCCCCTCACACTATCTTTTTTGCCGCTGATACTGGTCAGCGGACAAAAATAGCGGATGTCCCACGGGCCGACGCTAGAAGTGCATCCACCTTGCTTGCTCGAGTGCACAGTCTTCCCTCGACGCAACTGCCTTCACCACAACCTCAGCGGTGACGGAGTCGTCCAGCCCCTCAATTTGCAGCTCGGCCAGCTTTTCCGGCCGGTCCACTCTGGCGACCTCGGCGAGTACAGCTCGCAGCTTTGCCGCAAGACATCATTGACGCCTGCGCCAGCCACTTACTTCGATATGGCATCGTTTAATAAAGTAAGCATGACATTCTCAACCTGAGTGGAGATATTATCCGCAACTAGTAGACACCAAACGGTTTCAGGTTGTACCACAAGTACCCCGAGTTGATTATATGATTACTTCCTTTTTTGGGCTACAAGGTTTCGGCTCGAATCAAAATTTTTATTTCGGGCTGGATTCTATGCAAGTTTCGGCTCGAAATTAAAATAAATGAATAATTTATTATTTTATGCTTGTTTCGGCTCGAATGTTATTGCTTTTTCGGGTCGGATAGTAATTCAGGTACTTTATCACACTTTTAACAGCGTAATAAATGTACTTTATTTCGGCTGTAACTGCGTTTTTATCGCAAGCCTTATTTATTGGTAGAAGCGATGTAACTACGGGCTAATGTTTTACTTAATTTTGAACGTTTCTCATTAGAAATTGAATAGAATGCTAATTCTGTTGTTGATCTGAATGCCAATTTATATATTTTTTTCCAGGGATCGTCGAGATCATTTAGCAAGATTTCTAAAACATATGCATCCGTTCCTAATAAAGCAACAAATACACTATGGATTATTTGTAATTGAACAACTCGGTTAGTATTAAGACTTACTAAAGGTGTGTGTACCGATTATACGTGTATATACAGATTGGTGTAATGCAACATTCTCACTATCAGTGCATGTTCGCTAATGCCGCGTACCGCGCAATCACTACCAATACCGCGAAAATGCCATTTTTCCGCACTTCGTCACGAACACAGGCCGTCATCCTCGCGTTCTTTTGTCCGTCTACCTAACTACGCAAGATCCACCATGATCGTTGCGCGCGCAAACGTCCGTTCACGGTGGATACCCATTTCCACATGCCCACTCCACGCCTTTTATTATTTTTCAGTTTTTTTTTTGTAATTAAACGAAAAGACAAATCAGGGATCGCGCCAAGCACGCTTTGCAATGCACGGAGCCTGTGCGACTCAGGCGCAGTTCTGGGGCGCGACATTTTTTTTTATTGAAGACTCAACCGTTTTACCTCAATCTCACCTGATGTGAAGATGAGGTCGAAGATGACAGCACGCGGGCCAAGGAAAGAACTGGCTCTTCATAAAATATTGCCGGAACACTTCACCGCCGGAGTGGGAATATTTAGCGGCAGATTTTATATGAAGGGTGGTCGCTAGCCAGTCGGACCCTGATCGGATCTCACCAAGCGGAGGTCACTCGGATTAGTTGCTCTACACGGACAAAAAATGTCCAAATCAATAAGAGTTTTTTACATTGTATGTTATATTGCACAAAGCTGAACGCACTTTTAGATACGACATCACAAACTTTGACCATAGGGCCAGTTCAAATGTTCATAGAGAACGATTGACCATTCAAAGAAAACAAACGTCCTGGACCGTTGTTCAGACATTTTGTTTGAAGACAGTGTTATTTTTTTTCTGTTCTCTGTGTCAATGTGAATGAGTCTGTCCACAGGTCTAAGAGAATTCAACCGAGGGAAGCTATTGAACATCGGGTTCGTGGAAAGCCAGAAGCTGTACCCAGGCGTGTGGCAATGCTTCATCTTCCACGACGTAGACCTGCTGCCGCTGAACTCGCGCAACGTGTACGCGTGCCCGCGTCGCCGCTGGCCGCGCCACATGTCCGCCGCCGTCGACAAGTTCGGATACGGGCAAGTGCTGTCCCTGTGGACGCTTTTAGCCATGGACATCTACGATCCTGACCTAACTATTGATCCTTAAATTCTATCTTGAACTCGACCGTAAAGATTTATCCGCCGCAATAACGTACGTTATTTCGCTTAGTTAATTACTTAATGTATTTTATTTAACAAATTATGTTTAATTTTACACCCAAGTTTAGATACAAAAAAAATACATTGAACAAAAATAAGTACAAAGGTACTACTTATCTCTACTGAATTTCTTCCAGCAGACCCAAGACTGTAGAGTTTGGTTAAGATTCAATAATAGAGTGTACTTATCGATAATATCGTATAAACTACTTCAATATTAATGAATATACGTACCTACATAAAAATACTTTATATACATAAAATAGATATACTAACTTACTAAATTCGTTGTAGCCCATTTAGGGACAGGGGTTGAATGTCTCTTTTTACAGGATTTGCCCACATCTCGAAAATCTGAACAAATAGCATAATAATTGCATCTGAGCAAAGTTATTGTATAAAATTTCTCACTGATTTCCTCAATCCCCGCCTCGGCCCTGCCTCTTGCTGCTACACCCTACATGCAAGCCATATAGTACATGTATCGAACAGATCGGAATCGGCAAACCGACGATACAAACCCAATTGTTTTAATAATAGTTATACGTGAAATCCTACAGCTTAATTCTATGAGTAATTACGAACTACTTACCAACCTGGAGTGGTGCACATTGCGGGCAACGTGGTAAGTGTGTCTGTCTGTATGTATAGGGATAAGGGGTCCCCTTGGGAGGAAATTAAAGGCAACCTAAACTAGATAATTACAAGGCTCATTAAATCTGAGAAGGGAAAGAGAAATATTTGTAAAGGTATCACCTGAACTCCACGTGTCACAACCGGGTATCACTTATACAATATAATGCACTCGGTGTTACTTAATTACGCCACGAAAAAGATCCTTCGATTATTATAAACAATGCGCGCAACCAAAGGTTGCGGTAGAATTATCACAAAATAATCAATATATATACATATATAAAACTGTTCCGTTACTGACTGAGTGACTGAGGTACTGAGTGACTGACAGACAATGTACAGCCGTAACTACTGGGCGTAGAGAGCTGAAATTGAAAACATACATTCTTTAGGGGATGTACGGGTGCACTAAGGAAGGAATTCCCGAAATTCCCACGGGAACGGGAAATATGGGACTTTTTAGTTTGTATGAAAAATCTTATTCCTTGAGTGCGCCGATGTGAAACTTGATGTAAAGGTTTTTCAATGTGTGTCTGTTTGTGTTATGAAAGGAATTCCCGAAATTGCCACGGGAACGGGAAATATATGATGTTTTAGTTTGTATGAAAAAACCTTATTCCTTGAGTGCACGGATGTGTCTTAATAAGTGTCTGTTTGTTATATGAAAGTAAATTCCCGAAATTCCCACGGGAATGGAAAATATAGGACTTCTGAGTTTATGCGTGTACGAAGTCGCGGGCAAACGCTCGTTTTAATATATTTTTCTACCCGCTGATTTCAACTTAGGCTTGCGATCTATTCCGAACAGTACACGTATCCACAAAGGGACTTTTCTAAGATGGGAAAGAGGTATCAGCGGAGCTTTAGCGATTTCCATTTATTGGTGCTGAAAATAATCGCTCGAGAAGAGGTTCGTAATCCTCAGGATCTTTATATCGAACTTATCTAAGTAAGTGGGTGTGAGAACAAGCAGACATTAGAAGATAGAATTGCCCTCATTTTTCGATTGTAAAAATTTATCACGTGATTTACTATACTAAAATAAATATTATGTTATTATGATACTGCGATGAGTAACGTCTAAAAGTACTAGTAAGGAGAAAAAAATAAAGTAATTATTCTATTTGTAAGTAATTCAAACAAAATTACCTGAAAACACCGTGTTACAGCCTTACCGCAGAGTAACGCTTCATGGTTTGACATTGCTTTTAATTCGTGCTGTTTTTACGTTTTGCTTGATTATAATATCTGTTTACCATGGCTGATAAATATACAATTAGTGATAGTGCAGTAATAAGTGATAGAGTAAACATTTCAAGTGGGATTGGAAAAGAGGAGTTGCTGGGACCCTTGAGCCAATTACTATCGCTGATCCTCCGGCGCCTGACACAGTGCTGGCTTCAACTTTTGCAACAATGATTGCATTGGGTACTGCGGATGTCGAAAGGCTGACATTTCGTGCAGTTACACATATTTCGGTGCATGCATAAATTGAGTATTTGTAGATACACTAGACAAAGAAGATGAGGACATTAAAATGATTAATAAAGATGATAATATTTACTTTTGTATACATTTATAAAAATTCAACCCAATGTGTTTTTTTTTTTTAAGTGAAATCTTCTTTAGCGGCCTTGTGCACTTTTTTGGAATGGGTAAAAAAATTTAAACTCACGTCAGGTCACGTGTCCTGATCGAAAATTCGTAAAACGGATGGAGAGTAGACAGCTGGCGCGGCATAGGAGAGGGAGTATCCCCCTCTCTTTCTATGGCGCGGCGAAAATGTTATACTAGAGGAAAATTTAAGTAATTTTTAATTAATATAATTTTATTTTATTATATTCAGGTTAGGTCAGGTTTAATGAATTTTCATTTATTAATTAAAATAATTTTATTATTGAAATTAGGTTTCGATCGAGTCTACCGTACTGCTTGACGAAATTATTAATATAGATACATATGTACTTACACATTATAGATGTAATATTTTCCGTTAAACTAAAGGATTAATTTCATGGAATATTTTGTATTACTTCTTAACAAAAACTACTTTAAATGCTAGCAAATATTATACTCTTTGAAATAAGACCACTTTTAAGTATGGGGCGATATGAAAACATGAACAAAGGAGTTTAAGTAAAGTCGTAGAAATACGAGATAAAAAAAATTAAAATGGCTGTCATTCAGAGGGGTGAGAGGTGCGACCCCCTTTTTATAGTACTATACTTGGGTGAAGTATCGCAAATCAGAAATGCCTAACACACTGCATAATATTATTTTACAGTGTAATAAAACGAACCTTGTTTGAAACACCTGGTGTAGTGTTGTCTGCTCTTTAATTTTTTTAAAAATTTGATCTGTTGTGAAGAAGTGGAAAGAAAGACAACGGTAATCATCTTTTTAAAATATGAACACAATGGGTAACAGCTCACGGCCAACGTATTTTATACCTATTCCATGTATCTAGATATTGTATATTAGCCTTTTTGCGTTTTATAAATCCAACAAAACATTCAAGTTCTACATCACATGTGGACAATCGTTCAAGGACCGACGATCTGGTGGCGGTCGCTGGGGAACGCCGGGTGACGGCGGCGCGGGGCCGAGCGACGTGGACAGTCTTGGAGGAGGCCTTTCTCCAGCAGGGGCGTCTCAAGGCTGCTGATGATACCTTCGTACCCGATTCACGTCGAGTAACATCCCGTAAACATTCTTATTCAATTCTTCTACTGAAAGTAAACTTCATCAAAATTCACACATTCACATTTTCACAGGTTACCATATGATGGACTTTTTGGGGGAGTGTCAGCGGTGACTTTGGAGCAGTTCACCAAAGTCAACGGCTTCTCCAACGAATACTGGGGTTGGGGCGGAGAAGATAATGACATGTTTAAAAGGTGATGTATCTGCTTATTGATATAAAAAGCGTTCGGGAACTTTTTCGTTTTGTACAGGACAGGGAAAAAATCTGTCTTCTGACGGCCAACCAATACAAGTGGAAAGGCACCTAAAGATGATTTCAACTGAGGCTCGTATCATGGAAACTTACTCCGCTAGGAAGGCTACGGGGCGACACATTTATTGAAAGTTATCTCTTGTGAATTGTAGCGATTGTATGTTTGAGTATTAATAAATGCTTAAAAACGCTTTCAAAATACAAGTTTACGTATCGTATTTGTAAAATTAGGCTTGAATTCTAAATTTTTAGTAAAGTGATGGCTAGTCCATGCTTGAGTCATAATCGATAATTAACTATATTTTTATTTATTTAAGGAAGACTATCAGTTAATTACAATAGAATAAAACACGAATTAGTTATTTTATAACCATTTACAAGTCTCCACGAGTAGAAAACATAATTAAGCATACAAAAAAAAAACATTAGTGAACCGTAAGTTATACAAGACAATAGATAAAGTCTTAATTCTAAACAACACTTGATTTCTATCACTATGTTTGTAATATAATTTATTAATATATACACTATCAAAAACATTATAGTGAAATGCCAAATATCAGTTAATTGAGAAGAAAAATTGAGTTGGACCGCGTCGGGGTCCCTTGGCTAGTGACTACCTCTGCCGCCAAATATTACCGACTAGGACGATGATGTGTTCCGGGAATATTTTATGAAGAACTAGGGCTTGAAGTGCTTCCACGCTGGACTGGGAGCGAAAGAAAAACGTAGAGTGTACTAGATGCTTCTCTTCCCGGGCATGCTGTCACATCAGTTTCACATCAACAACTGTACTAACTAATGTTATATCTAATATATAAAATTCTCGTGTCACAGTTTTCGTTGCCATACTCCTCCGAAACGGCTTCACCGATTTTGATGAAATTTTTTGTGCTTATCCGGTACCTATGAAAATCGGCCAACATCAATTTTTTTTTATTTATATGGCAAAACAACGTTTGCGGAGTCAGCTAGTTTGATTATAATATTGCTTTCAGGTTAACATTCAATAACTACACAATCGCAAGGTATGACCTTTCGATAGCTCGGTACGTCATGTTGAAGCACAATCAACAAGCTCTGAATCCAATAAGGTAATATATTTTTTTATAGACAATGGAAGATTATTGGGAACCCTAGGGACTACGATGAGTTTAAATTGCTACGGTCTAGGCAAAAGAAACTGCAGAACACTTGTTTTAAATCCTACCTTAATCGTATGCAAACCTTTAAGAGAAAAAAGCCTAAACAACTATGGTCATTCATTAAATCCTTACGCAACAACAGTACAAGTTATCCAAATAAGTTAACCCTTGGTGATGTGGTATGCTCAGATGATGCAGCAGCCTGTGCAGCATTCAATCGTTATTTTGAGAGTAATTTTATTAAGCCAGTCAGTAACTATAACGTTCATTTATTACAATACCATGAAACTTTCGACAGTATTAACACTATTGATATCACAGAGACAGATGTTATAAAAGTGATCAAGTCATTAGATATTAACAAGGGAGCAGGAAGTGATGGTATACCACCGATATTTGTAAAGAAGTGTGCCAATAGTCTTGCGAAACCTCTTACACTGATCTATAATGCATCTATAAAAAAATTTAAATCATTTCCTTCAAAGTGGAAAGAAGCCACGATTGTTCCAATTCATAAAAGTGGGACTAAAGAGAAAGTGGAACACTATAGGCCTATTTCAGTACTAAACATATATGGAAAAATACTAGAAACAATTGTTCATAATCAAATAGCACCTACACTTCGGAAAAATATTCCAAACGAGCAACATGGATTTTTACCAAGACGTTCTACAATCACAAACTTAGCGACTTTTAGTGACCAAGTCCTGGACGAAATGAGTCATAACAACCAAATAGACGTCGTGTACACCGATTATGAAAAAGCTTTCGATAGGGTAGACCACATTATTCTATTGCACAAAATAGAAGCTTTAGGAATCAAGGGTGATCTCCATAGATGGTTTCATTCTTATATATCGAATAGAACACAAGCTGTCCGAATTGGTACTGCACTTAGCAATCACGTCATTATACCTTCTGGTGTTCCACAGGGTTCTGTTTTGGGCCCCGTTCTTTATAATGCTTACATTTTTGACATTACAACATTCATCCATAGTTCCAGCTGTCTTATGTTCGCTGACGATAAAAAACTTTTTGCTACCATAAAATCAGTTGATGACTGTCAACGGTTACAAGGGGATTTGGACAATTTATCTAAATATTACAAAATTAACAGAATTACAATTAATACTGCCAAAAGTGTTCAAATATCTTACTCCCGAAAAAAAACTAAAATTACTTTTGACTATAGTATAAACGGAGTTAACATAAAAAGATCGTCTTCAGTTCGAGATTTGGGTGTTCAATTGGACTCCAAACTTCTTATGTCCGATCACATCGACGTAATTGTTGACAGGGCATACAGACAGTTAGGGTTTATTAAACGTACATGTGAACCTTTCAGTGATATTTCTTGCATAAAAGTACTATACTCTGCATATGTTCGTAGTATCCTTGAATATGGTTGCAGTGTCTGGTCACCCCAGTACACTACCTACATAAATAGGATTGAAAAAGTTAAAAAAAAATTCCTGAAATTTTTAGCTTTTAAAGATCACTTGTACTTCAACAGCTACTATGATGCTTGTCTACATTACCACCTCGAACCACTCGATCTACGACGTCGTAAATATGACATGGTTCTTCTTCATTCGATATGGTCCGGTCGAGTTAACTGTGAATTGCTTTTAGGCAAATTAACGCTACAAGTTCCTAAAAACCGCACTCGACACACTAGTCTTCTAGCAGTTCCTTTCCAAAGAACCAACTATTCACAAAACTCAGTCATGTGTAGACTGGCACGTACTTATAATAAATTCTATCCTAGTTTAGACCTATTTAATTTAACATTGACCAGTTTTAAGAGCAACATTATGAAAACGCACTTTGAATTTATTAAACAATTTATGTAATAAACAAAATAAAACAGCCACACAAACATATCTAACAAAGCACGTACACATCCACACACACAAACGCACACCTTTACACAGTCTCATTTTTTTTGTATGAAATGTACATAATAATTGTTCTTGGTTGTCTTTACTTTTATTAGTTTACTAGCTGCTGCCCGCGACGTCGTCTGCGTGCAGCAGCTATGCAGCACCAAACGCACCTACGATTATAACACTGCTAGCGTGATAATATGTAGCCTATATGTTGACCCGACTTCTTAACTATCTTCATGCCAAATTTGAAGTAAATCCATGCAGTACTTTTTGAGTTTATCCCGGGAAGACAAACAGACAAACAGACAAACAGACAAAAATTCTAAAAACTATATTTTTTGTTTCTGTTTCGATTGTAGATCATACCCCAAGTATTCTTTTAAAAAAATATTCAATGTACAGTTTTGACTTTCCTACCATTTTATTATATGTATAGATTAGTTTTTTTTTCTTTAATATTATTTCTCTATTATTGTTTCTTATTTCGAGAAGATTGGCAATGATTATTTGGATTTTTTTTATCGGTTTGCTTTTAATTTTATACAAATTGTGGTAATGTTTAATTGGCCTTATGCTATACAAATTGTAACTTACATAATATTTAAGTAACGCTGTACATTACCTGAATAAATAAATAAATAAATATGTATAAGACCTTATTTATTCACCATTGTACACTTATTTACTAACCAGCACTGGGTCAACATTGCCTAAAACTTTCTTGTCACTAAGGCAAGAATCTCGTAGACCTGCAGTAGGCACATTACAAAGAGTTGTGATGTTCACTTATAAATAAAATCATAACGCAAGAGCACAAATGATGGTCTAAACAATAACAGTGGACTTCTATATTGAAAAAACATTTTAAATACAAGATTCTCCCATATTAAACAGTAAGAAATATAGATTTTGATTGATATGTAAATACTCATACAGGGTGACTGGCGTCAAATTTTAGATATTGAAGGTGAGCACTCTGTAGGTACTCGATTCTAATGATAATTATGTTATAAAAGTAGGTACTTAATTTTTCACCAGAATTCAATATAAATGAATGAAGAGACATGACTACACTCTACTCGACTCGCAGCCTCAGTCAACACGCACACAGAAGTGTTCCCGCCACACGCGCACCACAACTCAAAAATTCAAAAAATTTAAAAAGTTTTGTTCATCTTAGGAATTTCACAAAACACTTGATGAAGTCAGTCATCATATACTTCGGCTTTAACTAGTTGTTGATAGTTGTTAAATAAGATATTACAGTAGACCAAGAGACAAAAAAAGCCGGCGGAAAAAAACTCTTGGCACTCTTTTTCAGTCAGAATTATCAAATTAATACAAATAGGTACAGTACAAACGGTTTAAGACTGCACTCAATAGTTTTCTTGTTGAAAATGCATATTATGACTTAAAAGATTTTTTATATCTCAGACATAATATTGATTTAAAATGTATACCTATATTGTTTTTGTTATTTTATTTTCTTTATCTTAGTTGGTCATATATGTAGATTTTGTTTTTATTTAATTTATTATGCTAAAATTGTATATTAAGCTAAAATATTCAGTACTTATAATTTTCTTTTGACATAAAATTTTATTATTAACTATACCGATTCTGACACTGTTATACCAATTTTGACATTACATTTTAATATTTGCTGACTTGCTTCTAATATTCTATTATTATTATTATTACATTTTTTTGAACTTTTAATTTATAATTTTAAATCTCTTGTCTATATATTTTTTTATCTTTGTATTACTTTACCTTATATATTCATATGCCAATGTAATGGCGAATCATGGCTGCACATCATTATTAATTGTACCATATGTTTTATTTTTACCTGTGATTATGAATGAATAAATGATTTGATTTGATTTGATTTGATTTGATTACAAATTGACCGTGACATGAAAAAAAACAAACACAAGACAGCTAATTGTGAGAGCCAATGTCATGCCATAACCAAATTGCTTACATAGTAAGTGCAATGAGCTATGGATGCACAATACGAACATGACAAACTGGGACCAGAGTATTTGAACACGAATGGAATAAAATAGTCATAGTATCATTAGCAAAACGACCTGGCACCGCTAGTAGCACCCGTTCACGAGTATAATGCAAGCACCAGCAATCACCCTCCTCAACCATATTTTAGCGAAGAGAGTGAGCCGATACCCGACGCTACCACTAGTCATGCCGCCTGAGGGAGCATGACGTTCTTGCTGTTGTCTTGACAAGAAAATAAGTGAGTGGGACAGTCACCAGTATGTCATATGTATACTGCGCAGCCAAGCCGTAAACAAAATTAATAAGTAATTAGAAACTTTTAGAAATATCCTGTTGTGCTTAATCCAATGACTTTTTATCATCTAAGCTAAGTAATCTTTAGTTTTATAATAAGCTTTTCGAGATAGAGTGTTTTTAATGATTGATTTAAATTTATTGAATGGCAGGGATTGAATTGACTTCGGAATTTTGTTATACATATACAGGGTGCCCAGGAAAGAATGGATAACCTCTGAAAGGCTAATAGTAGAACTAAAGGCAAGCCCAAAATAAGATTTAAAAAAATTATAACCCTTACACTGCTAGAAATATGGCGCTTTAAAAAAAAAACATTATTTTTTTTGTCTGATTTCATATTTTTACTCGTAACGAGGTCAAATCAGTTAATACCATAATTATTTTGTGCTTAAAATATTTAATATTAACCGCATCAGTGAGTTACTATCAAATAAAATAGCTAACTGGAATATTTTTGTCAAAAAATAATGTTAAACTATTGTTTTGTGTAAAATTAATGAATAAATATTTTTGATGTGAAACTTTAAACAGCTCTGCTGTAAAAAAATAATATGAAAGCAACAGTGGCCAATTATTTCAAAATATTCCTGGTTTAATGACGTTTCTAAAAGTATGTAATATGTTGTTATTGTAATGAAAAAATATTGAACTATTGGTATTAATGTGTAAAATGGGATAATTATTTAATACTAGCAAAATTAAAAAAAAATCAATAAAACAAAAAAATATGATTTTCAATTGATATTTATTGCATACACATTACAATAATTTAGAGCAAAACTGTTCAAATTGTCTGCCCCCCATCCTGATACAGGCCCTACATCTACGGATAAAGGATCTTCGAAGAAATCGCGCGTGACGTTGATCATTGATTTTGTTTGCAGCGGCCTGAACACGGGCTCGTAGATCTTCTAATGAAGACTGGCTGCCGGTAACCCTCTTCCTTAAGACACCCCCAGTAAAAAAAGTCCAAAGAGTTTAGATCCGGGGATCTTGGGGGGCATAGAATAGGTCCCAGGCGGCCTATCCACCTGTTAAGGTAGGTTTCGTTCAAGTATGCACGTACTGCAACATCATAGTGTGCTGGACAGCCATCATTTTGAAGCCAATATGTGTCGCAAAGCTCTTCGGGCACGTCTACCAATAAATTGGGTTAGTCATTTTGAAGAAAATTTCGATAACTTTCTCCTGATAAGTTACCTGGGAGTTCAAAAGGGCCTATAATTTTACCATTAATAATCCCAGTCCAATAATTAATTTTAAACTGGTATTGCGACCTGTTTTCTCGATTGACGAATAGATTTTCAAGCTGCCAGCTATGTAGGTTGTGTAAATTCATGTAGCCGTCCCTCTTCAAAGTAGATTCATCACTCCACAGAATTTTATTGAAGAACTGCGGATCTTCGTTCATCTTTTCTAACATCTTGCGACAAAATTGAACTCTAAGTTGAAAGTCTCTTGGAAGTAGAATTTGCACGCGTTTAAAATGATACGGATGGAATCTGTTTTTCTTTAAAACATTGTGCACGGTTGATATGTCTTAGCCCGTGCGGCGAGCTATTTCTCGCGTTGAGGTCGTAGGGTCTTGCTCAACTTCATTGAGGATATCTTCTTCGACGTCAAGCCGACCAACCCTTTCGGGACCAGCACCACCGACACTGCCACCAGGCATTCTGCCTTCGGAATAACAGCCATGAACCCTAATAAAAACACGGTAATCTGGATGACGTGAATTAGGATACCGTTCGCGATAAAGAGCTGCAGCAGCATTTGCATTACCTCTACACTCCCCATAGATAAACTGCATATTGGCATATTCTTAAGACGAATAAACGTATCGCGGCATGTTGACAAAGTCCGTTAAAATAGCCAAGGTCGTCGTAGAATCACCAATCGAAATTCCAATCACTGTGCTACACAAAAGTCCGTTAAAATAAACAAGGTCGTCGTAGAATCACCAAAGTTCCAATCACTATGCTACACAAAAGTCCGTCAAAATAACCAAGTTGTCTTTTTAAATAATAGGAATTATAAGCTTAATTAACAAAATACGTGTGACGTAGAGCAAGTCCAGAGATTCACTAAACAATACAAAGAAACGAACGAACGCACCGTAATGCACCGATCCAGTCACATGATGACCTTTCTGTTTCATCTATCGTAGGTACCTGTTTGATGCTTCTCTCTCTCTTTCTTAGAGCCGGGGCTTATTATTATTACCGGGGCAAAGGATGAATCACATACAGGGTAGGGCGCAGATAACCGCAATTTAAAATGATTGTCAACATTATTTTAATAATTTAAACAGTTTTAAGTTTATTCCTATGGCCAGGATCAGGATGGAGGGCAGACAATTTGAACAGTTGCTCTAAATTACTGTGATGTGTTAAAATACCTATCAATTTAAAATCATATTTTTTTATTTTATTGATTTTTTTTAAATTTTGCTAGTATTAAATAATTATCCCATTTTACACATTAATACCAATAGTTCAATATTTTTCATTACAATAACGACATATTACATCTTTTTAAAAACGTCATTAAACCAGGAATATTGTGAAATGATTGGCCACTGTTGCTTTCATATTATTTTTTTACAGCAGAGCTGTTTAAAGTTTCACATCAAAAATATTTCTTCAGTAATTTTACACAAAACAATAGTTTAACATTATTTTTTGACAAAAATATTCCAGTTAGCTATTTTATTTGATAGTTACTCACTGATGCGGTTAATATTAAATATTTTAAGCACAGAATAATTATGGTATTAACTGATTTGACCTCGTAACGAGTAAAAATATGAAATCAGACAAAAAAAATAATGTTTTTTTTTTAAAGCGCCATATTTCTAGCAGTGTAAGGGTTATAATTTTTTTAAATCTTATTTTGGGCTTGCCTTTAGTTCTACTATTAGCCTTTCAGAGGTTATCCATTCTTTCCTGGGCACCCTGTATACGTATTGACATTCCAATAAATGATTTGCTGCTTTGCTGAAAGGCTGGCTACCTTAATTTAGGAAACGCTCACTGATGGTCGTTCCTAGACTTTACAGAGTAATTTGTATCATGATTATCTTTCCTAGTTTTAAATTTATTACTATTCTTATAAATATACATAATGTTTTCATAAATATATTGTGATGCAAGAGTCAAGATACCAATCTCTTTAAACTTTTCTCGAAGAGATTCTCTGTTTCCAAGTTTATACATTCCACGAATAGCCCTTTTCTGCAGTGTAAATATCGTGTCAATATCTGCGGCATTGCCCCAAAGTAGGATGCCATAGTACATTATACTATGAAAATAACAAAAATATACCAGCTTCGCTGTATTAACATCAGTCAATGAGCGAATTTTCTTTACCGTGAACGCTGCAGAACTAAGTCTACTCGCTAGTTGTGAGATATAGGCGCCCCATTGCAATTTAGAATCTAAGGTAATTTCAAGAAAAACAGAGTTATCTACTAGATTAAACCTGTTCCCATTAAGCCGCAGATCAGACTCAACTTGTTTTACATTTGGTGCAGAGAATTTTATACATTTAGTTTTTTTATCATTGAAAGCTAGATTATTTATATTGAACCACTGAAGAACATTTGCGAGAGTATTGTTTACATCGCTGTAGTTTATTTTATGTCTTATCATTTTAAAAATTAATGATGTGTCGTCAGCAAATAATACAAGCTCGTGATTATTGCCTACCATATAGGGTAGATCATGTAGACTAGAAAGAAAAATGGGCCCAGAATTGATCCTTGAGGCACTCCCATTCTCACAACCGACCCAGCCGACCTTTTCCGGTTAACCTCAACCTTCTGAATTCTATCACTTAGATATGATTTCAAAAGTTTGAGGTAAGTAAATAGATAAATATAAATAAAATCCCAACAAAAAAGTATCTATTGTATTACGCTTATGTGACCATGCGTTGCGTAATAAATACTTTGAGTTTCGGTTGAGTTTTCTCAGTAGGTAAATAATTCATATTTATTTTTTATTTTATTTTTCTCCTCTTGTATAATCTCAAACTATCAAGTCCTAAAATTTAGAAAGTGACCCACCAGTCACTCTGTATAATATTTTAAATCTGTGATCGAGGATTTGCGTTAACAACACAAGAACTCACCCATAAATGGCAGTAGACCGTTTCACCTACTTTTATCTTGTCCTTAAATGAAAGTCCGTTATTTTTTTACTCACAAACGCTTTAAAATTATTACTTAACTTACAAGCGTAAGTTAATAATATCGAAATTAGAACTATGAAATATGCAGGAGGCATATTGTGTTAGTGTAAAATGGAGAATGACAGGCACGATTATTAACCGCATCTCGTGCAATGCTAAAATATAAATGAACAATGTATAAGCTGTTCACACACTGGATATAGAACATAACAATGCATTATGTCCGCGCTGTTTCTACCTACTATGAATATTAATACCTACATTTACTGCTTTCAGACATTTACTGCTTACATTTACTGATAAATGTAGGTATTAATATTTTAAAAATTAAATAATTTTCGAATTCGGACTACAATAGTCCGAGTGAAGTCCGTCGGAGTGCCGCCGCTTGCTGGCGAACGCGCTTGTCAGCAACGACCCACCGTATACAGGGTAGATTTGTAGTTACCAGTCCAATTTTTTTACTCAATAAGTATCATTTAAAGAAACGACATTTGCAAAAAAAAGTATTTTTTTTTCTCTGTAAGGAAATTAATATGTTCGCTAACATATTAAGCAAATCATGGTCACTCTAAAACTCTAAATTACCATGAAAATGAAGACAACTACGCACTACTACAAAACATCTTGTAGTACTACGTCGTAGTATTATCAATAAAATGCCGTTTCGTAGTTAGCCAATGTTCATCAACAGCGACTATTTTTTTAAAAGTTTGTTGCCCAAATTCATCATTGCTTCGGTATCATTGCTTACAGCAATATCTAATGAGGAGCCCTTTTTTCACCAAAATTCCTTGCTCTATGTTCGACCTCAATATCTCATACTATTAGAAGGTGATTGAGCTCAAAACATGCTATTTTAGGAGCGACTTATGTATTTATGAATTTTTTAAACCGGAATTGTATTTTCTTACTAGCTACTCCAGTTGTTTATTTAGCTTTGATTTAAAATATTTGCCTAACTTTCATTTGGACACGTTTCAGACACGCTCTGCTGTCGAGAGAGATGGGCGCATACAGAAGTGATGGTCTCAGCAATCTTGAGTACTACGTCATGAAAATATCGCAGAATCGCCTTTTTACTCACATACTTGTGGACATTGGCTAACGACATGGTTGATCCGTTTTATCTAATGTATTTCGGTAAAGATATAAATAATTATTTATTTATTATCAATAACGAAATTATTAATAATCAAACAAATAAATTACATATACCCATGGGTCTCAAGAAAACTTTCGTGCTTTGCAGGAAACGTCAAGCAGTCGGTCCCGAGTGCTGTATACTTGTATACAGAAGTCACCTAAGGTCTGTTAAAAGCCATTTTGGCGTCCTGAAAATTCCTCCTCGTCACCTCCTCGTCACCCAGGAGAGATACTCATGGCTTGAGAGTGGGCTCATTACAAAGAGTTGTCATGATGATGATGATGACATATAAATTACCTAAACTGACAACCATATAGCCCAAAAGTAAACGTTTACATTTATGATTAAATGTATTTTTGTGATTATTACATAAGCTTGTGTTGTATTTTTGTATCAGTAGTCTATACAGCGGAACTAGAGGAATCCTAGTATATAACTCAGACGAAATATTGGTTTCCTAAACTAGCCCCGTTGGGAGTCGACCCACGACCTCTCACGCCGCAGACGAACGCTGCGCTAACCTATGGAAACCGTCGAAACAATAAGCAAACCTTTGCGGAGAGTCCCATGTCCCATGTGATATCCTTATCTTTTAATTGTGAGTGCAATGGGACAATTAATATTTTTATAATTTGACTTTTTATAATTTGAAATTTTCTATTAATTCGAATCATTTAATTTTCTTTTCATTTATGCTTTTTTATTATTAATACTTTTGACATGGAATAGAATTATATGATTATTTAATCAAGTATTTCAAATGCTTATTAGATTAGAATATTATAACAAAAATACCTATAATTTATGTATATTTGCACGCTGAAATATCAGTAGTATGTGACCGGAAATGTATTATATTATGACACAACACCAATTTGTACGCATATACTGGCAAATAAAGGATTTTATTATTATTATTATTATAACATTTTGTTATAAAATGACGTGCCATGTGAAATGTCATAACGAAGAAAAACCTTGTTCCTTTCGACATTACAACTCCTTTAGTCGGTGCTAATAGAAGGTCTATTAGCACCGATCACAAAACTTGTTGAAATGACATAAAATGAAGACAAAAAAACAGAAAAAGACATGTTCAAGCAGTGCTTAGTCATAATGTAGAAAAAGCTATTTTAAGATGTTAAATTATAGTGAAAAGTTATTTTTAAGTTGTAAAATATTTATAACTTTTATTAGTTCTTATTATTAGCTTAAGTTAAGTTTTAAATAAGTTTGTTTTTATGGTTAAGAGAACCATTGTCTTGACAAACCCAGAAAGAGCTTTAACCCTTTATAGGGCAGAAAATTATTTTTGTCAAATTTGAATTTTTGGTATCGGGATAGGTTAAGGGGTACATAAGGACTGGATTTAGCGTGATATTTACTAGTTTATTAATTCGGGTGTGGCTGTAGGGCGTGGTTCCATATGTAACCAAGACCATTAAGAGAAAAAAATTGGTGGTTTCATTTGAAACCATGACCGTTTAGGGAAACAATTTATAAATAAAATCAAATCATAATTAAATCAGTATTATTTAAAATTACAATATTTTGTCCTTTTTCATCATAAAAAAACACAAACTATATTAATTAATAAGTGAGGAAGTGTATCTACTATTATAACAAAAATGACTCCTTTGCGTCATAAAAGTAACAAAAAAACTCTTCTAAATAATAAAGGTATGAAAACAAACTCTTATAAAGCTCTTTCATATCAAACTACAACAATTTGTTAGTAAATTTTCATAGAATATCTAAATATAGTATTAAAATCAACAACTTTACGACTCTAGTCTCAGGAATCACAATTTTTTTGGCCTCGTCCTCCTTGTTGTGTCGGTACTGCTGGTGATGGAACTGGTGATATGGGTTTTGGTGAATCATCACCAACGACTGGAGCTGGCGATTGATGTGGAGGTGTATCCATTATATCGCGATGAAAGTCTCCTCCAGCAGCCAATGTCCGTGATATGACATTCAGAGGACGATCATCTTCAGGTTCTGAATCCCCTCCTATGTCAGAATTTTCAGCTTGTTCGTCGTCTATACCCTCGATCAAACTGACTAGCTGATCGTAGGGTATATTTTCTAAATCAAATGCTCGTATAGACATCTAAAACAAACAGAAAATACATTACTGTAATGCTCCAGTTAGGTTGCACTTACCGCACAAACCTCACCGGCCTCCATACCTACACTTTGATACGTAATATCATCTTTGTGCAATAATATTTAAATAAACTAATTGTTTTCAGGCATAAAGTAATAATTCTACTTTGCAAAAGTTAACTGTAATAGTCCCAAATACGTAAAATAAACAAATGAGAATCTGGAATAAATACTTTTTAAAATTCTAACCTATAAATTGTTTTTACTACCTATTCATTTTAAATCCTTCTTGTACTTTATATATACAAGTTGAGATTGTGATTTATATACCAAATTAAAGGAAAATAACTAAATTATCTATTAACTTACCTTGAAACCCTTAAATATCACATTTGACCACTAAATTCTTTAATAATATACGAGACACAATCACTTCTCCAGGTCGTAAACACTTATGAGACAGAAGGCACAAACGTAACCACCAATAAGTTGCACCCTACCAAGGTTATGTGACTAACTTCACTTTAGTGGTTTCATTTGTTATTTGCGCCCGTTCAGCGGCTACTCTTTTAACCAATAAGGTCGACTACTAATGCAAGCTTATATGAATTATGAGCCTTAAAGTCAAACTTGTCAGGTGGTTACAACCGCCATACTGATTTCACCTCTGACCTATAAAGGGTTAAGACACTTACTTAGTTTAGATATCATGCCTGTGATACCCTGGGTCATGATAAACAGATGAAATGACGTTTTATTGTATTGTATTTTTTGCTTATTTTTGTAATTTAGTTTATATGAATTATTATTTCGTCACTTTATTCGAAGATACAGGTGAGAAGATATATGTATAAAATACATATAATATATTCTCACCTATATCTTCAAATTAAGTGCGTCATATAATACTGATCGAACTTCACTTGGAAGTTCGTTTGATCATGTATTATGTTGTTTAAACTAATATTAATTTCACAATTGATGTTATTCTTAGATATAAGTATTTTCCAGAAAAAAATATTTAATAATTATTATTATTTTAATTGTTATGGTAAATTTATACTAATGCAAAAGTAATAAATAAATTTAAAAAAACAAGTGATTGATTTGAGATACGAATACTGTTTGTGTAATGAAATGGTCTTTTCTGAAACATATTTTTTTTGTTTTATCGATATAGGTAGGCTTCGAAAGAGTTTAGAAGATACTTTTGATGTATTTTGTAACTACTGATTTTATTTATTGCCAGTTTTTCATCATGAAAATAAATTTGAACTGAATCTCAAATATCTTAAGCTGCCACACCGTTATTTAAGATTATGGGAAACCTAAAAATAGTTTATTAAGAATATTTAATACAATCGATTGCAGTATTTTTTATAATATGAAAAAAAAAACAAAAAGTTTTATCGATCGTAAGATCATCAAACGGCCACTTTATGACATCATAATTTTATACTTCGGCTTTAACAAGGTGTTGATAGTTATTGAATACAGAAGACTAAAAGATAAAAAAAGCCGGCGGAAAAAAACTCTTGGCCCTTTTTTTCAGTCAGAATTATATAGAAGTAGGTGCAGTGGAAATTGATATGGAAAAAAAAAAACAAACACAAGACAGCTAATTGTGAGAGCCAATGTCAAACCCGACGCTACCACTAGCCATGCAGCCTGAGGGAGCATGACGTTCTTGCTGCTGTCTTGACAAGAAAATAAGTGAGTGTAACAGTCACCAGTATGTCACATGACATTTTGCATAGCCAAGGTAAAAAAAATTAATAATAACCTTTAGAAATATCCTGTTGTGTGCTTAATCCCATGTCTTTTTATCTTCTAAATAATCTTTAGTTTTATAATAAGCTTTTCAAGATAGAGTGTCTTTAATTATTGATTCAAATTCATTGAGTGGCAGGGATTGAATTTACTTTGAAAATTTGTTATGCCTACAGGGTTAATTTTAATTAACGCATCACATCTTGCGGGCACTCTCTCCACATTAATCCCAACATTATTTGTTCTATGACTGTTCACAAATCTTGATAAATAAATAACACAAAAAATAAGAACACAAAAAGTTTTGCTCTTTACTCTACATTTTTGACATTCCGATAAATTTGCTGCTTTTAGTCAGCCTTACTTTGGAAATGCTAACTTATCGTCGTTCCTAGTCCTTACAGAGTAATTTGTATCATGATTATTTTTCCTAGTTTTAAATTTATTGCTATTTTATAATCATTTATTAATACTCTTATATATCTTTTGATGCAAGATACTCTTTAAACTTTTCTCGAAGAGATTCTCTATTTCCAAGTTTATACATTCCACTTTGTAAGAGTTTGTTATGTAAAGTTTGACAGACAGTTTGAGTGGACAGGGCTGTTAACCAGCTCGAAGCGCTAGACTCTGTTGACCGAAGAGCCCGTAAACTCATAAATAACAACAACCTTACATATAGAAAATTGCAGACGCTGGAGCATTGTCGTAAGGTTGCTTGTTTAACAGTATTTTATCGGTTAAATTTTGGTGAGTGTGCGAGTGCTCTTTTTGACCAAATTGAACCCACCCCTTTTTACCACCGGACTTCCAGACGCAGACACAACTTCCATCCCTATATAGTGGATATACCAAGAAGTCGAACAAAACGCTTCGATAGTTCCTTTTTGGTACGGATTGCCAAGGTGTGGAACAATCTGCCTGCGTCTGTTTTTCCTGACCACTACAGTCCTGGAACTTTTAAGTGTCGAGTGAATAGGTTTCTCGTGGATGGACGTGTAACACCATAGTCTTCATGCGCACTTTCCATCAGGTGGCATGGAAGACAAACGTCCTATCCTTACAATATAAAAAATAAAACTTCACTCCCGGATTTTAAGGTGCTGGTATAATGGCAGTAAATCTTTCAAATATACTTTTAATAGATCTTGCAAGATTTGAGAAGAAATTGCTTTTCAAGGCAGCATATTCTTAAATCCAGAAAAGGATGTTAATAAAAAAAACTAGAACTAGAACCGTAACAATCTGGAACAATGACTAATACAGATGCTGCTATGCATTTCTACCTACAAGACATTCCTACTAAAAATATTGTACCCAACAACCTAAAGGCAACGTTCAATAGCGGTTCTGGAGATTTACACAAAATGAAACTTACATCTTTGAAAAGTTTATGTCATCGAGGTTTAGAATACAGCTAAATGAAAATTCAATTCACCCCGTTTAATTTTTTTTTAATGCAAAGTGATTGATAGGTACTGATATTTCCTCTTAGTTGTAACAACCGAAATGTATAAAATATACCCAAGTTTCCATTTTGTTTTATTCATAAGACACTAAACAAAACATTATTATTAATTTAATTTCCTCAGGAGATATTCGTTTTTGTTTTTGTATATTTAGTAATTATACATTATCGGAACGCATGGCTAAATAAGCGGTTATCCAGTACACCCGTTATTGAAAAAAAGCTAGTCCTTAAAGATATGATAGATGGCGCAACATTAAACATCGAAGTATTTTTTTTAAAGAGAATGCAATAGATGTTGATACGTTACAAAAAAGACATAGTGCCACCCACCATGCAAAAGAAGAAGAAACTTAACAGAGGACGGTCGAAACGATTTTATGAAGATTTCCCCCAGAACCGCAATGTAGGGCCTCGGTGATACTCCTTTAACTTCTATGAATAAATTATCAAATCTTATACTAATTTTCGAAACAACTAAATAACTGTCTCCTATTCCTTCATTTTTTATAAAATTGATTGCATTATCTAACTTTATTTATTACTTTTTTATTTAATTACTTAAGATAGAAGTAGGCAAAGGATCACAACCATATTGTAACCATTGTACATTGTAGTACATTTATCTAGAATAAAAAAAAATCAATAATCATTTTATCTCGATGTCGTATTTTTTTTTGATTTTTAATAATGTATAGCACATCATTAGAAATAGGATAAACCGAAAAAGTTTTTAAAAGTATTTTAAAATTCACATCGTTTCTTTTTATCTTTTTATTGCAATGTAAAAAAAATATCTGATATAATTTTGCCTCACCTTCAAGAATTTGCTGCCTCATAACTTTTTTAAGCTATTGCATAGCTTTTATTGCGGGCCTTGAGCGTGGGGACCTTAACCTAACACCCCCCACTACGACCGGCACAGCAGTGATACTTTGATTTCATAACTTTACATGCGGGCTTTAATAAACAATCAGCGCTCTACTAGGAACTTGTGGAACTTCATATTAGATCAAACATTACTGCATTAATAAAATAAATAAATAATTATAATTGCATAAGTTGATAAAAAATGCTATGCAATAGCTTTACCGCTGCAGTCATCGAGTGCCACACGTCTTTTTTTATTTAATAATTTATGTACACACATAGAAACTAAATTAAAGAAACATATAACTAAAAAAAAATTTACAAAGGCCAAGCTTATTTCTATCAGAAATTTCTACCAGCAAGGCTGGAGAATGAGAATAAAAATAACAAATTAAGTGCGTAAAACTTACTTACAAGCAAATAAAGATATATTACATACACTACATACTAAATACATAAAATATGTATATATGAAATATTGTTGAAATATTATCAATGAACGATCTATAATATAAAAATATATAATTATATGATTTAAAAACCTAGAAGGTTCTCTAACTCTTTAAACTATATTTATTTTTGAAGTCAGTTTATCTTTAAATAAAGCATTCTAAAAAAACTTTTAAAATAAAAACAATTGCCTATTTGTGCAGGACAGTGACAACAAAACGTAAAAGACAGTTATATAAACTTAAAACAGTGTATATAGATAGTGTTATAGTGTTTTATAAGACTCTTAAAGAGCTAAGAACGTTTAAAATAGTGTTTCATAGTGTTTTTATAGTGTTTATAGTGAATAAGTGTCCCATACAAGTGTTAGTTTGTAAGAAGTTCATAACAGTTTTTATTAGCTTGAGAAAGTGTTTGCTTAATCGTTTGTATCTTTGTAATTTGATTGGAATTTGATTAATTAATAACCGCTATGATAATGAATTTACGCATAGCTAACAGCTAACAATGTAATGAAACTTACGTGATTATAGCTTAAAATAGCTCGATTTGTATTAGGGTTGATTTGTAAATAAAGAAATGGTTTTGAAAGTCTTGTCATTTCCGCACATAGAGAGAGATCTAAATAGATTTCATAAATAGTTTTCCTATTAGAATATAGTAAAGATCCAATAAGAATAGTCGAATCTAGTAAGAATCTTATTAGAAAAATCTAGAAAGTTCGAATTAGATTCGAGCGAGACAGACATATGTGTGTCCCGCTCGCACGCTTGCATTACTCTCTCTTGTGCGGTACCCTTGCGCGCCTGCACCGAATCACTTAAGGATGCGCCACACTCCGCTAGCGACACATTCGCATGGGATTCGCCGAAAAGATCCCGAAGAGAGAAGATCTCCGGAAGAAAGAAGCCTCCGAAGAAAGAAGCCTCAAGCAACAGTGAACAGTGAATCTCTCAAGTCACAAGACAGAATACAGAAGACTGAAGGCAGAATACAGTAATAGAAGAGCGCGGGAAATAGAGTGTGCTTGTGGCGTATTCGCGAGTGAAATAGTGCCGCGCGGCTGGACTTTCACGACCGTGTTAAGTGGTGAATTCGCATTTTCCTTTTGCCCCTCGCATCGATTCCAGCTAATAGAGTGGGTGGATAGCGCATCATTTGACTAAATCGTTATCGAATTCATAGACTATACAGTCCACTGGAGCTATCCCCCACACTATTATTAAATTAAGTGCGTGTAGAACAAGGAATATACAGGGCATACCACGTAACCACGTCACGCACAGATCAAACGAAAAGGGATTGTAGAACATGGAATGACTATTCAAAAAAAGAAGGTCTCATACCTAAGTTACGATGTTTTATAATTTTTATTATAAATTTATTTATATTTTTTCCCTTTGCTTCAATATTTTTGAAGCTGTTGCGGCAAACATAGACAGATTTTTACTTTTTTTCTGTTTTGTATTAGCCTAATAATATGCCTACTATACCCACTATTTTAATACTTTAGTACCTATAACGTTTTGGTAGAAATAAATACATAAATACTCAATCAATTTATTTATTTATTTATTTACAATTGTTCGGAAAACTTACTGCTAGAAATATTACATATAGAAAATATAGGAAAAAGAAAGCCAATTACAAGTTTTCACATATAGGTGACAATATAGATAAATAAAAATAACTATCACAAAACAAAGAAGGTGCATTCATTAAACAATAAGAGGAGAAAATAAGAAAATAATAAAATTAAAAAAAAACAACAAACATTATACATTAGTAAAGAATGATTTAGAGATGGCCGCTTTAATACTTGGTTTACTGCTATAGAATAAGTCGAAGTCGTTCAGTTCATGGTTTAGTTCATTCACGAGCCTACAGGAGCGAGTAATAAAGGAGTTCTGTCTGTAATTGGTACTTGCGCTTGGTACATGAAGAAGAGTTGGATTTCTATACCGTTTAGTGTGTGCGCAAATACCAATCTCATTCAAAAGCTCTGATACGTCCAGTCTGTTATTAACAATTTTAATGACATTTGCTACATCCGCTATCTCCCTGCGTATAACAAGAGGTAATATGTGATGCTGTCTACAACGAGAATAGTAGTCTTTGTCCATCTTTTTACATTTAAATTGCAAGAGTTTTAAAATTTTCGCTGAATGCGCTCATTTCGATAAATATAAGTATCGTAGCAGGGGTTCCACACTGATGACGCGTATTCGAGGTGCTGCGAACGAAAGCGCAGTAGAGTATCTTTAAGGTTTTGATATTACTGAATTCTGATGACAATCTTAATATAAAGCCTAAAGCTCTCGAAGCTTTCTTAACTATACCATCGATATGTAGGTCATAAATAAGCTTAGAGACACTTTGTGACGCCAAGATCAGTTATCGATGTGACTCTATAGACAACAGTAATATTTAGTGTATAGTCATATTTTATAAAAGTTTTCTTTCTCGTGAAAGTACAAACATAACATTTGGAAACATTTAGGTCTAGTTTATTGGATATGCAGTAATTATAAAAGTTATTTAAGTCAATCTGTAAACTTAAGGCGTCATTCGAGTTGTCAATAGTATAAAAAAAAATCATGTCATCCGCGTATAGTAGTATTTTATAATTTGTGATTTTTTGTGTCATCTATCTTCTTCTATACTTATAATAAATCTGTAGAGAGGTCAATTCTGTACATGAAATATATTTTCAAAATAACTATCAGGGGGTGATTAGTGATCGATACTGATGCCAAAAATGCAATCAGTAAAATTTTTGTCTGTCTGTCTGTATGTTCCTTATAGAAACAATAACTACTCGACGGATTTTAACGAAACTTGGTAAAATTATTCTTCATACTCCTGGGCAGGTTATAGTATACTTATTATCACGCTACAATCTATAGGAACAGAGCAGTGAAGGGGAATGTTGGGAAAACGGGAGAAATTACTTCATTTTTTAAGCTTCCGTCGCGTGTGCAGCCTTCCTGTTTGAAGCTACAATCATGTATGACAGAAATATTCTTCATAAAATTATATAAAAAATATCGCACAACAGTATATGTCTATATTTTATGGATGACTCACAATAACACGTGTAAATAGTTGTCATATATGCTCCATTCCATACCATAAAAGTTGTGTTGGTATGGGAACATCAACTAGTAGTGTCCCCAAGGACTGGTTATGCCCTGCATGCAAGGCTAAGTTGCCTAGGCAACCTAACAACTCGGAGACACCAGTCAGAGGCAAGGTCATTAGTGTCGAAAACACATCTAACTCACCAAAATCGCCAGAGCTGACGGCAGTTAAAAGTGATGCTAATATTACGTGTGATATCACGTCATTACTTACCGAATTAAGAACTTTGAGTACTGAACTAAATGAGACGAGGGATGAATTGAAAAACTTTAGAACACAACTTGCTACAATTAATGGGAATATTAGCAAATGTAACCAAAAAATAGACAGCTTAGAGGATAGGATAACCAAGCTAGAAATGTCTAACAGTGCGTCACTGGACTCATCTCACGTAACATCCCTTGAAAATACGATAAGGGATCTTAAAAGTAATTACAACGTACTTCGCCCTCTCAATACTCGGAGTCAGCAGAACACCTGGCTATAGAAATCATCTCTCGACATACTAAGGTATTGCTTGCAGTATTCTATAGCCCTAATCTGACTATCGACTATTTTGACCATTTAGATGGCCTACTCCACAATCTTTGCCCGTCTTACAGTAATGTAATCCTGATGGGTGACTTCAATACCTGCATGGTGAAAAACAACTCTCGCTCCCAAAAACTAAAATCCTTACTTTCATCATTTGACCTTCATATCCTACCTCTTTCTCCTACCCATCATTTTCCAAACTGTATCCCATCCTTATTAGATCTTATGATCGTTTCATCCCCTAGCAAGGTCGCAACGCATGGACAACTTGCATCGTCTTTTTCCTACCATGACCTTGTCTTCCTATCCTATCATATCCGAGTACCTAAACGTAGACCTCGCACTCTACTCCTACGTAACTACAGAACCATGGATTTAGCGGCTTTGCAGCGTGATGCTGAGACGATTGATTGGTCAGCTGTAACTACTGAACTATCAATAGACGACAAAGTCAACTGTTTTAACGAACTGCTTCTTGAGCTATATAACCGGCATGCTCCTCTCAAGCATGTTAAACTCAAACACAACCCAGCACCTTGGCTCACCACTCAAATCAAAGACGTCATGGCATTGAGAGACAAAGCAATTCGCAAATATAAGCGTTGTTCCTCGGACCAAAATCTTGCATCCTATAAAAGCTTACGCAATCAATGCAGTTGAATGTGTCGTGATGCTAAAAGAAGCTATTTCTATGATTCTCTAGTTAATCGTGGTTCTGCGGAAGTCTGGAGATTCCTTAAATCCGTTGGCATTGGCAAGTCCCCTAATTCCTCCCTTAAAGACTTTGATTTGAGTGCTCTAAACAGTAACTTTTCCCAACCTCCTTCACTTTTACAGCCTCAAATTAAAGCTTCCACCTTGAATCATCTGTCGAAACTTCCGATAACACATCCACCTTTCTCTTTTTCCGCTGTTTCGTCAGATGAAGTCAAAAAATCCATCCTATCCATCTCCTCTGCAGCAGTAGGTGAAGATAACCTATCCTCGAGAATGATTACTCCCATTTTACCTTTCCTGTTACCCGCTCTTACCCATATTTTTAACTATTCTTTAACGTCCTCTACTTTCCCTACATCCTGGAAACGAGCACATATCATCCCTTTACCCAAAATTTCCAATCCCACTTCCATAACCCATGTCCGGCCTATATCTATCCTTCCATTCCTTTCAAAAGCTCTTGAGAAAATCGTGCATAAACAGCTATCCGCATTCCTGTCTTCCAATAACGTCATATCCCAATTCCAATCAGGTTTTCGTCCAGGCCACAGCACCGTATCAGCACTCTTGCAAGTTACTGATGACATTCGCTGTGCAATGGAAAATAAGTCCCTGACCTTACTCATCCTGTTAGATTTCAGCAGTGCTTTTAATGCTGTTGATTTCGATATCCTTATTGGCATACTTAAATCCATTAACATCTCACCTCCTGCTATATCCTGGTTTGACTCCTACCTCCGAGGCCGCTCGCAGCGGGTTCGCCTTGATGAGTCTTACTCTGATTGGTGTGATCTTGTTGCTGGTGTACCCCAAGGCGGTGTCCTTTCCCCTCTACTATTCTCCATTATCATCAATTCCGTAACCAAAGTCATTTCCTCCAAGTTCCACCTTTACGCAGACGACTTGCAATTATACCGCCACTTCACCGTTCCTGACATAGAATCAGCTATTGCTTCTATGAATTTAGATCTGGGTCGAATCAGTGACTGGGCTAAATCCTTTGGGTTCCTAGTTAATCCCAAAAAGTCACAAGCCATGATTATAGGCAGTCGCTTTACTCGTGGCAAACTCGACTTCTCCATTCTACCTCCTGTCTCCATGGACAATGTTCCGATCGCCTTTACTGATACAGCTAAGAACTTGGGAGTCATGATGGATTCTTTCCTTTCTTGGAACGCGTACGTCAGTGAAGTCAGTCGGAAAGTCCACTTCTCATTCCATTCCCTAAAATCCCTTCAAAACTTTTTACCTCTAAAGACCAAAATTTCCCTTACTCAGACACTGATTCAACCCATTCTGGATTATGGAGACGCTTGCTACTTGGATGCCACGGAGGAACTTCTAGATAAACTCGAGCGTTTGCAAAATCTATCTATACGCTACATCTTCGGCCTTAAAAAGTTCGATCATGTTTCCGAATATCGTAAGCAACTCCGATGGCTTCCGATTTGGCAACGCCGTAATGCTAGAATTCTATGTCTCCTATATAATATCCTCTATAGTCCATCAGCTCCTATCTATCTGCGTGAAAGGTTTTCTTTTACTCATTCTCCGAATACTTTATGCAGAGCACATAAACGTACGTTTCTAAAAATGCCAACCCATAAAACTAACTACTTTTCCTACTCTTTTACTGTCCATGCAGTCAGATTGTGGAATGCGCTGCCTTACGATATCCGTGAGTCAAAATCCTTATCTATTTTCAAGAAAAAAGTACGAGAGCACTTTTTTTCTCAACTATAATTATTAGACATCGATTACCCACACAAGATTCATTTTCATGTGGTTATATATTATATATTGTCTATATATAAGTATATATTATCTGTTATATATTCATCTATGTTTATGTATAGTATTTTATTGTGTTTAAATATATATATTAAGTTATGTATATAATATAATATTATTTATGTTTGTTATATTTAGTGTACATACTGAAATTGTATTTTTTATCAAATTCTCCATTCTTCAGGTCTGCTGGAAGATATTTCTATAGAAATAAGCTGTACCTTTGTACAAATATTTTTTGCTAAGTTTGTTAAATGTATTTTTTTTTTATAAGTGTGTACATAAATTGTGAAATAAATAAATAAATAAAATACAATATTAAGGAGCAGGCAATGTTGGTAACCGATTTGGATGTGACAGGTATTCCGGAGAAATCGCTGTGAAAATATTACACATATATTTTTAACCTTGTCAAATAAGTTGGGTGTTACAATCGATGATCGAGACATTGTTGACATTCATCGGATTGGTTCAACTCGGCGTAATCGTGAAGAAAATGATCATAGACCTAGAACGGTTACAGTCAGGCTAGCACGTCGATCAACGCGCAATGATTTATTGAAAAACGCTAGAGTGCGCCGTAACATTCACAGTACTGATATTGACATACCAGGGCCATCAATGCGCATTTATGTCAATGAACGCTTGACGTCCGTGAACAGAAAACTTTTTCAACTGGCACGAGCGAAGTCTCGAGAGCTGCGTTGGAGGTTCGTGTGGTCCCGAGACGGCAACATCTTTGCAAGAAAAGATGAAACTTCACTAATTCACCGCATACGTGAGGAAGACGACATTGCTCGAGTTTTTGGTTGAGATAAATTGGACTGTTTTTGTACTTTATTTAGTTAACTGGATTGTTTTTTATATTAATGCTAAAACTGAGCTTATATTTGTAAAATGTTATAAGTCGTCCTATACCTCAGTTTATGTATAATTTACTTCATATTCATTACAATATTTATTTTTCAATAATTATAGTATCTGGGTTTTTGTATTTTATTATATTAGTTTATATTTTATTTAATATCTTCAAATCTATCCTACATAGTATACATTTGAGTAAGACAACTAAGTACATTTCTTATCTTAAAACAAAATCGCCTACTTTAAATTTGATGAGCATATTTGTACACAGTACACTGTACTATGTAGTAAGTTTAATTTTCAATGTCTCTATTTATCGTGTATGTGCTGTAAAGTTATGTTTTATTTATTGGGTATTTCATGCAAGTTTTTTATCTCCAAGACAACTGTTGTGTAAATCAAAATATTTTATTGTTTTTAATAACAGAATGCTATTTAATTATCGTATCTCCATTTTAGTAAGCAGCACAGTTATTGCATACTTATTTAATAATATTTATTTATTTATTTATTACCAATAACAAAATCCACAGACCTTAAGTATAGTTAGATAGTTCACATAAGAGGCACGAGCTTACGTCTAATGACGGATTTACATTTTATTATTAAAACTTGAGAGCCTAATATATTTTATCGTAAATAATTTTATACAGTTTTTGTTTTTAATTAAGTAATTAGTTCTAAAAAAAAGAGAGACGAAAGTACGGAGAAATACAAATTATCTAAACTTGAATTAAGTACATTTTTTGATACAATTTGTTAAAAAATAAAATAATAATAATAACGTAAGTTGCTAAGTAACTACCTATTTAATAAGAATTATTGAGTCAAAATGAGTGTGTGTGTGTGTGTGAGTGTGTGTGTGTGTGAGTCCGTGTGTGTGTACGTGTGTCTGCATGGGTGTAAAGAAAGATATGGGTAAGTTTGGATTTTATTGTTATTCTTTTCTGTCTGAGTTTGAGATCACTTCTGTTAACTGTCTCCTAAATTGATTTTTGCTAGCATTAAATATATCAGTAGAATCAAAATATTTATTATAGGTTTTTTGCGTTCGATAGATAATTGCGTTCTGATTATAATTTGTACGTGCGCTGGGCAGATCGAACAAGGCTGTGTGTCTTGTACGGCGTGAGGGGACTCGAAACCGCAGAAACAGTTCCGTGAGCTCGGAGCAATCGATTGCACCATGTACAACACTGTGCAAGAACATCATGTCGTTAATATACGTAATATACGTGGTAAATCCTCGATTAAACCTTATGCACATATATTATTTTTCATGTGTTATTTTGCTGCATTTTCTGCCTCTCATGTTGTTTATTTCTCTGGTCATTTTGTATAAAATATCTGGTCATTCGCACTGAAAAAATACACTTATATTTATATTAACCGATTCGCAATGATAACTGAGAAATTATTAAACATTAGTATTTTCAATGCAGGGTACTGGGCACTGGACATGATGAGTTACAGGTGGCTATAGAAAGAATTTCTCCAGACATTTTAGCCATCAATGAGACCTGGCTGCGGACAGGGCAGGAGGGCCGCGCACCAAACTTGTCGGGCTATCGACTGCGGCACACGCCTCGCCCAGCGAGTGGCGCTCGCTCTCGCGGCGGCGGCGTCGGCTTTTATATCAAGCATGGGATCACGGCCCGTACTTGTCCTCATCCTGTGGTTACGCCTGAAGTTGAACAGATGTGGGTAACCCTGACTATCAATAAAGTAAGGTTAGTGGTAGGTACAGCATATAGACCCCCCTGGCAGGACTGCAATTTATTTTTTGCTGCGTTGTCTGAATCGGTAGCATCCTTTAAAAATTATGACTACATCATAATCTCGGGTGACCTTAACATTGACTTTCATAATAACAATGATTCCAAATTTCGACTCCTTCAGCATTTTTTGCGTAGTTTTGACCTAATTAATTATGTAACTGAACCGACTCATTTTACCTCACATAACCAGTCTACCATTGACTTAATACTTACTAATGCTTTTATTTTTAAAATTGACATACATCATGTACCAGACTTGGGACGGCACGCTATAGTTACCGCTTACTTAAAAATAAAAAGACCTAAACTCGCGCATAAGCACATTAGCTTCAGACCACTGAAAGATATAAATTTGGAAAGTTTTAATAGAGATCTTCAATTGATTAACTTTAAACAAATGGCTGGTCTGGATAATGTTGATGACATGGTAGTAATGTTTAATGAAGCCATTTTGGCGCTTTATGACAAGTACGCCCCAATCCAAAAAAAATACATTAAGGAACGAAAAGCACCATGGCTAACACCTAATTTACGTCTCATTATGAAGATTCGATATGATACATTTAAAAAATACCGGAAAACTAAAAGTGTTTCATTGAAGGCGGAATATAAAAAACTGAAAGCATTGGTAATTACTAACATGCGCGCAGAAAAAAAAGCTTACTTTGACGAGAAAATTAACTCTAATCTTAAAAATTCCAGTGAGCTGTGGAAAAATTTAAAAGGTTCTGTGCTTAATGAACCCAAAAATACTACTCTTCCGAGTCATTTGAGTGATCCAGACCTAATCAATGCACACTTTTTGGATGTTCCCGGTAGTGACACTGTTAGCAACTCTACTCTTCAAAAATTTAGTTTTCAAAAGGGTTTCAGCCACTTTAAGTTTGAGTTACATGTAGTCTCTACTGAGACAGTCGGTAAAATAATTTTAGATTTCAAATCAAATGCTCAAGGTTCTGATAGTTTGTCTATGGACTTGATACTGCTCGTGCTACCTCACTGCCTTGATATGATTACTGCCATCATTAACAAGTCCATACTAACTCATACTTTTCCCACTTTATGGAAAACCGCCATTGTTAGACCTATCCCTAAAACTCTTAATCCTAATGAACTTAAAGATGTTAGGCCAATTAGTATTTTGTGTTTTTTGTCTAAGGTTCTCGAAAGAGTTGTGTACAATCAAGTTATAGCCTATTGCGAAAAAAGTGGCATTCTTCCTGATTTGCAGTCGGGTTTTAGGAAAGGTCGCAGCTCAACTACGGCTCTCATTGATGTGATCGATAATATATTGTCTGCTCGGGACAGTGGTGAGGTCACAATTTTAACACTGCTGGATTACTCCAGGGCATTCGATTGCATTAACATATCTCTCCTGCTTTCAAAGCTAGAATTTTATGGATTTGATAGCAACGTGACTGCCTGGTTTAGCAGTTACTTGATGGGTAGATCTCAAAAAGTTGTGGTCGACTCACAGAATGGTGATAAGGTTTTTTCTAGAACAGCTCCAGTGCGGAGAGGTGTACCACAAGGATCTATACTTGGTCCTCTACTCTTCATTTTGTACACAGCTGATCTTCCAACCACCCTTCAACACTGCAAATATCACATCTACGCGGACGACCTTCAGCTATACATCTCGGCTAGGCCTAATGACATTCCGAAGGCCATTGATAAATTAAACCAAGACTTAAGTCACGTATCAGTTTGGTCATCCGAAAATTGTTTGGTTCTTAATCCCATAAAAACCAAATTTATGATATTTGGCTCAAAAAACAATATTGACTGCTTTAAAAAAAATATTCTCATTGTGAAGTAAGATTGATGGGACAAAACATTGAGAGAGTTGAGCAGGCGCGTGACCTCGGTGTAGTTTTGGACAGCAGCTTGAGGTTCGAGGATCATGTTGCGGAAGTCGTGCGCACGTGTTTCTATAGACTTAAGATCCTTTACAGGATGCGGGACTACATCTCAACCGACTTGCGTATCAAATTATGTGAGGCTCTTATACTGTCGAAGTTGACTTACGCCATTAATCTGTATGGTCCTTGCCTTCTGGAGCGGACCCAGTGTATTGTTCAACGAGTACAGAATGTGTGCGCACGATTCTGCTTTCAAATCCCTCCAAGAACTCACGTTACACCCTATCTCAATGAGAACAGTTTACTAAATATGAGAAATAAACAGCGTCTTTTCTATGCCTCAATGCTTTTCGGAATTGTAAAATATAAAATGCCTCCTTATTTATTCGACAAGTTGTCTTGGAGATCATATAATAGACGCTATGGAATCAGAAAGTGTGTCAGCGAGTTACTGGTTCCAAAGCATAAAACTATGGCGTTCCGTGGTAGCTTCAGATATCATGCAACCAAGTGCTGGAACAATATGCCTCCTCCACTGCGAGATGTCAATAGTGTCAACATATTTAAAAGTAAAATTAAGCACCATTTATTGTCTCAGCAAAAAACGCATTACCTCCCAAAGTTGCATGATATCTGAAGAATGTAATCCATATAAGAACCAATTTATTAATTTTTAAACCTTATTTATGTAGTTAGTTATGTTTAAGATTTTTTGTTTTTCATTATTTTATTATTGATGTATCCTCAATTAAAAAGATGGTCTATTTTTTATAATAAATAGAAGCGAAGCGTAGCTATTCAACGCATAGGATTTGGCAGAATAAACAGCGTTGTTGCAGAACTTGTTCCAGCATCAACATCAAGCTGAGCCAAAGCCTTTTTGCTCGCACTATCATTAAATTTATTATTTTATATTGTATTAGTTCTAAGTCCCTTTTTTTTTGTGAGCAAATAAACTGATTTATTATTATTATTATTTGTGTTCAGGATTTTAAGCTCGGTATTACTACCGGTTTTAGTAGATTTTAACGGGCCTAGGCCAAGTTAAAATCAACAATGTCTACTTTACTCATGTGTTTGTCGGATTTTCAGGACTAGCTTGCAAAAATTTTCTGACAATGCAACAAGTATTTAGGATGACAGACTTTTGCATACTGATGTATATGTGTTTCGGTAATTCTAATGATGAAATTGATTAACTATAACGTGAGGGAACTGTTCGCTGAATTTTTCATGTAAAGGTCCTAAATATTTTTTATTATTATTATTATTATAAATCCCGATAGCTTAGCAGTTCGCAGCTTTCTGATTATATTTGTTTACTCTTACGTTTACAATACTCTCACTCATCCCTAATTAAAAAAAAATAACATTATTACCTATTCAATAAAAAAAGAATCATAGAAATCGGTATAGAAACACCAAACTTATACATGAAATACGCTAATAACCCATCGCGCGTGAATACTGAATGATATAAGGATTATTTTTACGTAACGGTTACCGCGCTCGACGCGGCTCGCGGCGGTAGGGTATAAAAAGGCGGGGGCGAGCGCAAGCTTCTACGCAGCCTCTGACTCCAATTGGCTGTCGTTCAGATGATGAGATTAACCCAACTCGGGACAACTCAGCAAAGGGGGTGTTTAGCGGGTAACACTGGGTTCGGTGAGTCCCGCACTGTTAGGGATTGGCTGGCGGGGTAGTCCCCCAAAGGTCCCCTCTTCGTGCATCAAGCATTCACCTCCTCTCCTTCTATTCGGGGCGTCAAGTCGGTAGTAAAGCTTTCTGTGGCGGAAAAAAAAAAGCGCAAGCTTTATAATTTACTCAATATTCTGCTGTTGATGCGTTCAGAGCATTCGACTTTATTGACAGACAATAATTGATATCATAAACCATGCTTATCAGCGCGACTTTTAGTCTTTAAATAGTTTATTTGAATTTCTTTCGTTGTTATTTTATAAAATAGGTATTAGTTGTTTTGGTAGTTAAATATTCGGTCAAATTCCAAATTTTGGCTAATTTATGTTCAGTTTTTTTTTGTATTTTTGAGGTGAAAGCGTAGGTATTTTTATTAATTATTGTAGTTATAGGTATTTATTTTTAAGGGAAGTAGGTATAGGTAGATAGCATTTCACAGGCGTTTCAGCTTTATTTTAATTTCTTTTTCTGTTGTAAGTTGTACATATTTCTGGGTATAATTCTATTTGGATATCTCAAATTTTAACAGGTTGCGGTGCAGGAGAAACCGTCTTTATTCCCAGAATTCCCATAATACCAAAAAAATTTCCATTCCAATTTAAAAGAACGCAATTCCCAGTATCGGTGTGTTTTGCGATGACAATTAATAAGGCTCAAGAGCAGACTTTTCGTGATGCTGGAGTAGATCTCGGTGTCAGTTGTTTCTCGCATGGTCAGTTATACGTCGCTCTTTCCCTGGTTAGCAGTTCTAGAAATCTTCATGTTCACGTGCCGGACGGGTCAATTTTCAATATAGTTTACTCGGAAGCTTTGCGCTGAAGTATTTTCGATACTTAAGCTTCATGTGAAAGTGATCTAAACAATTAATTGTCAAATATTATAAAATGTCAATCCTTATCTTTACTAATATTATAAATATGAAAGCGTGGATATTTGTTCAGCTTTCACGCAAAAACTACTCGACGAATCATAAGAAGTACTAGAAGTAACATAGGATACTTTTTATCCCGAAATTATCGCGAGCGGAGCGGCGGGCACAGCTAGTTTATAAATAAATTAAATAATAACGGCCCTAATAACGACCCCTGGGGCAAACCCGATGGGATCGGTTTGGGCTGTGAGGCGTATCCATTGAGCACTACTATTTGACAGCGGTTCTCCGCGTAAGAGACAAACCACCGGTACAACTTACCTCTGATACCCATCTGTTGAAGTTTACGTAGTAAGATGAGTTGGTCAATCCGGTCAAAACACTTCGAGTAGTCAGTGTAGACTACGTCTACTTGCGAGCGTGATGACATTTGTGCTGTTATATATTCGGTGAAAACAAGTAGGTTGGACTCAGTGGATCTGCCTCTGAGAAAACCATGCTGCTGATTGATAAAAGCGTGCTTAAACAGTCTCGCGTGAACGCCGTGCATTGTGCGCGCGTCACACGATGCCACTTGCGCGCTCCCCTTCTCGTACGCCGATTACGAATACTACGTTTAAAAAAAGTGATCAAAGTCTCAAATGTACTAGCTGCGATGTAATAATTAATGAACTGTTAACCTTTGTTACGGACAAAATTGACACATTACCGGAAACCGCAATATTACAAATATGTTCCAGCGCTTACTCGTCAGAAGAAATTGAGGATGCCAGGCAAATTGCTTTAAGTTTTCTAGCACCTACTAGAAAATTATTAAGAAGAAAAGAAGGGTCGGAGCAGAAGAGTTTAACAGATATAATTAAGCTAATCAAAGAGTTTGAACCTGACAACTTGCCAGTTTTTGTGGCTAGAAAACTAAGTAAGCTCCCGCCAATAACCTTTGACCATGTCGACGTAACAGCCTTCCTTAAGGATATGATGTTGATGAAAAAAGATATTGCCAACTTAAAGACGAATAAAACGCAACAGTCGATAAGTGAACCTTCGCAAGATGTTATTTCGTTGAAAAGTGAAGTGACAGAACTTAAAAGCATTTTAAATGAACTACAGTCGAAATGGCGTGATTCATTTGTAAATGATAGGATTCGGACGGTTTACCCGCAAACGCCGCGCGGAACGAAGCCGCAGCCGCCGTGCGACCCGGCGCTGCCCCCCGCGTGCACCGCGCCTCCGCCTCGCCCGGGCCCAGCGGCACCCGCACCGTTGCTAGCGAACGTCATTGTGGACTATGAACTGAGCGCGCCCCCACCATCGGCGCTTAGCGTTGTATCGCGTCCGCTCTCGCAGCCGCTGCCGATAGGACCGGTTTGTTCGAGTAGCGATAGTCTCAAGACGCAGAATAGGCTCACATACCGCGAAGTTTTGAATAATCCGTCGAGATTTGAGAGTAATACTGCCTCAAATATGAAAGTAGATGGCTTTCAACTGGTCGAAAAAAGAAGCAAAAGAATGAAAAGGATTGACAACAAACGTGGGTCAGCTAACCGTTCGAGTAGGATACAGGTGGCTGAAATGCCGATAAATATTTACGTATCAAGACTGTCGAAAGAAACGAATATTTCTGACATCAAAGATTATATTCATGAAATGGGAGAGAATTGCATCGACGTAGTACTGCTCAATCAACATAAAGAAACTATGTTTAACTCGTTTAAAATTACTGTAGTGAAAAGTAAAATTGACAAATTTATGGATAGTGAATTTTGGCCTGAAGGAATTAAATATCGTATTTATCGTGAACGTCCTGTAAAACCGACGGTAGTTAAATAATAATTATGGATTTAGCCTTTAAAAATAAGTTAGTTTTTTCGTCCTTTAACTGTAAGTCTATCAAAAGATCGATAAATTACGTACGAGAGTTATGTAAAAGTACAGATGTAATTGCTCTCCAAGAAACCTGGCTTCTTCCCCACGACCTTGACTTTGTAAATACTATAGACAGCGCGTTCGCGTGCACGGCTAGCTCTTCAGTTGACACTAGCGCAGGGGTGCTGAGAGGCCGGCCGTATGGTGGCTTAGCAATACTATGGCGAAAGAGTAAGTTTCCTAAAGTTTCTGTAATAGGTACATCGAGTGATCGTATCTCTGCAATACGTATTACTTTAAGAACACGCTCTATATTAATAATTAATGTATACATGCCAACTGACGAGCCAGACAACATTACTGAATTTATAAGCTGTTTAGGTAGAGTGAGCGCGATTGTGGAGGAAAATGATGTGCAGGCTGTGTATGTGCTGGGCGATTTTAATGCGCATCCTTCTGCTTGTTTTGGAAAAGAACTTTTTGAATTCTGTAATGAACAATGTTGGACTTGTGTGGATGTTGAAAAGTTAGGTATTAATTCAGATTCCTTCACATACGTCAGTGAAGCACACGGCACGCGGCGGTGGCTCGACCACTGCCTCACGACGCAGGCTGCGCGCGCAACTGTAGAGTCTGTGAACATTATGTATGATGTGTCGTGGTCGGATCATTTCCCTCTAAAGCTTGTGTGCAACATTGAATGTATTGCGGAAGAAAATAAGGCTTATACGACTTCAAAGAGTAGTGGAATACGATGGGGTGTAAGAAACGACAGAGAGATAGAGCGCTATTTTAAACATTGCTGTGATAATTTTTTAAGCTGTATTGAAAGTTTCGAATGTAATAACTGTGATATGAAAAGTAATACTAGTGATAATTTAACAAATTTTAGACAATGTTTATATGTACAAGATCATTTTAATTTCATTGATAGTTTATATTTTAATATTGTTAATGTTTTACAGCAAGCTGCTATATGCAGTAAGGATTCTCGTTTCGGTGGAGGAAAAAAGTATAAGGGCACCCCGGGGTGGAACGACATAGTGAAAGAACATCACAGATTGTACAGATCACATTTTAATCACTGGTTAAGTGTTGGTAAGCCATCCACAGGGGTTGTTTATGAGGAAATGATTGAGAGCAAGAAACAATTTAAGAATAAATTAAAATGGTGTCAGTTTAATGAGGAGAAAATAAAATTAGATGTGTTAGCAAAAAGTAGACATGATAAAAATTTTAAAACATTTTGGAAAGACACAAAAAAGCTAAATTATTCACAGAATTCACCAATATCTGTGGATGGCATACAAAATGCAGATTTAATAAGTGAACATTTTGCTTCTCAATTTAAAGTTAAACCGCGGGTTATAACGAAATCTACAACTAGACCACCGACAGCGGCTGGGTCTTCGGATCATAATGTTGTTCAATTTTCGGTTCAAGATCTACGCAACGCAGTGCGGAAGATGAGACGTGGTAAGTCACCTGGCCATGATGAACTGAGTATTGAGCACGTTATGTATGCTGGGGATTTATTGCTGCAAAAACTTTGTGCTCTGTTCAACCTGTGTTTGAAATATTCATACTTGCCTCCTGAGCTTATGCGTACTATTGTTATTCCTATTGTAAAGAATAAAACGGGGGATCTCGGATCTTCTAAGAATTACCGTCCTATATCACTAGGTACTATCGTGGGCAAGGTGTTTGAAAGGCTTTTGCAACCGCTGCTTTTAGAACGATTGGAATTTGAGGACGCACAGTTTGGCTTTCGTGCCGGCCTATCAACTGACTCTGCTATGGTAAGTTTAAAACATGCTGTGAACTTCTATAAGCAAAGAAATACAACCGTGTACGCGTGTTTTCTTGACCTGAGTCGTGCATTTGATCTAGTGAACTATGATGTTCTGTGGAACAAATTGCAAGTCTCGGGTGTAAACAATGGCGTGGTAGACCTTTTGCGATGCTGGTACGAAGGCCAGACTAACTGTGTAAGATGGGGCGACTCGACCTCTAATTATTATAAATTAGAATGCGGTGTTCGCCAAGGAGGGCTTACGTCGCCGGACCTTTTTAATCTCTACATTAACAACCTGATCCGTGAACTGAGAAGCACTGGCGTTGGTTGTCATGTGGGTGGAGTATGCTTTAACAACCTCAGTTACGCGGATGATATGGTGCTTCTTAGTCCATCGATCAAAGGCCTAAGGAAGCTGTTATCAGTCTGTGAACATTATGCTAATGCTCACGGACTGATATATAATGTGCTAAAAACTGAACTCATGATTTTTGCTGGGCAAGGTCCGTCAAATGTTCCTCGAGTATGCTTGAATGGTGTCGAAATAGGCACGGTACAGCGCTTCAGATACCTTGGTCATATTTTAACTCCAACACTAGGGGATGACGAAGATATGGAACGAGAGAGACGGGCGCTCTCGGTTCGGTGTAATATGCTCGCGCGAAGATTTGGCAGGTGTAGTGATGCGGTAAAATTAACATTATTTAATGCTTATTGTCAGTGTTTTTACACTTGTCAACTCTGGACCAACTTTAAACGCAAATCATACAGCACCATGAGAGTGCAATACAATGATGCTTTTCGCACTCTCATGCGTTTGCCACGATACTGCAGCGCGTCGAGTATGTTTGCCGAGGCGCGTGTGCCCGACTTCTTCGCCATCATGAGATCGCGTGTTGCCTGCTTCTGGGAGAGACTTGTGAATTCTAATAATAGAATTTTACGAGCTGTGTCGTTGGGTTTTGACAGCCCAATATATAAGTATTGGTTAACTCTTCATCGAAGCGAGAATCGAAAATGACTTAGTATCACATACTGAATAATTAAGATTATATTTGACATGTCAAGAATTGGACTGAATTAATGTATTTTAAACATAGTATTAGAATTTTTCACTTTAAACAAACGCAAATTATTTTTGTTAACTGTTCATTATTATTTTAATTGCAATTATGGGACCTGTGCCTGAATAATAAAGATTTATTTATTTATTTATTTATTAAACGATGAGTACACTTGGCTATGTATAATTTTCTCTAAAACTTTCGCGAATATGCAGAGTTTAGAGATTGGCCTATAGTTCGCTATGGCATCCTTTGCGCCCTTTTTATGAATAGGCGTTATAAAAGCCGTTTTCCATAGCGTTGGTACGTATCCTAGTTTAATAGATCGGTCATATATAATTGTCAATGGGGCTACAAGGCTCCTAGCACAGTTCACTATAAATATTGGAGAAATATAGTCAGGGCCAGCTGATTTTTTACAGTCAAGAGATTTCAGTACGTTGAAAACTTCTTGACTCGAGACTTCGATATCACAAAGGTCATTTAACGTGTGGTCATTATCTATTTGGTCATTACAAGGTACGCGTTGTGATGAAGCATGCTAAAATGTGGAATGAAAATAGTCACTAAACATATTACATATATCGACACCGGTGTCTGAGACTACGTCTTGGTGTTTCATAACTGATGGCATATGGTATTTGAATGTTTTTTTGCTTTGACATAGGCCCAGAACTTGCTAGGATCTGACGTAATATTATTCTCTGTTTGTTTTAAATCTTCTTTATACATTTGTTCCTCGAGCACCTTCGCACGGTTGCGTAAAATGTCAAAGCTGTGATAGTCAGACAGATTTTTATACTTAATAAACTTTTTATGAAATTTGTCTTTTTCCTTCAGTATTTTTATTAAGGGACTGCGCAACCACGGCGGATACTTATTGTTAGTCAAGATTTTGGAGGGTATAAACTTGTCACGTAGCTCGTATAGTATATCATAAAAAATAGAGATACATTCTTCAAGAGAAATCGAGTCAAATAAGTCATTCCAGTTTATCTCCAATAATTTGGTGTTAATCGACTTAAAATCAGCCTTATTACATAGGTACACAGATCTCTGCGGTGGTCGTAAAGTACGTTGTTGGGATGAGTTTATCTGAGCGCAGAGAGCCTTATGGTGAGAGTCGAGTGGTACAAGGGGCTGCGCCACTTCTGTAACAGCAACACTGTCGTTAGAAAAGACAAGGTCAAGTAAGTGATTATTAATGTTCGTCAAGTAATTGTATTGATTTAAATTACAGATCGTTAGGTCGTCAAAAAAATTTGTTTGGGTGTTTCCACTAATGTTAGATGAAGTGTAAAAAGACAAGTCGGGTGAAGTTGACCAAGTTATATTTGGCATATTAAAATCACCTAGTATGAGATATTTGTCGTTTGGGAACCGTAAAACCAGTCTGGTGAGTGCCTCAGTAAAATTTGAGATTTGCTCGTTTAATGAAAAACCATGATTTTGATTACATATATAAACAACGCAAATGTGCATATTGTAGGTCGAATGTTTACCACATAGCTTTACGGTTACCCAAAGATCTTCAGCAGGGGAACACCAATCATAACGCGTGCCTGCATTAAGCTCGCGCTTTATTGCAATAAGAACTCCGCCGCCAAGCGTTTGCTGAGTGCCGCTGTAGTCCCTGTCCCGCCTGTAAACCAGGTAGCGATCGTCAAAAAGCTCATTGTCATATATACTATCAACTAGCCATGTTTCCGTCAAGCAGATTATGTCGTAAGAATTCAGTAATACTCCCCTCAAAAGTACAGCTGCTTTCTTTCTTAGCCCCCGAACGTTCTGATAATATATGCTAATCATTTTTAATATATGTTATATACAAAACACTATATAATATAAATAATAAAATGTAATATGTTAAAGTGTGGAAACTATCACGCCTTGTAATAAAATTATATAAATAATGCAAAAAGGACAAAACCTTCAGATGCATAAGTGAAATTAATATTCTATGAATAACATCATATCGAAAAGACACCAATAAGAATAGTACAAATAAATTATAATCATCATAACGTATTTTAAAGAGTGAAGTGTTAAAAACAATAAGCATAAAATAACATTTAATACAATCAAGGCATAAGGAGCGCCAAAATACGCACAAAGCTAACGGGATAGCGTGTTCGTAGCAACGACCGAAGTCTAACGGGATTAAGCTCCGCCTCCCCAGGTATTGTGTTAAAGCACTGCGGCAGCGCGTGCGCATGCTAGAAAGAGATAGCGAGTGTAAACAAAGCATGATTGAAAGAGAAATAAACTTACCGACTGAGGTTCCCAAGCTGTTCGAGCAGTTAAAGCGGTCAGATATTTTATATTTTTAGCATCAGAAGCAGGAATAAAATAAAAAAAAGAACAACTTTTACAAACTTAAATTATTTACTTCAAAAATAATCAAATAACCTCTAAAATACAATAATTCACAAACAGCCATTAATTTAAATCACATATCATCAAACACATTATGAATCACTTTGAAATTACAAGTAAAGGACTTACTGCAAATCGCACCGACCACCAACAACCTTACAGCTCGAGAGACAACGAACAAAATACCCGTGGCACGGTGCGCGCGCGCTATTTATGCAGGTTGTCGGGCGGTCGCTGCGACTCACAACATAACTAAGTTGTTTTCTGCTTATACGGCCACTCCTGAATGTGCACCGTCCTCGGCTGCACCCAAGATGTTTTCTCCTCCAACTTGAGCTGTCGCGACAGAGGCGTCCTTATCGCAACTGTCATCCGAGTCACTTTTGCCTCTAATAGAAGCATTAGCAGGGCCAGCGGAAACACCTGAGAGCTCATCAGCATCCTTAAATGAAAATAGACAGTTAATTAATCAAATCAACAGACACCGTTGCCTATTCTGTCATTCATCTCACATTCAAGGCCCTCAAACAAAATCACACTTTCACAACATGAGATAATTCACTTCGCTTTCAGATGAATTCACACGTCTTCAAACTGACATCTCTAACATGCTCATAATCGAGCTCGTATACGAGCTCTACAGGTTTTGAACCCGTTAAAAAAAACCAGGACAGCACCTGCCAGGACAACACCTGATACGCATCTGAAAGATACGTCTGCCAGGACAACACCTGATACGTGTACACAAGACACGTCTCCCAGGACAACACCTGATACGCATCTAACAGATACGTCTGCCAGGACAACACCTGATACGTGTACACAAGACATGTCTCCCAGGACAACACCTGATACGCATCTAACAGATACGTCTGCCAGGACAACACCTGATACGTGTATACAACACACGTCTGCCAAGCCAGGAACACTAGGTTGCTGGTCTTGAAGGGCATTGCCATTGGTTCTCACAGTTCTCCATTGTTGAACAGCAAACCAAACGCCCGTCTCGCGCTCATACGCACGCAAGAACCAAACGTTCCACTGAAACATAAATAATGTTAGAAAACGTCTCAGAAGGGAGTCACTCAATCAAACAACTTATCAGTATAAGTTTTATATTTATTATAATCTACCACCACTTCGGAAAGTCGATCTGTTGAGAAGAAGTGGCAAGAAACTCAACAGCAATCATCTTGTAAAATACATAGTAACAGTTTACAGCCAGAGAACAATAAATAAGTAAATATCACAATCTTAACGACACTGACCTTTATCACAAAGCGGCTCGTGCTCCTCTAAAAGCGGAGAGTAGACTGACTAAGTCAATCCCGGTTTCTCTTTCCCCTCCCACAACTTTCCCGCCAGAACTATCGGACCACGTTTTGCTATGTCGTCGTCTACCAACCGTCGTGTCAGTCTGCTCTCCGGAAAAAACAAAGTCAATAGACTAACTCATTTATTACTTATAAAAATCATACTAGAATAACTAAATAAATTGAGTAACATAAATAAACATTGTATAATATAACTGCATAATTAACTATTGATGACAGTCGGCCATCCAAATTACATCGTGCGTCCTCGAACGATTTACAAATCTGATAAGATGCTAAGAGTATATATTACAACAAAATTTCATAAATTTCAATTAGCAATAATTACTTTATTTTTTTGTTTTTTTTTATTTTAAAATCTGTTATCACTTTAAGCATATCATAAACATACATAGTTTTATGCTACATAGTAGGACCAGTTTTGTCCAAAACTTATCTATATGGACCAGGTTGTCCATTATTTATCTATACGGACCAGGGTGTCCATTATTTGTGTATACGGACCAGGGAGTCCATTATTTATCTATTCGGACCAGGGTGTCCATTATTTATCTATTCGGACCAGGGTGTCCATTATCTATCTATGCTAATTGTGTAGCCCCTTCATGTCTACAACAATATCACACTGAAGCCCCTTCATGTCTTCAGTGTGTAATTAATACATTAATTTGAAAGTCATTAAAACATCCCAATTTCTGTCAAGGCTGTACATAATTTTCATTAAACTGACTCAATTCATATTTCTGTGTTTCCAATTTTCGTCCCATATCCATTCTACCATTCCTCTCTAAAGTTTTGGAGCATATCATTCACCAATTTTGAGCAATTTTCAGTCCAAGTTCCGCCCAGGCCACAGTACTGTTTCTGCACTAATCAATGTTACTGATGACATTCGTTGGGCCATGGAGAACAAGTCACTAACAGTACTGATTCTTCTAGATTTTAATAATGCATTTAATTCAGTAGATTTCGACATCCTTCTTGGTATTCTGAAATCCATTAACATGTCCACTGCTGCACTGGGCTGATTTGACTCCTATGTTCGGGCCCGATCGCAGCGTGTCCACCAAGATGAGAATTACTCTGATTGGTGCGATCTCGCAGCCGGAGTGCCTCAGGGTGGTGTGTACATAAAAGTTAATTAAAAATAAACAAATTAAAAAAAACAAACTCATTCACATAAAAGTTAAATAAATAAAAAAAAAGAACAAACTCAACATTAGTTGTCAATATATTTTGATCGTTATTAGATGTCGCATTATTCATTTTTCACCATATCTTTAAAAATCGTTAAAAAAAGTTTTATCGAATTCAATTCTGTTAACTTCACACAAACAAAGTTCATATATTTTCTGCCCTCTAGCTATTAATATATTTTTATCTCAATTGAAATCATTCTTACTCAATTTATAACAAAGATATATCCTTCACCAGCAATTAATTTTACAACGCATTCTATTAATTCGTATTCAGAGCATGGTTTCAGAGTAAAACTAGATTCAATAAATAAATCTCCATCAAAACGAGGCAAGAGTAAACTGAAATTTTTGTAAACTCTTTAGTTAGAGTAGACTCAGTAGTAAAAAGCTGTATTTTAGTGATATCTTTTGTTGATCGAAAAGCAAATTTAAGTTTGTCTTTGGTTTTAATTAGTTCAATAATATGGTCTTGTCCGGCAAAAGTTTATCTAATTAGAAGGGGTTCACGCAAGAGATTATCATGAACAATTAAAACTTCTAAAATACCAGTTACGAAATCGACTTCTACGGAAGCAATACACTATATACCAAGACAGATTAAAATAAACTTCCATCCTTTTACTCTATGCAAAAAACTGTATGTTCCTGGCTTGCGGGCGAGTGCTTTAAAGATACAGAGAACCTTATAACTTCGAGAACCTGATACTCTGATACGTATGTTATTAATGTTTTTTGATTATTAAGAATTTTATTAATTATTCTTAAGGATTATTAAGTTATAAATGCAGTCAAAACTATACTATACTATTTATCATTATTTATTAATCATTTTAATGAATTATTAACTACTTTGCTTGTGATATGCAATAATAGATTTCGATTTAAATTCTATTTTGGATTTTAATTCTGATGTTTATGTTAATTTAACTTTATTAATCTTTATTTAAAACTCCTTCTATATATTCTTTGTTTCTCAATGCAATCCTACTAACATAGGGGTAAGTTAATTTATTAGACACAAACAAAAATGGATTCTCATGGCATGAAGCAAATGATGAAGTTTATTATTTATATTTACCTTTTTAAATCTTATTGTTATAAATCTTATAATTTTTTTTTTATTTTTTATTTTTGATAATTATTACAATTAGAATTGAATCTAAAATGCTTATTCAACAACTGTACATTCACCCACAAAGAAATCATACCTAAATACAGTTTATCTCATATTCTAGTTAGAGCAACAGTAACATAACTTGTAAACATAACGAATTAAGCCTAAATTGTTTAAGCATGAAATTTACTATACATTGTATTCTCATCTTGGCATGAATAAAGAATAAAGAAATACTCCTCTTATGCAAATAATTTTTGCAAGTGAGCATTTCCGCCAACATTTGACCAAAATTTTCATTACTAGGAAAAGTTAAGCGTAATTTTGTTTGCCATTCGTCCTAAGAAAACAGTAAACTTGGCAAACCCTGATACCATCTTTCATACCAACTAATTTCGAAGGTGCATAGATAATGGACTATTTGACGTTCCGACCAAATATAAATAAAAGCACATCCGTTGACTTTTGAAATCCAGGTATCGATTGTTTTATTACGTGTAGATAATTCAGGAATTACATTCATAACCGGAAAATGATCAGCATGATTATTCATTTTTATGCCCTGAATGCGGCAACCAGTTCATTGGACCCACTCACCGACGTACTTGCAGGGGCATCATCGAGCTCCGTGTCGGCGATGTAAGAAGTCTTTCCGATGTAATTGTCACTTCAACAATCCCTCTCGTAAAATCGCAATCGATATATATTTCTTTATATAGAAGCTCAGTAAACTAACATAAGAGTTAATATTAAGTAGTTGAAAGCAACAAAAAAAATACAAAAGTACGTAAAAAAAAACAATGTAACCACACTTAAATTAATAAAGTAAACAGAGGGGGAAAATGTGGCAGTCAGTTAGTAATCCGTTTACATCACTCCAGATTTAAGTTTTTGTTTTTAAATAACACGTGTTTACTATTGATCTACATGATTTATTCGAAAAGGTTCAGAGTGATCTCGATTCTTTACATTCCTTGCTTAAATGCAACTTACTAACCATAAACATCTCTAAAACAAATTTCATGATTATTAGCGCAAAGAACAAAAAAATTAAAATTATTCACCATTGGTAGTAGATAACGAACCATTGACAGAGGTATGCTCAGAGAAGTTCCTTGGGCTAATATTGGACAGTAAACTTTCTTGGAAACCACACTTAGAAAAATTGCGTGCTAAACTATCGTCACTCATAGGCTCATTGCGAGGTGTAGTTCGTTGCTTTCCTAAGTCAGTTCGCTATACTAATATAATTGTATGGCGAAATCACATCTAGAATATCTCATAGAGGTATGGGGTTCAGAAGCGAAAACTAATCTTAAAAGCCTACAAATCACTCAAAATAAGTTAATAAAGATGTTATTTCATTATCCATACCGCACATCTAGCTCCGTTATATATAAAGAGACCAAACTTATGACAGTCTCACAAATGTACAGTTACAATACCTGTTTACTAGTAAGAAAAATACTAAATAAAGAAATACACACACAAGTAATATTTTCAAAAGTAAATCAATATCAAAAACGAGTGACCAGAAGAGCCAACAATATCTATCTCCTAACTCCGCGAACTAACTATGGAAAAGAAACTTATTGTTCGAGGGCGCGCAACTATACAACAAACTGACAAATAATATCAAAGACATTCAATCACTTCAATTGTATAAAAAGGCACTACGACATTTCATTCTAAATAAATAGCTACATACCTACTCACACTAATAATATAATTATAACAACCTAAAAATAATAATAATAAATTAACATTCTTTTATTTAAAACGCATATTAGTCTAATTATATGAATCACACTCGCACACCCCATACTACATTAAATAAATCTAAAGTGACTGCCATTGAAAGCCATTTTGACGATGAATATTCGTAAAGACTTAAGATACGGAATAGCGACTGTCTGCACTAGTAACTTCCTTGTTTAAAATATAGTTTTACCCTCTTACTAAAAATAAAAAAAATTGGTCTAAATTTGTTAATTGAAATCAATAGGTAGTAAAATTGTTATGGAAATTACTTATATTATGAGGTTTTTGAACTTTGTTTTGTAGATAAAATATGAAATATTTTAATACTAAGTCCACTCTGTACACTACTAAATTTCAAATTGTATTTCTCGAAGACAAGTGAATTGTATTCTTTTATTTCGGGAAATAAACTTCTAAAACCACATCTATATGATTTAAACTTATTTCAACTTCGCTCAATAATTTAATACTTTTGTCAGGACTCATGTGGACGTTAAACAAAATTTATGTTTTTGAGTACAATCCCACTTCTGAGATGTTAGAAAACGTCTCAGAAGGGAGTCACTCAATCAAACAACTTATCAGTATAAGTTTTATATTTATTATAATCTACCACCACTTCGGAAAGTCGATCTGTTGAGAAGAAGTGGCAAGAAACTCAACAGCAATCATCTTGTAAAATACATAGTAACAGTTTACAGCCAGAGAACAATAAATAAGTAAATATCACAATCTTAACGACACTGACCTTTATCACAAAGCGGCTCGTGCTCCTCTAAAAGCGGAGAGTAGACTGACTAAATCAATCCCGGTTTCTCTTTCCCCTCCCATAACTTTCCCGCCAGAACTATCGGACCACGTTTTGCTATGTCGTCGTCTACCAACCGTCGTGTCAGTCTGCTCTCCGGAAAAAACAAAGTCAATAGACTAACTCATTTATTACTTATAAAAATCATACTAGAATAACTAAATAAATTGAGTAACATAAATAAACATTGTATAATATAACTGCATAATTAACTATTGATGACAGTAACGTTAAAAACTTTCGAGAGTATCTTACTTTCGAAAAATGCTGCGCATCTCTCGGGCCACCACTCGCTCGTCCTACCTGACTAATGCCCTAACGATTTACTACACACGTTAGGAACGCGTCTATGGGGTGAGGGCCCCTTCCTACGGAGCTAGGGCCCCGAGAGCTCTATCACGCTAAAAGCGTCCACGAGGCAGGGCCTCCACGCATCAGAGACACGTTACGAGGCAGGGCCTCCACGCGTCAAAGACACGTCACGAGGCAGAGCCTCCGCACGTCAGAGACAGGTCTGCGAGGCAGGTCTCTCAGTCGCAGTGCGTGCGCATCGGATAGCTCACATATAGACCTGCATACTCGCACACACAGTTACGCAAAGCCAGTAACTATCTTCTGAAACACAAGCAAAACACAAAATTCACATTCAAAGAGTTTCCGCCGTGAGCTCGTTGCACAGATTCACCCTCTGAACAGAATCCTTTTCTGTTTAAAACATCGGTACCTATAATCATTGGGGTATTTAAATATTTACCGTCCGCAATAAAAAAGTCAACTTCTAAAGTGATATCACATAATTCAATATGCAACGTAACGAAGAATTTACTTTGTACTTCCATGCCGCCTAATCCACGCAACAATAGGTGCGTAGGTTTTAATTTACAAGGACAGTGTTTTAATAAATCGGAAGACAATAACGAAATACAAGATCCGCTATCTATCAAAACATCGACAGGAATTCCAGAAATAACACCTGTTATTACGTCACTGTTTCTAAGGTTCATAATTTCAAGAAAAAAATTAACACCTGTAGTATTCCTAGAATTCGAACGTTCTTTAGCAAAACAATCAGTTTCTAAATGACCTACTTTTTTTTTAACAAAAAGCACAACTTTTTATTTGCGGTCCCGACGATGACTAGTTTTTATCGCTATATTGTGTCCGCGAACGCTTCGGACAGTCAACACTTTTATGCCCGAACTGACTACACTGATAGCATTTAACTTTTGAGCTACTTGAATCAAAATTTCGTTTGTTGTAAGGATAATAATTAAATTGACTATTAGCATAAGGAACTATTCTTTTTGTAAGATTCAAATTCGGTTTAACAAAATTTGACAAAAACTCCACAATTTTCAGGCGTCATTTTAGAATTCATGGCAATAGCGCGAATTTGAGGATCAGTAATGCCTCTTATAATGATACTTGTTAGTAATTCGTTACTGAGCCCAGTCACTATTCTGAGCCTTAAAAGAGATTTACGCGCGTACTCCGCATAAGTGGAGTATTTGTCAGATTCCGTATGCATTACATCATATTGAATGTTCGCGACGTCGATATTGCGTGGGCACAATGCCTTGAGTTCTAACTTGAACGCAGACCAAGTACGGAGGGTACTTGTCCATTGGCTCAGCCAGGTGCGAGCTTCGCCTTTTAGATAGTTTCCAACGCGAGCAAGACACTCCATATCGTCCCAAAGGTTTACACTTCGCGCTTTATCCACTTCACTAAGCCACGTATCGACGTCATGAACACTGGGATCAAAATCAGACACTATTGGGTTGATCTCACCGGGACACAATTTATGGCTGCCAGCAGGCGCTCTGCAGCGTTTGTAACCAAGGACTCCTCTTCTTTTTGCGGCGTACTTGGCGGTGCTGTGAGGGAGGAGGTCGTGACGGTGAGTGTACGCCACTCCGACCACTATTGATACTACCCTCGATAGCGTTTAATCGCGCCACTATAGAGCCTTACGCGTTCTTGACAGAACCTTCGCGAGACCGAGACCCTGATTTGTGGGTACGACGACGGTATCGCGAGCGAGGTGTATGATGGGATCGGCGCGATTTGCTTCTGTTACGAGATCGCCTAGCTTCTCGGCGGTGCGACTCCTTTGTTCTGCTACGCGAACGAGACGGTCGCGGCATGGTTTAAATTAACGGCTGTTTTTCGGCTTTTTATCACGTGTGGGCAATGAATTACGAATCCCACTTCTGATTTTAGCATCAGAAGCAGGAATAAAATAAAAAAAAGAACAAATTTTACAAACTTAAATTATTTACTTCAAAAATAATCAAATAACCTCTAAAATACAAAAATTCACAAACAGCCATTAATTTAAATCACATATCATCAAACACATTATGAATCACTTTGAAATTACAAGTCAAGGACTTACTGCAAATCGCACCGACCACCAACAACCTTACAGCTCGAGAGACAACGAACAAAATACCCGTGGCGCGGTGCGCGCGCGCTATTTATGCAGGTTGTCGGGCGGTCGCTGCGACTCACAACATAACTAAGTTGTTTTCTGCTTATAATATAATATTGAAAATAACGTTTTTATAATTATTGGGTAGAGAACACTTTTTTTAGATCTGCTTCGGTGGTGACAACGTGTGGGGGCGAGGTTGAATTTTTCCGCACAAAGACCCACATATATAAAAAACCTTTATCTTTGGCGAGCATCTTTGTTTTATTGAGCAGTATCTTGTTATTAATAGTGAGGTGATCATTTACGTAAATGCGAGAGTCACCCTGGAAACCGATATCAGATAACTTCAAGGTTCTTTTTATTCCGGCCGCTGCGACAAAGTTATCCTTCAAATATCTATTGTTGAAGGATACGATGATATTTTTCTTTGCCTTATCATTGCGTGTAGGTATTCCTAGCTATGTAACTAATAGAATCTGTCGGTGTATTAAATAACTTGACCGTTAATTTGAAGCCTAATAATACTTGAGAGAGATACCATCGTTCTGTCCTTTTTTCGCACGTTCTATCCTTCATATACCTACTCTATTGCCTTCTCTTTCTTTACCCCACCACCACACAGGTAGCAGCTATGCTGAATGCGTTAGGATTTTGACTCATTGACGTCGTTGTTCTTGTCCTGACAACTTGTCTATATCAGAGAAGACACAGTGATTACTGAAGGTACATATTTATCTTTTCTAAAACTTGTTTCGGATTTAAGCTGACATTGGTGAGTTCATTTTATCTTAATTATTTTACTTGCCTATGTGTTTTCTTTGATAAATTTCGCACGGCTATTGTTATTTATAATGCAACGTGTTATAATTTATAATTCAATTTTTATAATCATGTTATATCACAGCAATCCCTTGACTTTGTTTTATAAATCGAGGTTCATACAATACGATAGTGCCGTGGAAGCATTCTAGAATAATAATTTACACAACTAGAGTTATTATTACCTATTATTGTGTTGTTTAGCCATAGTACCTTAAAAGTACTATGGCTAAACCAGTTGCCAACATCTGTACGAGCAGTTTTATCGGTAAACGAAGAGTCCTCGCTCAATACTCTCGCTAGCATGGCCGATAAAATGATGGAACACCTGGACCCACAAATAAACTCTATTGCCGCAAATACAGATGAAACAAGATTTGACCTACTTTCGAAGCAAATAGAAAAGCTTACGCTCGAAATATCAGAGTTGAGAGGGCGACAGCAATATCGCCATCCCTCTCGCACACGCTATCGCTCGAGGTCCAAATCAAATAGAAATTCGCGCACTTACAGTGACCCGAATTGGCTTTGCAGATACCACTACCGTTTCCGCAATAAAGCTCGAAAATGCGAATCACCTTGTGCGTGGAAAAACAACGAGAAAACATCGGAAAACTAGATACGACATCGAGAGCGGCGGACATCGGTGTCGAAGAATTGTCTCCAACTAACCGCCTAAGCGTCACCGACCGACAAAGTGGTGAACGTTTTCTTATTGATACTGGAGCCGAGATCTCAGTCCTAGCTGTAAACACATCTCAACGACACTCCCCTGCAGAATTCAGTTTGTACGCCGCAAATGGAAGTAGAATCACTACATACGGGGAGAAAACTCTACAGTTGAACATCGGGTTACGTCGCACTTATACGTGGACGTTTGTCATAGCTGCTGTGAAGATATCTATCATTGGAGCAGATTTCCTTCGTTATCACAACATCCTAGTTGACTTGAAAGGACAGAGATTGATCGACGGGCTGACAAAGCTATCCATCAAGACTCTTTCAATACACACGGAAGACCCGACTATACACGTCATTAATGAAAATCATCCGTACAGCGACATATTGAAACAATACCCAGAAATCCAGAGACCCCTATTAATGAAGAAACCACCACCTCACGACGTGACGCATCATCTCGAAACAACAGGACCACCTATTTTCGTGCGCCCCCGACTATTAGCACCTGATAAATATATCGAAGCAAAGAAGGAGTTCGAACGCCTAATGGAGATGGGAGTTTGTCGTCCATCACACAGTTCGTGGGCAAATCCAATGCACATTGTTAAAAAGAAAAACGGACAGCTGCGCATATGTGGAGATTATCGCCGCCTAAATGCGATGACAGTTCCTGACCGGTACCCTATCCCCAGGGTACAAGATTTCACATTCAGACTACACGGCACAAAAATATTCTCAAAACTTGACATTAAAAAGGCCTACTATTGGATACCGATGAGAAGCAATGAAGATTCACATAAAACAGCGATAACAACGCCTTTTGGGCTGTTCGAGTTCACTTCTATGACATTCGGACTTCGAAATGCAGCCCAGACGTTTCAACGTTTCATGCACCAGGTACTACGAGGCATGGACGAGTATTCATTCTCTTACGTTGATGATATACTAATCTATTCGAAGAATGAAACAGAACACAAGCGCCATCTACACTTAGTTTTCAAGAGACTTAGCGAATATGGTCTAAGTATAAACACAGACAAATGTGAATTCGGAAAACAAGAAATAGACTTTCTCGGATATCATGTTACACCAGACGGCATTCAACCACCTGAAGACAAGACTTCCGCCATATCATCATTTCCGAAACCTAACACAATTGAAGAGTTACGAAGATTTCTCGGAATGATTAATTTCTACAGAGACGCGTTAGCAAGTCAAGCTAAAAAACAATTAGAACTAAACAAATTATTGCATAACTCGAAACGGAAAGATAAGACGCCAATCAAATGGACTCCAGCAAGCGAAAAAGCGTTTGAACAATGTCGCGACAGCATCAAACAAGCGGCTACATTGTCTCATCCCATCCCTGGAGCCAAGTTACACATATTTACGGACGCGTCTGACATCAGTATGGGAGCCGTATTGCAACAAAAACAGGATTCAATATGGCGACCAATTGCATTTTATTCGAAAACTCTCAGTGAAGCTCAGAGAAAATACAGTGTGTACGATCGCGAATTATTAGCTATTTACACGTCTGTAAAACATTTTAGAAGATACATAGAAGGACAGGAAGTCATAATACATACAGATCATCGACCACTCACGTACGCGTTAACGAAGCCACCGAGCAACAACGATACGCCAAGAAGAGAGAGACAGTTACAATTTATAAGTCAATTTGGTTCTGAAATCGTGTATGTAAAGGGAGATGACAACACAGTTGCCGACACACTGTCAAGAATAGAAGAGCTAACAATTCCTTCAACATTAGATTATAATCAACTTGCTAATGATCAAGAAACTGATAAAGAACTTCAGGAACTGAAAAGTAAACAAAACTTGAAATTTGTCATGATAAGCTTGCCAGGCATTACTAAGAAAATCGCATGCGAGATGTCTACTGAAAACCCGAGACCGTACTTACCGGTTTCAATTCGTAAAACTGCATTCAAAGCGTTGCACGAATTAAGCCATCCGGGAATTCGAAATACAAGAAAACAGATTGCCGAACGATACTTCTGGCCAAATATGAATACAGATGTAGCAACTTGGACCAAAGCCTGTCTTCAGTGCCAGTCAAGTAAAGTACATCGTCATACAGTTACACCATTAGGACAGTTTGAAGACTCTGCACGATTTGATCACCTACATGCAGATATCGTCGGTCCACTACCACCTTCCGAAGATTGTACATACATCGTAACTATGATATACCGTCGCACCAAGTGGCCAGAAGCAGTACCAGTAAAAAACATTACAGCAGAAACAGTAGCGCGAGCTATATATGAACATTGGATATGTCGATTCGGTTGCCCGCTAAAAATTACAACCGATCAAGGCAGACAGTTTGAGTCAAAACTATTTCACACATTGATGAAAAAGCTAGGAGTTTCCCGCCTAAGGACTACAGCTTACCATCCGCAATCGAACGGGCAAGTCGAACGCTGGCATCGGACATTAAAAGCCGCGCTAACAGCGCGTAGCTCTAATACAAGTTGGACGAAAGAGATAGCAACAGTATTACTGGGATTACGAGCCTCACTTAACAAGAACTTAAGCATGAGTCCAGCTCTATATACATACGGCATGACGTTACGTTTGCCAGCGGACTTTTTCATACCCAAAGCAAACAACAGCGACGAACCAGCTGAATACCTACGTCAAATAGAAGACACGATGACGTCACTCGCACCTAACTCATACAACAATCAACGCACGACGTTCGTTCATAAAGACTTGTCGACTTGCACACACGTCTTTGTTCGAGTCGATTTAGTCAGAAAACCATTAACACCGCCATACGAGGGTCCTTTCAAAGTACTTGAGAAGCATGAGAAGTATTTTAAGTTACAACTGCACAATCGTACTTCGGTTGTATCGTTGGACCGTCTCAAGCCCGCTTACTTCTGCAACGAAGAGGACGCCGAGTACGTCGCTTCAGCCCCGGGCCAACTACATTGGACACTCCCGGCGCAGAGAGCACCAGAACGGCCAGAGTGCACCGCGGCGGCAACGGCGACGGCTACCACATCACCACATGCAACTGCGACAGACCAGCAGCCCTACGTGACGCGTTTCGGCAGAACAGTGCGAAAAAATGTACGCTTCACTTGAGGGGGGGTGATGTAGGAACATGTAATTGTTTGTAAATATATTGTATGTTTTAATTTGATTGTCATCTTTACGTAACTTTTAGGATTAGGTTTTTTGACATTTACCCGTCTCGCTTCTCTGCTCGTTCGTGACTGGCTAGCGGCATGCTGAGGCCCGAATATTTATACATGTCACTATTTATAGGTGTGAGACGGAAGAAGTTTAGAGAGAGATCGATGTTGTCAAACAAGATAACTCGCCTTTGTAATGTAACCTTTTGTAAATAGATTTTTAAGTATAAGTATCAAAATTGAATATCTCGCCTTTATGACCCCACTAGTGTACATAGCTTTTTTGAGTATATATATAGGATCTTTTTGACAATAAATATCGTATTCTGGAAATCAACTTTCTTTTACTCCGAATCCCTGAAGGACCTCACAGTGTTAAACAATATCGAGCTTAGTGTATGAAAGCGTCAAATGCTTCAAGCTTCTAATGCGTCACACAGTTTTTATTGACCAGCATTTTGTTTTAGCTTCCACTATCATGAATTTAAGAATAATGTTTTTATTTTAAAATGTTATACCTGCTCCAAAATAAGTTTAACGTTGTTAACGTTCGTTTTAGAATTGTTTTTATCTACCTTTTAGTTTCCTTTGGTAAGCGAAATTTATTATTTGCATCGAGGTTTAAAAATAAGTGATCAAAACAATGTACTAGTACTTCATATGTACAAACTATCTCAAGGACGACGATTTAAGTAGTTCTTCGTCTAGTAGTTCTGGATCAGAAGCTCGAGTAATTCTTCTAATCAAAAGCGTTCGCGCCGTTACCGTCAGAATCGAAAGCGGCATAATTACGGCATAATAGGACAGTTAATCTAAGATGTAGCTTTTTAAAAGAATCTTATCTTAATCTTGTTCGGTTAGACATTTTATAATGATGATCCTATAATCGACGAACATAATCTGAACGATCTGGGATTCACAAAACCTACAGCCACATCTGTAGTTTCAAAAACACCTCATAATTATTCTGAAATTCTTAAAGTTATACAAAGCCTTGACAATCCTGATTGGACAAATATTAGGTTATTTTAGCTTCTGTCAAGGATCCTTTAAATAAGGTCATGTTAAGTAAAACTCCTCAAGGACTTAAAAGCTCTCCCTCATCCCACTGGGATAGGACAGGAAAATCCAGACGATACTGACCGCACGGTCGTAAATCTAACGCATCTGCACAAGTACGAAAAGGTTCTCCATCATCCCTTCGGGATAGGAGTCGTAAATCCAGACGATACTGACCGCACGGTCGAAAATCTAACGAATTTGCACAACTACGTAAAGGTTCTTCCTCATCCCACCGGGATAGGAGAGGTAAATCCAGACGATACTGACCAAAAGGTCGTAAATCTAACGCATCTGCACAAGTACGTAAAGGTTCTCCCTCATCCCACCAGGATAGGAGAGGTAAATCCAGATGATACTGACCACACGGTCGTAAATCTAACGAATCTGCACAAGTACGTAAAGGTTCTCCCTCATCCCACCAGGATAGGAGAGGTAAATCCAGACGATACTGACCACACGGTCGTAAATGTAACGAATCTGCACAACTACGTAAAGGTTCTCCCTCATCCCACCAGGATAGGAGAGGTAAATCCAGGCGATACTGACCACATGGTCGTAAATCTAACGCATCTTCACAAGGACGTTAAGGCTCTCCCTTATTCCACCTAGATAGGAGAGAAAAATCCAGACGATACTGACTCTTCGAGTATTTTCCATGAAAAACTTTCACAACCGGTGGAAAGAAAGGGGTAATTTCTTGCGACCAACAGCAGAGTAGATAATAAATCGAGAGATTACGTATATATTAATTTATGAACGAAAATAATTGACAGCTTCAGTGGGTGCAATGTATGATTCGTGATTGATGTTATTTTGAATGCTGGCAATTTATGAACATAATCTTCTTAGTCTGTGGTTAAGTTGATCAATTATCAATCCATGATTGGTTGATCTCATAGATTAATATAAGTACTAAAGTAGTTGTTCTATCCAGGTTATGTCGAAGTAATACATTTCAAATTATTATTGGCTTATGAGAATTTAAAGATATTAAGTGAAATTGATAATCAATGTTCATCTTGCTTGCAAAATGATATCCGCTGCCACAGATTTGTGATGCAATTCGCTGCAGTGTATGATGTAGTGGATGTGATTCCCTTTATTTACGCAACGAGTTTTCAAATTTTCACGTCGTTTTGAACTGTTTTTAATTGTTTTGTGGAGAGCTTAATAACATGCTGTTTACTATACGATACCGTGGACAAAGGAGTTGGCTGCCCTTCGGGCTCAGCTTTGCACTAGGGGACTTTGCTTGTATGCAATTGGGTTGCCCAGAAATTTCGAGAGCACGGAATACGCGCTACGGTGTATTTAGCTGCTTCTCAATTGATATTGAAATTAAACTATCAGGGCTGGAGATTAGAAAAAGAATTATTTATTAAATTGATACAGCTTAGTTAATTAGCAGCAGCTAGTTGCTAGGGTAGCTACAGTGCTCCCCCTCAAGCGAAGCCTATTATTGGTGGTTTGACGACTCGACACTTCGAGTAGTTTGTAGTGTCGTATACTGCGAGGAATTGCGGTCGGGGCTAGGACGTCGTCATGCGGCAGTGGTAAGGCGATGATGGTTTCATATACGCTGGTTTCAGTCTATCGATCGATAGCTATAGTAGTTTCTCGAGTCGGTAACTTTTCTGTTTCATTTCAGTATAGGAAACGGGCCTTCATGTGCCGGTGCGAGTGGTGTCTTCACTGCATCGCATCTTATGAAAACGTGATCCAGGATGACAAGTCCGAGTGTCCAAAACTACTGCGCTCGGTTGCGTGCGGAGCTAATGTTGGTTTCAGTTCTTTCATGGCGCGTAGCTGGTTAATCTAATCGTATTCCGTTACTCGTAGCGTATTTTCATTATTTATTTTTTCGACAGTTCGCCTGATAGTCGTATAGACCCGAATGTCTTGCACAGATGTTGCTTCCGGCCATCGTGTACAGCAGTATATTATTGTAACACAGTATTTGTAGCCATCACTCAATGTAGGCAACAACGGGCCGATGATATCGATGTGTACATGTGCGAATCTTTCCACTGAATGTTGTGTAAATAGTGCTGGCTCACTCTTTGTATGTCGCTGTATCTTTACACGTTGACAAGGTATCCAGGTTTTCGACCTCGTACCAAAGTCGATATTCATGTGTGGGCAAAAATACCATGACTTAACTATAAGGCGTGATCTTCTAATACCAGGGTGGCTTACATATAAAAAAAAAAAAAAAAAAAAAAAAAAAAGACCTGTGGCACTCGGAGACTGTCGCGGTAAAGCTATTGCAACGAGATAGGGTGTTCTGCTGCGACACGTAATGCAGAGCTAGGACGTACTGACCGGGCGGCCGGCCTGCAGCAGCACCGCGCCCTCAGCCACGCTGCTGGCGTCCACCGACACCAGCACCGGCTGCGACACGTCATACAAAGCTAGGACGTACTGAACGGGCGGCCGGCCTGCAGCAGGCCCGCGATAGAAGCTATGCAATAGCTTAAAAAATAAAAAATAAAATAAAAAACCGACAAACTGGTCAGAATAACAAAAATGGTTGCTCATGAAGAGTTGGTGAGCTTCTACAATAAATAATTATAAACCAACGTGGTCAAGTGTGGTCCGTGGTCCAGCAAGTGTCTGTAAACGAACCAACTGGCTCAGATTAAGCTCAATTTCGGCAGACCTGCATCATAATATAAAAACTCTCTTAATAATAAAGCCATCGTCGTCTCCACGCTTTGTAGCCCGGAACGAACTGAACGGCTGAGAGGACATCCTCTTGTCAAACGAATTCTACAATCTTTTGCACTGGTCGCAACGAAAATGCACCAAATCATCGATCTGGAATATTGATAATGTTATATTTTTATTTTTTGTCCTGCTAAAATCCTAAAAGTGCTGGTATCAATGCCTCAGCCGACAGCTTCCGTTCCGCTGTGGCGTCAAAAAGTTGGGTGGAAAATGGTCCGTTGGATGAAATCCTCACTAGAGATAACTGGCGTTCTGAAAATACATTTGAACGATTTTATTGTAAATAAGTAAGAATGTCAAAAGATCAAAATTCAGTTACAAGTCAATTTAATGCAGTGGATGAAATATATTTTATATTTCTATTTAATTTAAACTAATTATAGTTTTTGTCAGCAACTGTTGCTTATTCCTGTGTATTTGAAAGGTAATTGATATTACGTTACTGAAAATGCTATAATAGGTTATTTTTATATACATCTCCCTGGCATTGTAAAACAATACCACAAGTCAATTTATTTTATTAACTTTTATTCGTATTCACGTTGATGGCACCACCACACCAGTCGATATCAAACACGTCTCTCAAGTATTATTAGGCTTCAAATTAACGGTCAAGTTATTTAATACCAACGTTTTACCTAAAATTAAAACGTAAATTAAATCACTTACCTTAATTTGAAGCCTAATATTTTTTAATTCTGCCTGGTTACACAACGACTTCAATGAGTCAAAATCCTAACGCATTCAGCATAGCTGCTACCTGTGTGGTGGTGGGGTAAAGAAAGAGAAGGCAATAGAGTAGGTATATGAAGGATAGAACGTGCGAAAAAAGGACAGAACGATGGTATCTCTCTCAAGTATTATTAGGTTTCAAATTAAGGTAAGTGATTTAATTTACGTTTTAATTTTAGGTAAAACGTTGGTATTATATGCTATTGATTCGCCAGTTTTTGAAATAATATTAAATAGGTTTTCACCATTGGAGTTTGGAATGCCCTTTATTTCCACGTTGTTCAGCCGTGACCGCTGCTCACTCTCATTAAACATATTCTCTAACTTCGATATTCTCTCATCCAACTTTTGAGTGTCGAGTCGAGATTCTTCGAAAGTCAAGAGTCTCAACTCAAGATTCTATATTTTTTTCATTCATACCTTCGATGGAGGCGTGCGAGTATTCAATAGAAGTTTTAACTTCAACTATCTCTTGCCTTATGTTTTTGATGTCCTCTCGTAATGTTGGTAGTATGGCAACTTGTGCCGAAAGCCTTCTTAGTTCAGCCATGATGCTGTCCATGTCTGAGGGCTTAGGGCTGCTGCATGCGGAGTTCAGTGTCTTGCTAGTTTTGCATGAGGTGCATCGCCATGTAGATTTACGATCTCCGAGTTTACGGTATCCAGCCTCGGTGATTCCAGCACAAGCGAAATCGAAAAAAAGACGGCATGAGCTGCATTGTACTCCATCGTTTACTTCCGCATTACAACGTGAGCACTGTTGCATTTTGAAATTAATTACTTAGTTGAAAGTAAATAAATTAACTGCGCACACAAAAACTTTGAGATCGACTGGAAAACGTAGAGAAACGTTTGAGACGTGCGGCTGTGACTGAGTCTTGCGACGGTATGAAAAAAATAAAGTGTAAAAAATAAATATTAAAGATTTATAAGACCGTTCACCCTGTAAAAAAATGTATCCACCAGGAACTGCCTAGTGAAGCGGCATTGAAAACACGTCCATTGAAAACACACTGTATTCAATGCGCATGGACGTCCAAAATGACTTCATTGTCCTTATCTTCTCAAAAATGTTGCCTGGAAAAGATCACCTTTTGGTGATAAAGCCACTTGTACTCCGTTGTATAGTTATAAACTAACTCTGTAAATATAATATGTACAATAAAGATATTATAGTATTATGCTGGTCCTTTGAAATTGTTTGTAACAAATAGGAAAATGAAAATAAAATATTTTTATTTTTTTAGTACCTAGTCATGAATTGTAAACTTAAATTTTATTCACAAGAAATAATTTTGGAATTTTAATTTATGCAAAATATTTAAAAAACAAATAGTCTTCGTAATAGGGACTGAAAACTGCTCGCGTCCGCAAGGTTTAGCCCTCGATGCCTTGTACGTGGTCCCTGGGTGGTGCTAAACGAGCAGTAAAATCTGGTGGCTTCGGCCGTGGCTTGTCACCACCCACTAGACAAAACCATGCCGCCAAGTAACCTAGTTGCGTTCCGGCATGATGTCTAGTGTAGCCATTGGGGAGGACAGGTCTGAGTAATCGTGCTGCATCGGAGAACTGTTTTCAACTCGTAGGATAATGACTCACCGGGTGACTCGTTTTGGAGGGTAGCGGGATCCGAAGCACGGTGCACCGCTGGCCGACCGCAGGTTACTACCTGCAAAAGGTAGTAACCTGGGGGCCCAAGTAGCATGCCAGCCACATGCAAAAGGCTGCCCCGCCACCTCGCGAAAAATCCCGGGAGGCTCCATCGTGCCGGCTGGCGACCGGTTTGAGAGGACCCGATGGCGAACTCGGGGGATTCGAGCGTCCCCGCAGTCTCCAAGCGAGTTTCCCAAAGGTGCGTTACCCCTATCGAGTTGCTTGGTTCCATTTGCAGCACTTCACTCAACTTCTGTTCTCCTTCCTATTCACTCCACTCCAAAATTAATGAAAGGTCCAAAGAAGAGTAAGGTAACACAGCGGTTGCACTTCCTCTCGTTTAAAGTGCACTTCTGTAACATCCGAGGAGTGCACTCCAATCTCAATGATGTCCACCACCACCTCGGGACGGAGAGACCCCACCTACTCTTCCTAACGGAGACGCAGATCTGTGATCCGTCAGACTCGGCAAACCTTTGTTACTCAGGTTACATCCTGGAGTCCAAATTCCACCCGCACGCCGGGGTGTGCATGTATGTCAGTGACAATATCTGTTGTCAGCGTCTCCGTTACTTAGAAGTGCCGGACCTTTCAGTTATGTGGGTTCACATAGATACCGGCCTAGACCAAATGGTATACGCTGGTATTTATCGGTCACACAGCGGAGATCGGGAGACAACAAGGCTTATGGACTATCTCAGCAGTACAGCGGACAAGGTTCAGCAACGTTTTCCCACAGCGCAGTTGGTGTTCCTGGGGGATTTTAACGCACACCACGGACAGTGGTTATACCCGTTTCAGGACACTGACCATGCTGGAAGAGAGGCTTTTAAGTTTTCGCTCACTCATGGCCTTGCTTGTTGACGCTTGAAGCTTGTTGACGAGCCTACGCGCATCCCAGACGTTGCTGGCCACACTGCTTACTGCCTGGACCTTCTGCTGACAACCGATCCCGACAGATATTCGGTGTCCGTCACTGCACCCTTATAAACATCCGATCACTGTCTGGTGAAATCTGTATCGCAGTACTCGCCACCTGACACCCGACCAAGTGGTTCTAGGCGAGTATGGCGTTACAAGTCGGCAGATTGGGATGAAATGCGACATTTCTTCGCATCTTATCCGTGGCGGCAAGCTTGTTTTACATCAACCGATCCATCGTGCTGCGCTGATGCAGTCTCAGGTGTGATAGGTCAAGCAATGGAGTTCTTCATTCCCTACGCTAATCTATCCCTTGAAACCAAAGCTCGCCCATGGTTTAGTGCTGAATGCTTTTCCGCTGAAAAACGTAAGCGAGAAGCGCACAAAGCCTGGGCAACCGCTCGCAGAAACAAAGCCGTGGATTCGCATGAACACAAGAAGAGGTACAATGCTGCCGCCAAGTCCTGCAAGAAGGTGATCAAAAGAGCTCGTTTCGCCCACATAGGTTGTATAGGAGACAGAATAGCGTCATACCCCTCGGGACGCAATGCTTTGTGGTCCCTCGCCAAGTCGGTCGAAACGAACTTTTGTCGCCCATCGCTGCCGCCACTGCGGAAACCTGACGGTTCTCTGGCCCACACCGCTAAGGAAAAGGCAGATTTATCTGCCAGTATCATTGCGGAAAATTCTCGTCTAGATAGACAAGGAAAATCACACCCCAATTACCTCAGTTCGGTCCTACAATGGGTACCGCTCATATTCGCCAAAAGGAGGTTCTTAAATGCTTGCTGCACCTAGACGAGAATAAGGCTAGCGGTCCAGATGGTATTCCTGCAGTGGTGTTGAAACGCTGCGCAGCTGAGTTGTCTCCCGTTTTGACGCGTCTCTATAGACTTTCTTTGGAATCTGGTAAAGTCCCAAAATCCTGGAAGCTGGCTAACGTACAACCAGTACCGAAGAAGGGAAGCCGTGCTGATCCTGTCAACTATCGACCAATCTCAATCACTTCCATACTTTGCAAAGTCATGGAACGTGTATTGAATAATCGACTCCTGGCATACCTCGAGACCAACGAGCTCCTAAGCGATAGCCAATATGGTTTCCGCAGTGGACGCTCGACCGCCGATCTTCTCGTGTATGCCACACACTTATGGAGTGAGGCCTTGGCGGGTCATGGTGAAGCAATAGCTGTTTCCTTAGACATTTCCAAGGCCTTTGACAGGGTCTGGCATGATGGTCTCTTAAGCAAGCTTCCAGCATATGGCATACCGACCGGGCTCTGCGACTGGATATCTGATTTTCTGAGGGAACGGTCGATTCGAGTAGTCTTAGACGGCTACTCCTCTGACCTAATGGCGATTAATGCCGGGGTACCTCAGGGATCTGTTCTCTCTGCAACTTCATTCTTGCTGCACATTAATGACCTCCTAACACCAGGCATTATTGGATATGCTGATTACAGCACTGTTGTTGAGAGATATATATCCAATGCGTGAACGAGCGCCCATGAAATCCAGGTTTTGAGAAATTCTATGATTGAGCGCGTTGATTCGACCTTGTGTCCGATTGGGGCGAACCTAACCTGGTCAAATTCAACGCCTCCAAAACAAAAGCGTGTCTATTCTCCGCAAAAAAGAGCACCTTTACTTTTACGCCCACTTTCCAGAATGTATCTGTTCCCATCACCGACCAACTAGGGCTTTTGGGCGTCACTTTAACGTCCAAATTAAACTTCGGTCAACAAATTGAGTCGATGGCTAAAACGGCTTCAAAAAAATTGGGTATCATCTAGAAGGTCCGGCGGTATTTCAGCCCTGAACGGCTGCTCAACTTATACACAGCCCAAGTGAGGTCGTGCATGGAGTACTGTAGGCACCTTTGGGATGGTTCTGCCAAATACCAGCTCGAAGCGCTAGACTCTGTCGACCGAAATGCCCGTAAACTCAAAAACAACAACAACCTTACAAACAAAAAATTGCAGACGCTGGAGCATCGTCGTAAGGTTGCTTGTTTGACAGTATTTTATCGGCTACATTTTGGTGAGTGTGCGAGTGCTCTTTTTGACCAAATTGAACCCACCCCTTTTTACCACCGGACTACCAGACGCAGACAGAACTTCCATCACTATATAGTGGATTTACCAAGAAGTCGAACAGAACGCTTAAGTGTCGAGTGAATAGGTTTCTCGTGGATGGACGTGTAACACTATAGTCTTCATGCGCACTTTCCATCAGGTGGCATGGAAGACAAACGTCCTATCCTTAATATATAAAAAAAAAAATTAAACCCACACATAATTCTTAACCCGATTTTAACATATTATATGTAGATTATATTATATTTTTGAAAGTCCTTGTATTTGAAACAGATTTCTCCTAATTTCTACTTTGTATATACCAATACTTTAGAATGGCAAGATTCTAGACAAGGATACAAGGCCGTAACAACCCTTTCGCTGATACCGTTTACTCGTTATGTGGAGATTAAAAGTATTAACGACTTTGTACTATGTGTAATAAGATCTAAAGTTGATTCATTAAAAAAATACAGTGCTCCGTCTTGTTACTTTGTATGTCTTTGCAAGCAAAATACTCTTGGATGCTTGCCAGTTTGCCAGCTATCAAAGTGGTCTAAGGTCCATTGTCAATATTTTAATTGTAAAGTAGGAAAATTTATCGTAATATAGAAAATAAATAATATTATATAGAACTATGTGGTTGTTAAAAGTATTCAATTAGAATAGTTTCGATTTTAACTAAAATAATGTCGCTTCTGAGATTTTTGTCTGTGAAGTCTAGCCATTTGGGATTTGGTGGACAATCTGCACTGTTACTGGAAAGAGATGAAAATTTCTACAGCAAATGCACGTCGCTTCGTCTTATAAAATCTGTAAGTTTTACTTTCCATTTTTAAAATACTCCGGTGAAGTAGTTCCCTTACTTGTAATCGCTGCTTATGTGTATACATTTCAGTTAGAATGAAACTAGGCACCTGATTTCTCATATTGAAGTGAAACATTATACTTAAAAATTGTTTAGTCACAAGGTAGACCTATGATGATTTATGTACATTGCAGTGTTAGACCACAATTACATAAGTAAACGCTATTCTAAAGTCTAGGGATTACTCATAAAACAGAAATGAAATAGAATTTCAAATGTAATCATGGCGGACTATTCCAAAGCGCATAAGTCCGGATTAGAATAGCGCTGACTGCAGCCTGACCTACAAACTTGTTTTAGACATAGCACTTAGATAGACAGTGTACCCTGTCTAAGTGCTTTGAATTAACTGTGATAATACTAACATTTAAAATTAAAGTTAATCCTTTAATGTTAAATCATAAAATAAAACAAAATATATAATTTATAATTTTATTAAAATTAATTCTGTCGCAAATACGCAATCTTCAAACAAAATTATTTTTTTAAGTTATAATACTTATTTAAAGGTAATAATAATATATTGAAATAACAAATATAATTAAATAAAAAACTATAAGAATTAAAATAAAATAAATGGAAAGGAACGCTATATCAGGCGTCCATGATTGATTTCAATCATGGAGCTATGGATGGTTAATCAGCTGTTTTTTTTAACTTGAATTATTGGAATTCGAAATTAAATTTTAAGAAAATTATTTAATATCGCAATGTGAAACTTTGCACAAAAGTTCCTTAGACTAAATCCACATATCGTACTTTATCCAAAAAAATTATTGTCGAAGCAAAACTAGTGAAGTTTTTCGAGTTTGATCATGGAAGCGCAATCGAAACGCGGAGAATGGCGCGGCCATGGAGTTCTCGATAACTACGATAGCTAGAGATCTAGTCTTTTTTGTTAAAGGAAGAGTGAATTAGTCGCGAATTGTCCAAAAAACAAAACTTCAAAAAATATCATTGTTTTAGAAAATTAAGTTTTATTTTATAACCGATTTCACTATGAAACACCCCACCCCAAACTTAACCGTTACAAGTTATCGACTTATAAACTTTTTTATAAAAATTGCTGATTTTTTGCCATTCAATGTCATATTTTACTTAAGATTATTAGGCATTAACAGACGATCGAATTTGGTACAGCGAATCCGAGCCGTACAGCGGATTCGGTACGCTCCGTACCATATCCGTTCGTCTGGAGAGTTGTCTGCCGAACATTATTATTATTATTTCATGTTCGATGGTCCGATGGTCCAAATCCGCGCGTCTGTACGCTCGGACCCGACAAACTCACAGCAGTCGCTATCGAAACCTTCTGGAGGTAGCACGTGCGTCAGCGCATGTTCGCACTATGGCGGAAATTTTAACAGAACGCGAAGTTCTTGTCGATGTTTTGGCACTATATAAAGATTTTCCATACTTGTGGGATACATCACATGAATATTATTGCAACAGAGATGCTCGTAATCAGGCTCTTGAGATTCTTCGGAATTGTTATTCAAGATTTGATAAAAGTATCACTGCAAATTATATTTAAAAAAAATAGAGAATATGAGAGTTAATTTTGTAATATTGGATAACGTCGGAAGCATGACGTCTGAACTGTGTGCAAGCCACGCGGCTAGTGCGAGATCCGGCCGTCTGTTGCGACCAGGGGATTTGGTACGCCAGACCAAGTCCGCTGTCCAACCCGGAAGCGTATTTACAAAGGCTATACCATTAGAGTGAAAGTGCAAACTGAACTGGCTTAGCTTTTGTATGACAAAAACTTGCCGAAACCCTAATCCGAAAACCTAATCATTATTTTTATTTTTTAACTGTATAACCATGTTTGTGTACAATAAAGAGTTTTTATTATTATGTATACTTATAACTATATTATTATTATTATTACGTATGCTTACAGCTACACGCCTTTCGGCGGAAAGACCCGACAATTTGACCAGTCGGTCGGGGATCAGGGCAAGAGGGACAGAAACCGGCGAACTATTCGGGCAGTATCCAGCAAAACCGCTCTTATTATTATAATTATGTGTCCAAATATTTGGGTTCTCGACTCGGGGTCGGTTTATCAAACCAGAAACGGGCTTAGCCAAGTATTCTGGTTTAAGAGTGTTTATGTGTTGTGATTAGTGAGATGTGTGGTGTGTAAAGTGTGCGTGTTTGGTGAAGTGTTATTTGCTTCCAGGTGGAGTGGAAGCGAGGTTGGATTTAGGAAACGACGTACTAATGAACATGTGTCTAAGATGATAGATTTTTGCAGAGAGATGTAAGTTTTTTCGGGAAGTTGCAGGATTTTAAGGCCTGAGTGGAGTGACTTTGGGATGATTCCGGTAGATGAAATAATAATGGGGATAATTTGTACCGTATTTTGGTGCCACATTTGCTTAATTTCATCCGCGAGGGGGATATACTTTTGGATTTTTTCAGTGTGTTTCTGTTTCAGGTTATGAGAATTGGGGACGGCAATGTCTATAAGGTAAGTGGTCTTCGTAGATTTAATGGTTAGAGTTATATCAGGTCTATTGCTGAGGATGGTTCGATCGGTAATTATATCCCTATCCCAATAGAGTTTTACTGTGTTATTTTCTAATACGTTGTTAGGTTTGTATTTATAATAAGGAGTGTATGATTCTAATAGATTATGTTTTAAGGCTAGCAGCTGGTGTATGTGTTTGGCAACATTATCATGGCGGTGGGTGTACTCTTTTTGGGCCAGAAAATTGCACCCTCCCGTAATGTGGTCTATGGTTTCAGTTGATTGGTGACATAGCCTGCATTTATCAGAGATTATGTTTTCCTTTAAAATAAATTTGGTATAATTACGGGTTTTGATTATTTGGTCTTGGATGGCCACGAGAAAACCTTCAGTCTCGCCGAAAATATTTCCCTTCGTAAGCCAGGCGCAGGATGCAACAGAATCCACGTGATCTTGCTGTAATTGATGCGGGTATCTACCGTGTAGTGCTTTACTTTTCCACACCTCGATCTTCTGGTCCTCTTTTAGTATATTTTTTGTTGGGTTAAAACTTATATTGCTGAGCTGTAATGGTGTTCCTGAGTGCTGCAAATTCACTATCGCTTTATGTAGAATGCTGCTGTTAGCTTTAGCGTAAAAATATGATCGTAGGTTTTCTATTTGTTTGTAGTGCAAGTTTTTAATGTCAAGGAAACCACGTCCTCCAAGTTTTCGGCTTAATGTAAATCTTTGTACTGCAGAGTGTATGTGATGGATATTGTGTTTATTAGAGGCTGTTCTAGTGAAAGTGTTTAAGGCTTCTAGCTCAGTATCTGACCATTTAAGAATTCCAAATGAGTAAGTTAAAATTGGTATAGCATAGGTGTTGACTGCTCTAGTTTTGTTTCGGGCTGATAATTGAGTATTGAGAATCTTCTTTAATCTCTGTTTATACTTAGTTTTTAACGTATTTTTAATGTTTGTGTGATTAATTGAAATATTTTGTTGGTATCCAAGGTATTTATAGGTTTCTTTAGGTGCCATACTATCAATAGTTCCGCCTTCTTTTAAATTATATGATGATGTCTCTAGGTGTTTTCCTTTAACAATACTATTTATTTTACATTTGTCAGTTCCAAAACTCATCTTAATGTCGTTGCTATATTCTTCTGTGATATTAAGGAGGTACTCAAGATCGCGTCTATTTGCTGCATACAATTTAATATCATCCATATAGAGTAGATGTGTTAATTTGATGTGGTTTTGTCTATCTATAATGTATCCGCATTCTGTTCTATTCAGTATTCTAGATAGAGGGTTTAAAGCAAGGCAAAACCAAAGAGGACTAAGGGAGTCACCTTGAAATATACCTCGGGTTATTTTTATAGGGTGAGAGCTAAGTGTAGTGTGAATTGTTTTCAGATAGAGTTTGGTGGTCCAATTATTCATAGTATGTTTTAAAAATTGTATAAGTGTCCTATCGATTTTATAGATATTTAGTATTTGTATGAGCCAAGAATGTGGTACGCTGTCGAATGCTTTTTGGTAGTCTATGTAGGCGTAGTATAGGTTTCTGTGTTTTTGTTTCGCTTGGTTATGAATTTCGGTGTCTATGATCACTTGTTCTTTGCAGCCCCTAGATCCTTTGCTGCAGCCTTTTTGTTCCTCTAAGATTATTTTGTTACGAGTAATGTGCGATGTAAGTTTAAATGTTATGACGGATGTAAGAAGTTTATAAATGGTAGGAAGACATGTGATCGGTCTAAATTTAGAAGGATTTATTGTATTGTTTTCTTTAGGTTTCAGATAGGTGATCCCTTGTGTAAGGTATTGGGGCATTTCTTGAGGATTATGGATAAGAAAGTTAAAAATATTTGCAAGGTGCTTATGCGTTGATGTAAAATATTTGATCCAATAGTTCTGAATTTTGTCAGGACCAGGCGCTTTCCAATTATGGGCTTTTCTGATAGCCTCTGTTATGTCATCATCATCAATTAAAACTTCTGGCATAACATCTATGTCTTTGACCTCGTCTTCTTCAATTGCACACCACGGTGCGTGTGTATTATGGCTAGTAGGATGTGACCAGATATTTTCCCAGTATTTTTGTACATCAACTATATTTGGGGCTTGTGTAATTTGGATATCATCACAATTTAGGTTACGGTAGAAACTTTTTTGATTACTATTAAATAAATTATTGTCAGATTTTCTCTTGTTACTTTTGTTGTATCGCCGTAGTCTCTTTGTGTAAGCTTGTAGTTTTTGTTTATTGAGGTCAAGTTGATCTTTTATTTCGTCCATACTTTTATTAATTATTTTAAGCTTTAACATTTTGCGATGGGAAAGTTTTCCATTTAAGTGTTGTGTAATCTGTCCTATTTCTTTTCGGAGTGCTTCTATCTTATTTTCTAGCCGCCTTTCCCATTCGGGTTTTTTCTGTTTATAGTGTGTATTTGTATTGTTATTTGCTATATTACTTGCTTGGATAATTTCGCTATCGGTACTTACTTTATTATTATTTTTATATGTTTTATTTAGTTTTCTATGAAGACATGTAACAGTCATAGCTCCGCAATACAAAGCTTCATGGACATCATCGATAGTTATTATGTTTTTTTTATTTAAATGTGTACGTATAATGTCGTTTACTGTATGAACGGTTTTTATAGCTACACGCGTAATATGGAGTTTTGGTATGGTGGGTCTAAGTGTGGGATCTGTACCTGAATATTTTGTTATCATTTCTACAAAGGTTTCTTCAATCTTTTTATAATTTAATGGGTCTGTCACTGGAATTTCTGTTATTAGGCTTTCTTGTTGGGTTGCTGTTGTTTGATTATTGGTAATATCATATCGGTTTAAGACGCCTGAGGGTAATGTATAGTTGTATGAATGGCAGGTAGATAGAGAAGGTGTGTTAGATGTGAGTTGTATGATTTCTTCATGATTATATGGTTGAATATGGGTGTTGTTGGCCTCTTCAGAGTCTTCGTTGTTATTTTGTATAGATGAAAGTGTTGTGTGTTGTTGATGTGTTCGATTCTGTCTGTTCGATTCTGATTCTACTTGTAAAATAGATTGTTTGATCTGTTCTCTTTCAGGTGCAGTTATTCTATTGTTTCTATGTATAACTCTTATTTGGTCGGCTAATCTTTGTTCGGAAATGTGCTGTAATTCTGGTAGACTCTCAGTGAATTTCTGATATAAAAGTGGTCTCCATGCAGTCATATCAGTTTCGCAGTGTGTAACTAAGTAGTAGCAACGGAGGAGTACACGGTTAATATGATCTGTCCATCTCATCCGCTGCCTACTTTTGCCGGCAAGTGTGGTTGCAGGAAGCATTTCCTGTAAAGCACTTCTTGCCGGTGTGTTATGGTTTGGTGATTGTATGTGTGTGTGTTGTGTGTCTACGTTTTCGCTGAATTGTAAACGTTGGTATGTAAACGTAGAATGTATGATGCCATCGATGGGCGCAGGAGAATTCATACGGGTTTCCTGAACAACATCAAGTGACATATTTGAGTTTGTAGTGAATGGTGATGAAATTGAATGTTGTGGTGAGTATGAATGTGTTGATGAGCTATCTATACTAGTTGTTGATGATACAGGTGATGGTGTTAATGAATGATAATCGACTGATGGTAAGTCGTGTACATTATCTGCAACAGTTGTCATCTGGGCAGATGTTTGCGATACGGCGTCCCCCCCAGAATACGTGGGACAGCCCGGCCTAGAGGGCGCGGGGCGGGATTCTCCAGCGCGGCCAGCGCTGGTACCCGCCTGGGGTAGTTTATTTCCGCTTCTTAAACGCATCGCAATTTGTTTGACTATTGCTCCGTTGGTTATTGGTGTGTAAATAGCTGGATCAGCTGCCAATATCCGCCCCTCACGTGACTACAGATGGTCGAGTCGGACGTGGAGTTAGGTTTGTGAGAGTAGCTGGATCAGCTGCCAATATCCGCCCCTCACGTGACTACAGATGGTCGAGTCGGACGTGGAGTTAGGTTTGTGAGAGGCTTATTATAATTATTATTATTATTTTATTATTATACTATACTTATATTATTATTATTTTTCTACATTTTTTATTTATTCTCGGCACTAGCCGGTTATAACTGTGTTTACGGGCTGACGCCAAGTAAATCACAGTGAGGTGGTTGTTGAGGATGGGATGGTTTCATTTTCTTCAAGTTGTAAGAATTTTCGAACTATTCTGCAAGTATTTAATATTGACGCTTTTTGGAGACTGATGTATATATTTTTGTTTAGGTCTAGTAATTTCAGGTATTGGTGGAGTTGTTTTGGGATGACTCCGGTGGTTATTATTATTATTAATCTATTCTAGTACAGAAATTGACCGAAGTCGCGTAGACTTTGTGAGATAACTTCAATGTAACATTGCAGCAACAAAAGCTATCCCATTATATTCGCGGCCCGGACCAAGTTCGATCGTTTGTTAATGCTTTTAAATCAATTCTGAGCGATTGAAAGTTCAAATAATCAAATATTTTTTTGCAGTTTTTTTTTATATTGTAAGGATAGGACGTTTGTCTTCCATGCCACCTGATGGAAAGTGCGCATGAAGACTATGGTTTTACAACGACCATCCACGAGAAACCTATTCACACGACTCTTAAAAGTTCCAGGACTGTAGTGGTCAGGAAAAACAGACGCAGGCAGAATGTTCCACACCTTGGCAATCCGTACCAAAAAGGAACTATCAAAGCGTTTTGTTCGACTTCTTGGTAAATCCACTATATAGGGATGGAAGTTCTGTCTGCGTCTGGTAGTCCGGTTGTAAAAAGGGGTGGGTTCAATTTGGTCAAAAAGAGCACTCGCACACTCACCAAAATGTAGCCGATAAAATACTGTCAAACAAGCAACCTTACGACGATGCTCCAGCGTCTGCAATTATTTATTTGTAAGGTTGTTGTTATTTATCAGTCTACGGGCTCTTCGGTCAACAGTGTCTAGCGCTTCGAGCTGGTATTTGGCAGAACCATACCAAAGGTGACTACAGTACTCCATGCACGACCTCATTTGGGCTGTGTATAAGTTGAGCAGCCGTTCAGGGCTGAAGTACCACCGGACTTTTTTTTTAAGAATACCTAGCTAAAAATAATAGTGTGGCAGACGTTCGGTAGATTTAATTAAAAACATCTACGTTTTGTCAGGTACCAACAAAGAATAATAATGTAGACTTTAATTTAAATTCATAGCAAAAACCTTAGTTTCATAAGCGATAGTGGGAGTAAAAATAATTACGCTCATCGAGCCTAATCCATTCTTTAGCCCAGAAAAGTTAAATAAACGAAGGCCATCAAGGCCATTGTGGATGGATATCATTTCCAATCATTTTATTGGGCCCTACTATCCACCCAAAAATTTGAATGAGAACACCTTGAAAACTTCCTGAGAGGAGAACTTCCTTAATGGAAGATTAGCCACTGTCCCTTATTATGGACATGTGATTACAACATGATGGCCTCCCTGCACATTTTCAAAGGAGTGTTAGAGAGCGACATAGGACGAGGAGAATCTTCACCTTGGCCAGTCAGAAGTCCGAACCTAAACCACATGGATTTTTATGTTTTGGGGCACATGAAGAGCCTCGTGTACAGCGGGCCCAATACTATTACTATTGCGTTTGTTGATGGATATAAACTCAGGATAATCAACGCGGCAAACGAAATGCGAAGAAATTTGAATACTGGCGCAGTAAAACTAGGCTTCACTGAATAATACGAAAATGTATCCAAAACAAAGGCACGTTGAACATGAATTTTAATGTGCAACGAAAATTAATTTTATTTTGTACAAATCTACCTCTTAATTAACTTTACTATCCAGGGCCAAAAAATGAATTAAGCTCAATACGCGTAATTTATTATTAATTTATTATTATATATATTAATTGGGCACTGTTGGTCTTTTAATGTAAACCTTTTTTATATATTACTTTTCTCTGTAAATGACTGTTTGTTGCCAAAATAGAAATAAATAAAAAAAAGTAATTATTTTTATGTCCACTGTCGCCTATGAAACTAAGATTTTGTCTACGTATTTAAATAAAAGCCTAGATTGTTATACTTGGTTGGGTATCTGACACAACGTAGATGTTTTTAAGTATGTCTACGGAACGTCTGCAATAATAACTTTTTTAGATATTTTTAAAAGAAAAGTAAACTGAAAAAAAAAATTTGATTATTTGAACTTTCAGTCGCTCACTAGCTGTTTAGTAATCTTACGTAAAATTTTGGTTACTAAAATCATAGATAATCTTTATCTGCATGTAAGTAATAAATAATATTAAAAAAACCTCACCAATTTCAAAATATGACATTTAACGGCGAAAACCGGCAATTTTTATAAAAAAAATTAAAACACGATTATCTCGAAAACGGTTACATAATTTTAACTGATTATGAACTTAATCAGTTCAAATAGACGGGTGCTACACACTCTTAACCAGTACCCCTGTATATTTATTATTTTTGTTGCACAAGCACTTAAAAACTTGTTTTATTCCATATTCGGCATACTAGGGTAAAGTTTTGATTACAGGTAACCCCTATGAATCTAAATCGTCAGTGGGTGGCGGCGACCTTGTTACAGCGGATGGTATTTTATCACTATCAAGTGACCTCTCCTAGTAAGAGTCAATTCGTAGACTGCGACCCATTTTTAATATCATTGTTAGTAAAATTTTAACCAATAAAATCTTTTCATGTGACAATGAGGGTTTTCGATCATTTATCTGCCACCAGGCGGCGTATTTACAAAGGCTATACCATTAGAGTGAAAGTGCAAACTGAACTGGCTTAGCTTTTATATGACAAAAACTTGCCGAAACCCTAATCTATTCTAGTACAGAAATTGGTCAAAATCGCGTAGACTTTGTGAAATAACTTCTATTTAACATTGCAGCAACAAAAGCTATCCAATTTGATATCAATATTTACCGATCGTTAGCTTCAATTTGATACTTGAATGGCAATTGTTCTGATTTTCAAAGATGGGAATAAAATGTGCATGCATTATGACCATCGTTGTTTTGATGACTTAACGTTTGACATTTGACCATGTCGAGATTGTCCAGGGTTGACTATAATAGTTGACCAGGTTTATGGCGCTTAGCCGGCCGCTGCGTGGCACCGCTCGCTTCGCTCGCTCGGCTCGCGCACGTGTATAACTATATTATGCAACCTAACATGCATCTCCTTGCTGCGCTCGTCGTCGCACCTAACCGTACCGACTCCGCCTTCCGGTGCGGGAGCCCTTCTCTTAGCTTATCTCTTTCATCGCAATGTATATTAAATAAAGATATACCTACTTTTCATCTTGACAAAAGCTTATCTATTTGAGTGAATATGTATTATACAGAACTAGGTTTTGTCTTTGCATTTCTTTGAAAATTACAAGAGCAAAAGCTTATCCATTTCAGTCAATTTTTTTTACTGAGATAGATTAGGTATTGTCGAGTAATATGCATAAACAAAAGCTCCTCTATTAGATTCTGACTCGTGACTCAAATAGTATAGCCTTTGTACGCCACCAGGCGGCGCTTCATAAGCGTGAGGTCCAAACAGCTGCCAGAGAGCAATAATCGTAGGAATTGAACACAAGTTATTGACATTTTATTGTATTTCTTGTATGCCGGACTGGGAACAAAGGAAAAGCATAGTATGTTCCAGCTGCTTCTCCTCTCTGCTCATTCTGTAAGTGTTAAGGAACAGAGGTTTTATGGGAGGTTTTTTTGTGGACGGTAGGCTGACCCCTCTGTCACTACTTAGTCCATCAATATAATCCCTCCAAATAAGTCAAACGTGACATCAGATCTCATAACCCCTGGTGTTATGTATGTATGTTGGAACTTTTGGAAGTGTTATAGTCATCGTTGGAGTAAATTTATCGCTGCAAATGGCCACAAGACACTATTTCAATCTTATGCCGTCCTGTTTTATTTGCACACATAGGCACTGCACATCAATTTGACATTTTATAAAACATTCATTGGACCTGACGCTACAGCGCTGCCATCACATTTAGGGCGTTTCAGATAACCCTCATTCGCAAGTAGAAAATTTGAGCCGCGTAGGTTGCACATTAGAGCCCCGCCGCAGCGCACCTGGATAAGCATTTATGACACATTCAGGTTTCGTCGTCAAATATCACCGCCCCAGCGTGATGTGTTCTGGTATTATTGTATGGAGTGCCTGTGCGATCGGGCCTTTTATCGATATTTTCTTAGAATATGCCACTTAGAGCATATATTTTTTTAAGAATGTGGCATTTTTGGTTTTGTGGGTTTAATCATGGTATCAAATCGAGTAATTCTATCTATTATGGTGGGCATGTTAGCTAACATAATAGGATAAAATGACATGATAATATTTATCTTGTCGATTCGTGTCTTTATAGACGGTCGCATGCTAGCCCTGCTGCGAGGTTGAGGACAACCGCGGGTCAAGTTAACGATAACAAAGTACAAGTACTAGTATCTACTGTATTTAGAAGCACCTAGAGCGTGCAGTAGTTCTTCGAAAATCCTATCTCCTTCCATGGCCGTTAGAAGAGTGACATGAGTTATAAGCGTCGGGTGAATAAGTTTCTTATGTATGGACGTGTTATTGGTATTCATTCACCTTGGTAATCATGATCACTTAACACGTCATGGAGGAAAAACGTCGCTCCCTTTACAAAAACATAGATATTGAGTTAAATTTATGTAGAGATATCGAAATGATAAAATATGTTAATTATTTTGAAAAAAGTTCTTTATGTAAATTTTTTTTCCAGCTGGATGCTCTTAGCTTTATTTGCTGGTTTAAGTTTTGGCGGCCTCGGCTCATATTATATACAATCGTTTTTGGGACTGTTCGCGCGAGAACAGCATTTGTATGTGTCTAAGATGGTACCAATCGCAATAGGTAAGTCAACGGGGAAAATTATATTTCTTTACTTTTATTTCGGTCGTGAACTCTGCTGAAACAAAAAATTCTTTTAAATCAAATAAAATGTTCAAAAATAGCAGCTCGTAGTTAGACGATAAATTTTTTCATAATTTTTGACGACCTTCTTTTTCCTTTTAATACCTTCTATACCAGAGGCCCAAACGTTCGATTTACTTGAGCCAATCGATGCGACGCGATTTGAAGCGATGCGACGCGATACGAAAATATTAAACTGCCGTTGTGTATAGCAGGTATCCTCCGTTGTTGCGTTTACACAAGTCACTTGAAGTATAGGTAGACATATTGTGTTACCACACTAATCGGTTGAAAATGATAGATGATAGAATCGATAGTTTTTACTAAACCAATCCGATCAGGTTCTATTAGAAAATGCCGATCGCCGTCAATCGACGCCGTCGCCGCCGTCGATGGATTGGTCTGGTAACACCCTCACGTCGCGTCGTAACGCGTCGCGCCGCGTCGCGTCCGGTCGCTCAGGTCGGATGATGCCTGAACAACGTAGTTGGTGTATACAGGGTGACTGGTGACACATTTAGATACTGAAGGAGAGCACTCTGAACGAGATTCTGGTCATAATTATGTAATAAAACTTAAATAAATAGAGTTTTGTTATATCAGGCACACAAAAAGAACTTTACTTACGCCCGAGGCAATCGCGGCACGTGACCTGGCACGCATATCGCTGCTAACGCTAGTGTAACCATGCGGTGCTTAATCAATTCTTTAACTTTCGGCTAAGTTTACTCAGTAAATAATTAATATTATTTTTTATTATATATTTTCTCTTCATGTATGATCTCAAACTATCACGTCCTTGAATTTCAAAAGTGACCAACCAGTCACCCTGTATAGTAGATAGCCTACCTATATACAATATGAGTAGTGTACGTCGCCGTCCCGTTGCCCACCTAAATGGACCGCCAAATCCAGGACTCACGCCCCAAAATTCATTGCAAACTGGTGCCTCAACCGATCTTCAACCACTGCTCGGAGATTACTGCTTCTATGTTTCGTTGTACAGCCGACGCAATTATGTATTTATACTCTTATTATCATTGTTACTTAAGCTTAGAAAATCGAATTTTTTTTTCATGATTTCTATAAAAGGAAATTGGTTTAATACGAGTATGCGCAATTTGTTTGTCGAACTGTCTAATACATTAATAATAAGAAAAAAAATCCCCAGACAATCACTCCATATAATGACCCCAAACAAAACAAAGCTAGTGTCTTGAGATACCATATACCGGACTAGAGGGAAACAAGAATATAAACAAATAAACAAGGTGTTAAACAAATAACATGGAGTCAGTTGAGAATCGTTTTGTCACTTATTCTTGGACTATTGGCTTGCTGTTGTCGGTTTTGTAATACACTAGCAATAATTTTACGCTCTCGACCGGCAGTTAAACGAATGTAGTGGTCGTCTTCAGTCATCAGTCTCCTGGTAGCGAGCCCGAACATTTCGGATAGCTCGCCGCGATAAACCTAGGCGTAGAGCTACTGGTCGTTGAGATTTTCCCTCTTGCAGCAATACTAGTGCTCTAGAAGCAGTTTCATATGCTCATATGGTGCCGAATACGTGGCATTGTAATAAGTTCTAATGATAAAACTCAAAAAAGTAGTGTAACAAATCGAGAAATGTTCGTAATGATAGTCTAAATACAATTGAATAAGAAATTGCGAATAGGGTAATTTTAACTTGATTTGATTATGTCTTTCCACTTGAGGGTAAAGATTAAAAAACGTTATTCAGAATAATGTTCAAAATACATAAACATATCCATTTTATGCAAAGGCACTTAAACTAGCTTAAAATTAAGTTTAAAGTGTCATAGAATCGTTTTTTGTGAAAAAAATGAGGTGGCCGTGGCACCTATTTTGTTTTGAGTAGTATATTTGGCATTAAAGAGGCTTCCTACTGCTTTTTATTTGTATAAGCTAGCGTTTATAGTTTGAGAGATATCATGAGTTTTGTCTCCGACCCTAATTCTTTGCTCTCGAGTGTAGAATAAAATAACATGTGAATAATTTTTCACGCTATGCACAGGTACAGTTCGCAAAGTTTTGCGTTGTACATTGTATGCAACGTTCCTCAACGTTTAAAATGTTTTTGTTGTTTATTGTATGGCTTCAGTGACACGCGTCTATTGAATGAATAATTAATGAACTCAAAATTTAAGATTGATGATATCTTGGATTATGCACTTTTGAACCACATATTTTTTGGCAAAAAGTATTATTTTTTAGCAAGAATCATAACCTGAAAGTTATGGGATATCACAAATCAATTCACGTTAAAAGTTCTTGAGTTATTTTCGGTTCATAACAGAGGATCCTTGAAGCTACTAGACGATTACGATCACGATCACAAATCAATAGCCAAAAATATTAAGATTAAGTTTTAAAGTTTAATTAGTTAGTTTAGTAAAGACCAAGATTCGTTTGTGGAGATATATGCAAGGTTAGGGAAGATGTAAAAATGGAGAGTTAGCACAGTTAAGGGAAAATGTAGAGGAAATGTAATGGGGAGGAAAGTTGTAAGAGCTAGAGACGGAGTTAGTTATAAGAATTATAAGTAAGATGATAAGAAGGGGGGGGTTGTTACAGGCTCTGCGACTGGATATCTGATTTTCTGAGGGAACGTTCACTTCGAGTAGTCTTAGATGGTTTCTCCTCCGACCAAATGGCCATTAATGCCGGGGTACCTCAGGGATCTGTTCTCTCTGCAACATTATTCATGCTGCACATTAATTAATGACCCTTTAACACCGGGAATTATTGTTTATGCTGATAACATCCAATGCGCGAGCGAGCCCCCGTGAAATCCGGAGTTTAAGAAAGTCAATGATTGAGCGCGTTGATTTGACCTTACGGAAAATTGGGGAGAGTCGAATTTGGTCAAATTTAACGCGTCCAAAACTCAGGCGTGTCTATTCTCCGCAAAAAGGAGCACCTTCACATTATGCCCACTTTCCAAAATGTGTCTATCCCCATCACTGACCATCTAGGGCTTTTAGGCGTAACTGTAACATCCAGTTTAAACTTCGGTCAATAAATTGTGTCCATGACTCAAGTAGCTTCGAAAAAGTTGGGAAGCATCTCGAAGGTACGGCGGTACTTTGGCCCTGCACAGCTTCTTAACTTATACACAGCTAAAATGCGATCATGCCTGGAGTACTGCAGTCATCTTTGGGATAGTTTAGCCAAATATCAACTAGAAGCGCTGGACTCCGTTGACCGAAGAGCCCGTAAAGTATTGAACAACGTCGACCTTAGAACCTAAAAATTGTAGCCCCAAGAGCATCGTCGTAAGGTTGTTTGTTTAACCGTGTACTACAGGATACATGTTAGTGAGTGCGCGAGTGCTCTGCTTGAACAAATTGAACCCTCATACTTGAACCCTCATCGGACTACTAGACGCAGACAAAACTTCCATCCGTATGTGGTAGATATTCCGAAAAGTTGAACTAAGCGCTTTGACAGTTCCCTTTTGATAAGGGTCGCCAAGGTTTGGAATGAACTGCCTGCGTCTATTTTCCCTGACTAGCATAGTCCTAGTACTTTTAAGCGTCGAGTTAATAGGTTTCTCGTGGATGGACGTGTACCACCTTAGTCTTCATGTTCACTTAACATCAGGTGTCGTGAAAGACAAACGTCCCATCCATATTTTATAAAAAAAAGAATAATTAAGCATTTTAAAAACAAAAAAAAAAAAAATATTATTGAGATAAATTATGTTCTTAGTGTATTTTTCAAAGTATGGCAATATGGATACATAGCAGAGGCAACTTGCTTCCTTAATCTTCAAAAGGGATTTATTGAGACGATAAATTGTTTTTCTTACTGAAAACATCTCCTTAAATTTTATAACTACAATAATTAAGCCCATATTTTGTAAATTTTGGCGTATTTCATATGTTAATATTAAATTTAGAAGTACATTAACAAATATGAGCGGTAAAAGTCCTGAAGTGACATGTGCCAAGACGGTGGTTAGTTCCAGTTTTAGCCACGCCCTGTTCAAGTCAAAACTTTGGCTGAGTTAAGAATGTCAGCAACATAAACATTCTGCGAAATCATAAATATTTTTTTTTAATTTTGAAATTTTCAATAAAGTACCTAACCGATTTCGATGAAATTTATATATATGGGACCAACTATGAAGTATCCTCTATCATATGAAACAACAATTTTCAAAATCAATTCATAATTGTCCGAAATATTTATTTAATATTTTTATTTAATATTTTATTGCTTCCATAAAAATTACATAATAATTTTTTTAAGTATAGTATATGTAACACTTTTCTATACAATGTAACCTTATGGGCCTAGTGTAGGCACTGCAATGGAAGGAGAGAGAGGGATTTACTGTTTTTCAACTGAAATATTTTATAGGTTACTTAAATTTTTCTTTTAAATATTCGTCAATCGAATAATAACATTTTGTGAGTAATAATTGTTTAAGCATTTTTGTAAATATATTATCTTTAGTTTCATTTTTAATGTAATTTGGTAAATGGTTGTATTAAAATATTGACATGGCTAGTGGGCCAGAGGCATGTATATGTAGTTTTGAAGTAGGTAAAATAAGTTGATTTTTCCGGGAGGGCCTGATAGTATACGTATTGTATAGTATTCTGGGTATTTTCTGATAAATTTGCAAATTTCTAATATGTAAATGCACGGTAGTGAGAGAATATTATTTTTAATAAAATGCGGTTTGCAACTATCTGTGTTGTTGATATTTACTAGAATTCTTAAAAGTTTTTTTTTTATTATAAAAAGAGTGGACGCATCTACGCTGCTCCCCCATAGAACCACGCCGTAGCTCAGCCATGCATAAACATAAGCGTAGTACGTAACGAGTGCAGTTTTCATGTTCGTAGTGTTTCTAATCTCTCGTAAAAGCGGCTACACACGACCCTAAAATCACTGGCGATATCGGGACAGCGGTAGTGGGGATGAAATCGGCTACTACTCTACACACGTCTCTGCCAGTCAGTACGAAACCGACCGTGCAACAGACTGCTCGTTGTTCCGAGATGCCGCCGACACTTACAAAACAGCAGAAAATAACTTAACTTTTCCTTTGATACCTGAAACTCAAAAACATAAGACCCAATACTCTAATTAAGTATTACCATTCCTATTCAAATTAGTCAAACTCAATTAAGATATCATACCATAACTCATTTGAATTCAAAAACACTTTTCTTAAATTTTCTCACTACTTGTCACATGTTTACAATTTAATTATTTTATTATAAAATCAAAATTAAACATCCTAAGGACTAAAAGCAAAATAACAATAAAACAAAACCATAAAAGAATATTAAAAAAACAGTTGTAACTCTTTATCAAAACAAATGCTTACTCCTTTGCTGTAAGTTCCATTAATAAAAAAAGTATATCCTTACGTTCACCCCCTTAATTGTTTATTTTTAAAAGACAGACATCCTTCTAATTGTTGTCTTGTTTTCATCTAATTTTTCTTTTCTGTAGTAATGTGCTTTCTTCTTGAATTATTACGCCGCTCCATTATCAACAACTTCTTCAAATACATTAATTCCATGACAATAATTACTTCCTCGAATAACATCTTCTCAAACTTCATAAACTCTCCAGTACTAGTACCCCATATCACCTTCTCGAACTTCATTTACTTCCAGTACTAATACTTCTTCCATTTTCTGCCGTTCGACCTTCCTCAATTTCTATGTTTTTTATCCCACAAATATGGTAAATCGTTGAATAGATCGATAGCTTTGGTCCACGCTTCTCGATCTTTCTCCTTCGCCATGTTTTCGCGCGAAATAAACAATTATAGCCGCAAGCACGTCGTCGTATCGTCGCGGCACTCAAGCGCAGACTGCGTTGAAATCAATCCTGATTTCGCTACACACGTACTGACAACGCTCCCTAGACGATAATTGTCCCTAAATCGTGAGCTCGCTCGGAACGATTTAGGGACGATAAAAATCGGGTAGGATTTGCCTACACACGAGACGATTTATGATATGATCTAGGGTCCTCCCCACCACTGTCCCGATATTGCCAGTGATTTTAGGGTCGTGTGTAGCCGCTTTAAAGCGTATGCGAATCTTGCAAGCTTCAATCGTAATGATTTGACATGAGTTTTCCAGTTGATATGGGTATCTATATTTAAACCCAACAATTTAAATTCTTTAACTGTCTCTATTTTATTGTTATTATAAGTAAAATTTATATCTAAAGAATATTTTTGATAGGGTTGAAATGTCATAATTTTTGTTTTTTTTTTTGAAACTTATTTCCAAATTGTGGTCTTCCAACCATTTGGTTGTTGAGTTAAGCATTGAATTTAATTTATCATTTAGAGCAAAATTACTTTGGCAAGATGTTAATAAGGAGATATCGTCTGCAAATAAAACGCACTTTTTTTCAATCACTGTTGGAAGATCGTTTATGTACATCAACTGTACTGCAAAACAAAAGGCAGCCGATAACACCACTACCTTGTAGTATGGATGCTGTTATTGCTTGGCAGTCAGATCTAACATTCTAGATTTCTCGGGTTAAAGTGTTGAAATATTCGATTTCTACATATTGCCGCCTATTTGTTAGATACGATTTGAACCAGTTATGAGCTATTCCACGGATACCTATGTTGTATAGTTTTTTAAGCAGTATATTATATTTGACTTTATCATATGCTTTGCTCATGTCAAGGAGTATTCCGATGGCATATTTCTCATTATTAATTATATTTAAGGCCTCTTGTATGTCATTAAATACTGCTAAGGTAGTTGAACGCTTTTTCCTAAAACCATTTTGAGCATTGTTAAATATTTTATATTTTTCACAGAATTTGTAAATGCGGATGCACATGGCTTTTTCAAATATTTTCGAAGCTGTGGGCAGAAGTGCAGTTGGCCGATAGTTGTTAGGGTCAGTTTTCGTGTTTTTCTTATGTATAGGTTTAATTAGAGATATTTTTAACAAGTCAGGGAAAACGCCTTCATTAAATGATTGATTTATTAATAGGTAAAAAGGAAATGTTAGTTGTTCTGCGCATTTTTTCAATAGATGGGGTGGAATTTCGTCAACACCGTAACTTTTCTTATTCTTAAGGTTCGTTAAAATTTTTAAGATTTCTGGCTGCTCAACTGGACTTAGGAAGAATGAATTTTCAGTTGAGCAGGTAGTAGACCGGCCTTGAGACGCGGTGCCACTGCGAGTACTCTCCGGCGCAAATGCACCAACGGAGGAGAAGAACTGATTAAAAGTATTTGCTATCTGGAATGGATCTGTTATCTGGACATTATTTATTTCTAACTTTATATTTTAATTTTCTTTAAGAGGTACCTTATTTGTACGTTCGTTAATTATATTCCACATACTTTTAATTATATTATTTGATTTATTTATTTTTGTAACGTAATTTTGTCGTTTTGATTTTAATACAATTTGCTTTAGTAATTTTTCATATTTTTTTAAAAATTATTTAAAATGTCATTATCATTTTTGATCAGAAAACTTTTAAGAAGTCTTTTATTTTTAACCAATATTTTTTGACTTATTTTTTATTTTGACTTTTTGTTTTGGTATACATTTATTGAATATATTCAATAATGTATTAAGAAATTCTAAATAGTTTTCATTTATATTTTTATCTTTACTAATTATTTCATTCCATGTTATCTTATTTAATTCTAGTTTAAATAAATCTACATTTTTCTTGGTGTAGAATCTAACAACTTTGCACCATTTTATTTTCTGAGTGATCTGATTTTTTAATGTGATATTAGTTGATAAGTGGTTTGTGAATCCGAAATCTTCTACAGTTGTTTCGAAGCCATAATTGAAATTTGTAAATATAAGGTCTATACAAGTAGCAGCTGATGTTTTTGTAATATGAGTTGGTTTTTTTATATGTTGGGTCATTTTATATTCAGACATAAGTTCTAGAAGCCGTAATTTTTTTGGACTGTCTACTAACATATTTGTATTAAAATCGTGTAACAAAGACAAAAAAAACATACAGACGTATTGAGAACCTCCTCCTTTTTTGGAAGTCGGTTGAAAAAAGGCAAACCTTCTATGCTATAGGGGTGCTTCTGGTGTTTACAAGGTTTATAAATACTTAATACAAATACATATTCATGAAGCCTTTTTTTTTTTTTATAAATATTGCTTTGTTATATCTTGAAAGCTAATAGTTTATAAGAAATGTAGGTATACCCATATGCCCCAAGTCCTACATAGTTCATGTGGGTACTGTTCACGGCGGCAAACGCCACTCCCCGGGGGTGGCCTGCAATGCAAGCCGCCGCCGCCGCGCCGCGCCGTGTCCCGTGGCCAGGCCGAATAGTTTTCCATAAGATATTCTCTAAAAAGCACATTTTCCATGTAATAAAGTGACGAATCATTATTAGTTACTCTCCTATTGGTAGCTCAAATGACATGAACTTGATTATTGCAATGCTTTACAGCTACATTTGGTAGATAATTTCAGTTGGTAAAACGAACAGATTTTTCACATAAGAACCGGGCACAAGACATAAAATAAAACAAGAGACAAAAGTTTCAAAGGATTCCCGTATATAAGCGGCCCATTTGAGGTACCGAGGTACATTCAGCGATTTATAATACCTTTGATACCTTTGATTACTACCATGCTGGACTGGGAGCGAAAGAAAAACATAGAATGTACCAACTGCTTCTCTTCCCGGGCATACTGTAAAAGTCAATTATGGGACAGAGGTTTTATTGGCGTGTTTTGTGGGCGATAGGCTGACCCGGCTGACCCCCTGTCACTGCAACAGTCTCTAACCATCATTATAATACTTCCAAAGTCAAACGTGATATCAGATGGTCGATGTATGTATGTATAGATGTATGTATGATACCACTTAATAAAACTGTATTAACAGTTTAGGTCTAAGTTTAACTTTAAACTGAGAAAATCTATCTTAATCGTGACTTGTTCACCAGCCATATTTATTTATTTATTTTATTTATTTATTAACACTTTATTGTACACATTACAAAAGGAGAAAAAAAAACAATGTAAAGACAAACTTAAGAATGGTACAATGGGCGGCCTTATCGCTTCAGAGCGATCTCTACCAGACAACCCCAAGTTGTATACGAAAAAAAAAAAAAAACCCGGCAAACAGTTATGTTTAGTTTTATGAATATAAATACTACATAAACAAATAAAAAATATATACATAATTATAAATACATAGGTAACTAAATAAAATATAAACAAAATAAATATAAATAAATAAGCATACATAAGTAAAAATAAAATACCTACTTAATAAAATACTTCTTCTAATTTTCAATCAGAGAAAGGTTATATTTTTTTAATTTAAATTTGAATGAGTTTAATGAGGGAGCAGATTTTACTTCGTAAGGAAGCTTATTCCACAGGGTCACTGCTCGCACTGTGAAGGATTCGTTAAAACAGTGCGTTTTGTGGAGAGGAGTGCTTAGCATTAAATTATTAGTGGAACGTAGATGTCTACTGTGAGTTTCATGTCGGAAATGGAATTGATCTCCGAGGTAGCTTGGAACCACAGGATTAAACAGCACGCGGTACAGTAAAGATAGAATATGAGTATCCCGGCGAAGGCGAATCGGGAGCCACTTGAGTTTAGTGCGGAATTCGGATATATGATCATATTTACGTAAGCCGAATATGAAGCGTATACAAAGATTTTGGAGCCGCTCAAGTTTATTTAAAAGTTCTTCTGTCAGGTCGAGGTAGCTGGCATCGGCATAATCGAGAATGGACAGTAAAAGAGTATGTGCTATGGAAATTTTGGTTGATATCGGCAAAAGATTGCGCAAGCGTTTTAAGGAGCTATTGATACCAAACATCTTCCTGCTCACTGACTCGACTTGTGGTTTCCATGATAAGGTTTTATCGAATATGACACCCAAGTTCTTGACCATGTCACTATAACATATAGTCACACCGTCAAAAACAATAGGATGAACATATTGCTGAACTATACAGTAATAAACAACGAAAGCAGAGCATTAAAAAAAACCGACTTCACGTCAAAACTTTTTCTGAGTTGAGAATGTCATCAACTATGATTTCGGAGAATCGACATTCTCCGAAATCATACATATTTTTCAAAAGTTTGAAATTTTCAATGAAGTACCTAACCGATTTCGATGAAATTTATATGGGACTAACTATGAAGTATCCTCTATCATATGATATAACAATTTTCAAAATTAATTCATAATTGTTCGAAATATCGTGTAACAAAGACACAAAAAAAACATACAGACGAATTGAGAACCTCCTCCTTTTTGGGAAGTCGGTTGTAAAGACTACTATCCATGCCAAGAAAATGCCTAACACGAAAAAAAGTTACTATAACAGCTGTCAAACTGACATAGTTTGCCATTCTGTTGTTTATTTATTTATTGGAATAACGACCTTATTTGAATGACTAACGTAGTGGTGCCATTATGTCATTGTTGATATTTGCTGACATATTATGTCAAAAAATAATGATCTTACATTATGTTCCGAAACGGCAACTTTTTTACAACTTTACATAATTTATATGAAAGCATTTAATCATGAATTGGTAAATATGTCTTATATTTTACATTTCCTCGGTTTATGCCCTACAATTTGGTGTCCATGTACCTCGCGGTACACATATGGGTCAAAATATATGCAGATAAAATTTTATCCTTTGACATAAAAAGTTTCTTTAATTGACATAAAACAGTGTGTTATACAGGGTGATTGGTAATTAGTGACTGAGCCGTTAAGGAGTAATAGTAAAAGCTTATGCCAGTCGAAGTTGTTGTAGGACCTACTGTCCTAAAGTTAATCCTTTCCAAGTTATACCAACTTTAAGATTTGTACAAAAAAATCCTACTCAACATCTTGAAATATTTATTAATCTTAAAGATTGGTATTTCTTAATAATTTTGCTTTTGTTTGGGTACAAAGATATTCTAAATAAATAATATGAATAGTCAAATCTTCATAATTGTCGTTATTTATTGCGAAAATCGTTAAAGAAAAACAGAAAATGACAAAAAATTACGGGGACAGACCCTAAAACGTCGATTTACTCATAAAAGTCACTTGCAATTATTTAATAACTTAAAAATATTTGCGTTTCATTATCTTTCGAATGAAGTATTAAAATCGGTTGAGAATCCACAAAATCATGACCAATGGAAAAAACCAAGGTAGAGCTCGAAAACAAAATACTTCAGAAAACAAAGGACTCGGTTGTAGGAGTCGAGGCATTGCTTGCCCCATACTCAGTCCGCTTTTACGGTTTACTGTGTTCGGGTGTGCTCTCTTAACTTATTTTCTCACAGATTCGTTTTCTCTCACGACTTGGCTTTTCTCCTGGACTTTTGTGTTTGTTTCTTGACCCTGTGTTCTGTGATTCGTTACGGTTCGACTGATTGCTAGGTTAGTCTGACAAACAATGGCTGTTAGAGACAGAAGAAGATCGTTCAGGACGGAAAAATACGCAGATATTCTTTACCCCACTACTAATTAACAATCACCCTGTATATCTGACCTTAAATTTTTTTAAGTAATTTATTAGATAATAATTTTATAATTGTAGAAGCTTACTCAAACTTTGTTAATAATTAATTAAATTTTGTATGCCCTAAACGGGTGAAGGTGACTCCAATTTATATTAAGAACTGTGTTTACCGGGTCCATATCGGCTCACATAAAATTCTCACTCCTGTTTTTTGTCTAACTATAGATTCTTTTACATAATTATCACTCTTCATAATTTTATTTTTCATACATTTTTTATTCATACTGTTGCTGCCAAGAACTAGTTAAAATTCATAATTTTCTTTTCCGGATCTTTTTATTCATATTAAAAGAATATTGGTAACATTTTGTAACATAAGCCGAAGACCTCTTTCTAAGGTAATGCATAAAACTTCATACAATTTAAAACTACACTACACACTCAATCATATTAATACATTATCTACAATTTTATTTCTAATCACAAGTAGGAAATTCCTTGACTTCATTGCATTTCAAATTTTAAATACTCATATATTGAATTCTCCTCATATCAAAGTGCTGTACATTAATTACACATCCCATATTTATAAATTATACATAATTATTAACATAATATTTTTAGTATCGGGTACAGTTCACTTACTAGCTAATCTCTTTTACAATTTTAAAATTCACTGACTTAGATACAATTAATGATATAGACTCTGTCGCTATATCAAAAGCTTCTGAATCCAGTGTTGAAAACTGCCATAAAATCATAATGTCACAATCGAGCTTGAAGATGATAACGCAAAATATTAGGAGCATTGGTCATTGCACTAGGTTCGATGATTTTGCGGCGTTACTTATGAGATTGAATGTTGTTTTTGACATAATTATTCTAACAGAGTGTTGGTCATCCAGCTGTTCTGCTGTTCCATCCCTTGACGATTACTACAGTATTACAACTAACAAACACTATTATCAAAATGATGGTGTGGTAATTTATATAAAAAATCATCTTAAGTTTTTAACTGTAGATCACTCTTATAAAGGCTGCAATTGCTTAGTGCTTAAGTCTGATACTCTGGTAATTATCTCAATTTATCGACCTCACGCCTACGACAAAAAATATAGTTCAAAACAAGAAAGCATTGATTTATTTTTTGAATCTATTAATAATATTCTGGTGCTTTACTCTACCTACAAAAACATTGTTTTGTTGGGCGACATAAATATAAATATTCTACCAAACAATGATAACAACGATTCTAATTGCAACAAATACTTGAATCTATTAGCTTTCCACGGGTTATTGTCTTGCCACTATTTTATAACACGTGATGAAAGCAACACATGCTTAGACCATGTCTTTCTCAGGTCTGTCTATAATTCATCAACCATTGTGATTCAGGCAGATATAACTGACCATAAGCCAGTAGTCTTTGAATTGATGAATAATAGGACAGCTGATATAACATCTAAGGTAAGGTATAAAATAGATTACGTAGGAATTAAAAAAACTCTAGAATCTCATAATTTTCAAACTTTGCTAACCAGCGATGACCCTGTTTTTGCAATCGACACTTTAATTTCCTTCCTTCAAAAAACCATTAAAGAAAACTCTTCTACAGTAATAACTAAAAAGAGAAAAATATTAAAAAAACCTTGGATGACTGAAGGACTTCTTAGATGCCAAAAGAATAAGGATAGGTTATACGCTAAATGTAAGCTTGATCCTTCAAATGTTGTTTTGAAAAGCACCTACAATCGTTACAAAAGCTTTTACTTTAACCTACTTAAAAAATTGAAACGACAGTATGACAGAGAACAAATAGTAAAAGCCGGCCACAACTCCAAACTACTCTGGAAAGCTATTAAAGCCATTACTTTCAATAAGCAGAAAGAAAACTCAGCACAACAACTTATTGAAGAAGGCTCTGAAATTAACTCGATAAATGATATTAATCAACACTTTGTTAATGTTGGCAGATCTCTAGCTGAAAATATTTCACGAACCTCTACTATACTCGGTTATGAACGATTGGGAGATAATATCAAAATTTCAAATTCCTTTACATTAAGGCCTACAGATTGCGTAGAAATCAATGATATAATTACTGGTTTTAAAAATGATTCCTCTGCAGGGTGGGATGATATACCTACTCAAATATTAAAACAATTTAAATCTATTCTTACCCCAATTTTAGTACGGATCTTCAATTTGTGTTTGGATTTAGGTGTCTTTCCACATAACCTTAAAAGGGCTATCGTTATTCCAATCCATAAGAATGGGGACCGTGCTAGAGTCAATAACTATAGGCCAATCTCTTTATTATCAGTCTTGTCCAAAATTTTGGAGAAAATAATAAATATAAGACTTGTTGATTATCTTGAAAAGTATTCTTTGCTTTCAAAAAACCAGTTTGGGTTCCGCAGAGGTAAATGTACTGCTGATGTAGTCCTAAACTTCACTTCGTTTGTTGCGACAAATCTCGATAAACATAAAAAAGTTATCGCCATTTTCCTTGACCTAGCAAAGGCGTTTGACACGGTCTCCATTCCTATCTTATTATGTAGATTGGAACACATTGGCATAAGAGGCACCCCACTTAAACTTCTAACAGATTATTTATCGGACAGACGGCAATCGGTGAAGATAGGTGAATATATCAGTGATGAACTCCCTCTCTCTTACGGCGTCCCACAGGGCAGCATTCTAGGCCCCACTCTTTTTCTTATCTACATCAATAACCTTTGCTCACTAAAGGTGGGTGGTGAAATTTTTTCGTATGCCGATGATACGGTTCTGTTGTTTGCCGAAGATGCTTGGGAGGATGCCTTCTCAATTGCTCAATGTGGGGTAAACAAAGTGATGTTATGGTTACAAAGTAATTTTTTGACTTTGAATACGTCAAAAACCAAATACCTAACATTCTCAATACAAAATGCTACCCAGCCCTCCCAAACATCTAATCTAAGTGTTCATCTGCCACAGTGTACCACACTGGAAGAATGCTCGTGTCCAGCACTGGAGCGGGTCTCCAATATCAAATATTTAGGAATTATTATAGACCAAAATTTAAACTTTAAATCTCATATAGTACAACTTAGTTCTAGGATTAGAAAGCTAATCTATACTTTTAAAATCCTTAGACATGTGATGGAACCATATCTGCTTAAGCAAGTTTATTTTGCCTTATGTCAGTCCCTCATTGCATATTGTGTTACGTCCTGGGGAGGTACACATAAAACAACATTATTGGAACTAGAAAGATCCCAAAGAATTCTGCTCAAAGTCTGCACCTTTAAACCGTACCGTTTTCCTACCGAGTCACTCTATAACTACTGTGAAGTTCTCTCAGTGAGGAAACTTTTTATACAGTCTACGGTTCTGCACCAGCATAAAAATGCAGTGTTTGATGCAAGCTTACCGCGGAAACGTAGAGCTGATATCGTGTGCATCAAAGAAAAATACAGCACCAAATTCATTAACAAATATTATCCATTTCTTGGTCCGTACCTATATAATCGCCTCAATAAAATTTTAAATTTATATAGCTTAAGTAAATATGAATGTAATCACAAGGTTACACTTTGGCTCCTATCGCAATCCTACGAACAAATTGAATCAATACTGACTCCAATAGTTTAGGGAATAAAAAAACACAAACTCACACTCGCAAATACACAACATATACATTCTCCACATGCTTATACACTATACTACTTAATTTACACTTTCTTAAACCACTTCGTGCTTATGCTACATACCTAACTATTTGTTTATTTCAGATTTCTTTTTTGTTTGTTTTTAAATTTAATGTAATGTTTTTCTTTTTTTTTTGATTAAAAATAATTGTTTATCCTTAAGAATTTCAAGTATACGAAAAAACTGTTATGTATTGTTTTCTCAATCTGGCAAATACAGCTACAATTATTTGGGTCGAGCATACTACTCATCCTAAGCTTACAGGGCTCTGCCCTTTATTAGGGAGTAGTGAACTCAGTAAAATAAAATTATATTACTTATTCTTAGATTAATCAAATATTGTAAAACTTTTACTGTTTTTTGTGATGCTTATATCTGTAATAAACGATTATTATTATTATTATTATTATTGGTCACCGTCCATACATTCAAAAGCCTGTCACTTAAATTCTTTTATTGACCCCGTCTTGAATTTGTCGGCGCTTCAAACGGTTGTTTATTGTATTAAATATCTAAATCTATTATCAATATTTTTGAATTCGATGCAGAAATAAAAAAAAATCATAAAATAAATACATAGCCCCTACCTGTCAATGTCAGACGTCAATTCAGACTCAGACTTATAAAAATAACAATTGTGTTAGTTTCGCAGCCGGATAGTATCAAATATCAGGATATTAACTTAATCCTTGCGTAATAATAAGCCTACTGCAATGTAAAAAGAATTAACAAGGGTAACATGTAAAGGGAATAAACAAGGCACACAAAGGACTGCAAGAAAATACATATCAATCAAATCTGACTTGAGGTCTGATTGATCTATGTGAGTGATAGAACCCGCATGTCATATCTTATAGCTACGTTCAGTTTAAATATTTAATTACAATAATTAAAAGTATGTATTGACTGACATAATAGTATTTTTATTTTTACATTATCTTTGCTCTAATATCATTTTTAGTTTTGGCCCTTCATAAGTTTGATTTCTGTTAAACTTAAAACAATAGATTGGCTGCATTCAAAAACAATATTTCTCGAAAATATTTAAAAAATATTTTCTTTTAAGCTATTGCATAGCTTCTATCGCGGGCCTTGAGCGTGGAGACCGAATCCAGAAATTCCGTAACGAAAAAAAGCTTATTTTGCTGTACCAACAAATCCATTATTTCGCTGATCTGAGTAAATCGATGAGTGGTCGAGTGGTAATATTAACATTATAAATACATTTTTTTTAAGTTTTTTATATTGGAAGCTTACTTTGTTTTAAGAGGATTAAATAAAAGAAAAGGCAGTTACAAACAAATTGATTGATTGACTAAGTTAAACAGAAATGATGACACCAAAAAACGACATTAAAAAATTTGACAAATGTAAAAAGAATATATTGAATAATGAAAACCTGACATGAACAAATTGTATATTAATTTATCACATAGAATGCGAAAATATTTCGACTCAAAGGTTTTATAATACCTTAACAGCTGAGCACAAAAAAATGGCAGTGCATTAAATGTATACGGAAGTGCTCCAAGCCAAGAAAAAAAAGATAAAGCTAAAAATAAGCCGGGTACATCAAATAGATAAGTACCGTCACTACTAAGAGGAAAAAGGCTTTAAAACCTCCGGCAGCCAAGTCACCTAGCATCACGCACACACATTCATGTGAATCCCTGGATCACAATTTGTCTCTAGACACTATTGATCTTGACACAGCTTCAAAAAAGTTTTAATTTATCGACTGATATAAGTGCGGACCAAACTGGTGACTTGAAACATGAAATAATTAATTTACAGAGGCAGTTAAAAAGCACGTACATGGAAATGGAGAATATTATAATTGAAAACATTGGCTTAAAAAAAGAAGTTAGTCAATTATCTCGACAAGTGCACTTACTGAAAAATATGTGCACCAAAACGCTTGAAACTAAAAACTCTACGCAACAAAACAAAAAGACAAAAAATTGTCGTCGGCAGACAATAGCTAATACACACAATGAAAACGTAGAGAAATTGCAATCATTGCCACCATCACCATCGAACCGGAGTCCTCACTACTAAAAACAAAAAAAGGATAAGGTATTGGTGACATCTAAGAAAAATAGACATGAAGAACACAGAATCTTTGTAATTGGTGGACAGCAATGTAAAGGTCTTCGTAACAGATTAGTAAGATCAAGATTTAATAATCCTTACGAAAAATATGAAGTTATATCTTTTACTAAACCTTACGCAAGCACTGAAGAAATATTGACGATGTTTAAGTGGTTTGACCCAAAAGAAGAGGACAAAATAATAATCTGCGTAGGTGAACACGACACAAACCCGACAAAAGTGTTGTTAGAAACATGTTTAATTTTAAATAAATATATTAATTGCAATATTATACTTCTGAGCGTAATTAAAAATAGATTTCTTAACGAAAATAAGTTGAACGACATGATACAATATAATTTAAGTAAAAACTTTTTAATAGTAAATTCGTACGATTTCAAGACTGCGTTTGCTACACATGGTTTGCTATATGTAAGAAAATAAATTTAATAATTGATGAATGTGATTATAGAAAAAAAATCTTGTCTTTTACTAATATAAATAATAGATGATTAAACGAACTTCTAAGTGAAGTTCTATCGCTATTATATGAGTCGCTTCATTCGAAGATATTATATAACAGGTAGTCCTTTTTAGGTACTTGGTAACTTCGCACAATTTAAAATTATCATAAAAAAAACACTGTGATGGGGCGCCGCGTGGCATGATCCACCCGGTACGCGTCAAGCCCTCATTCTTTAGAGACCCTAAACGAAACTTTTAAATGGGTTCTGGGGTGGGTGGGTACGTCATATCTTCGAATGAAGCGACTCATATAATAGCGATAGAACTTCACTTGAAAGTTCGTTTAATCATCTATTATATTTCGTCGCTTCATTCTTCAGATATTATATAACAGGTAGATTTTCAGAGATAGAAAGTTTTGTTTAGGTATATACTTGGAATTGAAATAAGTAAAGATATAAGTATGTAATTACATATATATATATTTTTTTAAAGTACTTAATACTTAGTATTATTACATAATGAGCTTCAAATAATCTTACTTTATTTGAGTTGCTAGAATTTATAATCAGCTTAAATTAATGAAACTTAGTGATAGTCTATTTATAGACACATCATTTTTAATGTAGTAATTTACTTAATATCAAATTACGTAATATTCAATAATTATTTTTAATATTAGGTTAAGTATTGTTCATGTCTCGATTAAGTATCGACAAAGCAAAGTTATTTTGTTGATCATCTAAAGGCCGATGGTAAAACTTTGCGAACACCTGTGAGTTTTGTGTCTACCCGGCCGTTTTTCGAATGACATCGACACTGACACCGGCCGCGCGCGCGGCTGAGGTTGACGCGTGTCGTGTGCTGTGCGCTCCAAAAACGCTCATGTTAATGCCGCTCGCGGCGAGCGTTTGCTTAATCCATCGACTAAGCGTCTGACTTGATGCAGTTCTGTGGGGAGCTTTGAATGTTACGAAGAGATTCCCGGAGTTTGAACCTCTGATATTTTATGTAATAAAAATATATTCTTTTAAAGTTGATACTGGGCATATGTTGATATTGCTTTGAAAGTTTGGGAGAGATAATAAGGGCTGTTCACGATTTGGAGCAGAAGTCTTGATAGGTTTAGTTTTATAGGCTCCTTTTAAGAGGCGTTTAACACAACTATTATCACTTATCTCTTCTCCTAATAAAAGAGATAATGCAGATCGATGTGTATTTAATGAACCGTAAGAACATCCCTTATTAAATTGCTCGTTTAAGAAACAAAGAACTAATGGAATGGATTTTTCGAAACTATTAATATTTCGTAACTTGCAAAACTTCCACCATAACTTCAATGAGACGTTGTACTGGCGAACAGTAGTGTCTGCGAGCGAGGCGAGCATCAACGTGAGAGCCTCTGGTGGGCAGCCGCGCCGGCTGAACGACGTCCGGAGAGCCTCGCGGCACCCAGGGTAAGGCTGGAGTGCAGTGGGTGCTGACTCTTATAATGAGAGTTGACTAAATCAGAATTTGAATTGAAGTAAATTATATTTGAAACTAGTAGTTTGCATAAAAGTGGGTACCATGGCTGGGAAGGCCAGAAGGGGAATACAAGTACCCCTTCGGCTTTATCATCAATGATTTTTCGTACACATTTTAATACAAGAGAAAAAGGAGGAAATGCATAAAAATCCAAGTCAGCCCAGCTTATTGTAAATGCCTCAACTGCGACTGCATCAGGTTCAGGCTTCCAGGTGACAAATAATTTACATTTGGCTCGACTTGAGAACAAGTCGATCTTAATGGGCCCGAAACTATTTACAATAAGTTGGAAAGCGCTATCCATTCAGTATCAGGGTTAAGTTTTCTGGACTCTTTCTTTCTTTCTTTTCTTTTTCTTCACTAGCTATACTTTGAGACCTAACAAAACCGCGAGTAATTCTAAAAAGTTAATATGATTTTCTTTTTCACTGTTCGTCCATGAACCAATATATTTATTATTTTTGCATACTGCTCCCCAGCCTGTCCTAGATGCGTCGGTGTAAATTTCTAACTTATAATTTTGAGTAATGATTGGACAAGAAATAATATTAATATTATTTTTCCACCACCATAAATCATTTAGTAATATCTTATTAAGATTCATTTTCGCCTCATAGTTTCCTCCGAACTTATTTAAGGCTAAAAAATTTTGTCTCTCTAATATTTTTGTATATAAGAATCCATATTTTGTGGCTGGACAGGCTGCGATCAATACACCTATAAGTTTAGCGAAATTTCGTATTGAACAAGTTTTAAGATTAATGTACCTATTTATTAACTGTGCAATGTTATTCCGCTCATCGCCAGGTAACGTAATAGACATCTGTTCTGTGTTGAACATAAAACCTATGAATTTGATTGACTGTTTTGGTACAATGTGACTTTTATCGGAATTTACAATAAAACCTAGACAATGTAATAACTTCCAAGTTTCTCTTACATTAATCATGCATTCTTCATATGTATCTCCAATAAGAAGATCGTCTTAATAGGTACTAGACTTAAAACCTTGTTTTCTCAAATGACTCATTACTTCACGCATAATTTTTGTAAATACCCACGGAGCTACCGATAATCCATACGGCATTGCTGTGAACTCGTAAGTGATCGGCTCAGACGAATCATTTTCTTGGAATTCGAATCGTAGGTACTTTCTGTCACTAACAAAAATCGGTATAAGTAGATATGATTCTTTCATATCTATATTGGGTAAGTATCCATTACGAGGAATTAATTTCGAGGCTGTTTTATAAGATTCCATTTTAAAATGTACTTTTGTTACGAACTTGTTTAAAGATTTTAAATTTAGTATAAACCTTTTATCTCCGTTAGGTTTCGGAGCTAAAAATATATTTGAAATACATTGATCATTTGAAGGATAACAAGGTTTTATAGCCCCTAAGTCTCGTTTTTCACATGATGACAAATTATTTTTAGGAATAGAATACTGACAAATTTGAGTATCGAATGGTATTCTAAATCCATACTTTATCCACTTCAATATAACTTCATTTTTAGTTATTTTTGTCCAACAATCATAAAATAAATTAATTAGACCTGCATGTACCTTGATAAATTAATGTTGGGTCGGAGCACGCATCCTGGACGAAGTCTGCGGCTGGAACTTGGCGTTGAACGCAGAGTTCGATTGTGGGCGCTGCTGTGTTTGAGCTGCTATCGGTTTCCTCTGACCGTTGATATTTGAGAGGCGACTGTTTTGGCTGGGCCTTTTTTAATTAGGGCTCCCTGCTTTTCAATGGCTTTACTTGCTTTTATTTTTTCCGGCAATGAACTTCCGAACAAAGTTTTGTCTCTTTCGGAGTCTGGTATAACATGTTAAAAGTTTGTATCCAAATTAGGTAAAATCAGTTTAACCCTATCTTTGGTTAACATAAAGTGGAGGTCTGATAATAGGCGGCATCCATCACTTACGTGACGGAGGGCCTTCATTTGTTTTCTTCCTTCCCAAGGAGGACGTCAATCTCTCGATTTATGGCGGTAATACCGTACCACAGCTGTTGCTGAAAGTTTTGGAATTTTTTTTTTGTCACGTGCTCGTGCTAGGTCAGTTATGGCTGCCGAGATTTTCGCATTTAATTTTGGGGCTTGCAAGTTTTTGCAGTTTTTGGGTACCGTATTTTCTATGGTTAATTTATCTTTGTCTTCTTTGGACAGTCCTTTTCTTAGTAAAGGTGTCCATAAATTTGAGAGCGTATCGTGTATTTTAGCGCCAAATTCGGGTGTATCGGAATTTGCAGCTCCAAGTGCAGTAAGCAGCTCTGGATCCAGATCGGGATTAGGTTCTCCCAAAATACCTGGTGCGTCTTGTGATATTGACGGCTCCGGATTAGGGAGCGTCTTTGCAGATAGCTTTTGATCCACAGTGAATGACGCGGCAGTCTTCTGGTTATCCAGGTTTACATCATCCAGTGGTAGCGGTAACTCATACCTTGGAGGCGACATGTTTATGTCTAATTCATATTAATATAACGCCCATAACGTATTACAGACAACGAGATAAATCTCCTCGAGATTACCCGCATTTTCTATAATCGTATTGAAAACAAAAGGTGATCGATAAGATCAAATAAAATTTATTAAATTTTACATCATTACGATATTGAGCGGATAACGTGATATATCTATTATAGATTACACGCATTTTCTGCTCTAATTTTTTAAATAACCTTGGAGGCGACATGTTTATGTCTAATTCATATTAATATAACGCCCATAACGTATTACAGACAACGAGATAAATCTCCTTGAGATTACCCGCATTTTCTATAATCGTATTGAAAACAAAAGGTGATAGATAAGATCAAATAAAATTTATTAAATTTTACATCATTACGATATTGAGCGGATAACGTGATTTTTTTATTTTATTTTATTTTATTTGGGATAAAAAACAGTTATACAGTGACAGATTTATCATTTAAAAGTTATACAAAACAGTGGTAACTGTATAACCAGCACCATTATCCACATATGTTATTTAATAAGTAAAAAACAAGTGAATGGAAAACAGAACACAAAAATAGAATTGGACAGAAAAAAAAAAACAAAAACAAATACATTTAAATCTTAAACCTTAATTTAGCTACTGTTACTAAAATGAGCATTCAAGGATTTTTTGTATTGACACTTATTTAAATTAAATAAATCAATATTGCAGAACATTTCATTATGAGTTTTCATTATTCTATTGATTGGGTCACGTTCACCAGCGTTGGTACGACAAAATTTTGGCATAAATAAAGGGTGTTGATAATTATCACGAATGCGTTGTGATTTACTAGGTATTCGATAGTTAATACTGTTTGTTAAAGCTATACAGTCAAATTGGTTATGACATATATTGTGTAGATATACTTGATCTGCTAATATTCTTCTTTGTTTTAAGGAAACGAGGGAAAACTTTTTTAAAGCTAGTTCGTATGATATTTTAATGTGACAGTATTTGTAGCAGATAGTGCGAAGGAATTTTTTTTGTACAGTTTCTAAGTTATCAATGTATTTAACATAAAACGGATTCCATATAACTGACCCATACTCTAGTTGGCTTCTTACTAAGGTTTTAAATAGATAAATAAGAGTTTTTGATTGTTTAAATACACATCCGTTTCTCATCACAAAACCATACATTTGCAGAGCTTTTCTATGTATGTATTCAATGTGAGTATCAAAATGTAACTTTGAATCCATAATTATTCCGAGGTCTTTAATATTGGACACTTTTTCAAGGCGATAATTGCTGAGAGAGTACGAGTAATCTATAATATTGTATTTCTTTGTAAAAGTTATTGATTTACATTTTGGCAAGTTGAGTTGTAATTTATTGTTATTGCAGTAAATAAAAAGCCGATCGAGATCTTGCTGCAATGTTAAACAGTCAGTTGGAGAGCAAATAGTTTTGTATATTTTGAGGTCGTCAGCATATAGAAGAAATCTACTATGTTGAAAACATTCATTAATGTCATTTATATATAGTGTGAAGAGCAGAGGTCCCAGAATTGACCCCTGTGGGACGCCAGAAGTGACGACTATAGCTTCAGATGCAAAGCCATTGATGACGACTCTTTGGGTTCTGTTCATAATGTAGGAGGACAGCCACCGCAGCAAATTTCCATGAATACCGTTGTATGCTATCTTTTGGAGTAAGATTTCGTGATCCACCTTGTCGAAAGCCTTGCGAAAATCTGTATAAACAGCGTCTGTTTGCAATCTATTATCTATGTTTTGAAAAATGTGTTGTGTGAAAACTAAAAGATTTGATACTGTGGAACGCTTGTTTACAAATCCATGTTGTTCGGGCAAAATTATACTGTGTAAAATAGGGTATATTGCTTCATGTACTAGTTTTTCCAAGACTTTCGACAATGTGGAGAGCATAGAAATGGGTCTATAATTGGTTACGTCATTCCTTTGACCGCTTTTAAATACTGGTGTTATATTAGCCATTTTCCAAATAGCTGGAACTGTTCCTTCTCTTAAACTTTGATTGTAGAGCAAAGTGATAGGTTTAGATATACTTTTTGCACAGTGTTTGAGAAAGAAAGGTGTGATTCGGTCAGGACCAGCTCCTTTGGCAATATCTAATTGTTTTAAGTGTTTTTCAACGGTAGCTATACTAATATGAACATTACATATGAGAGAATTCACTTGGTCATTCACTGCGGTCTGGGCGGTTTGACCACTCAGGTTACTTTTTTCATAGACGGAGCTAAAAAAATCTTTAAACAAATTGCAGATACCTTCAGGATTATCAGAGACTGAATAACCGTAGGTCATAGTGTTAGGTATACCTGGTTTATCTTTACGACTATTCACGTATGACCAAAATGTTTTAACATCACTCCTTATACCATCTTCAATCGAATTAATATATCTATCAAAACATTCCTTGCTTTGAATTTTAAATCTGCGGCGATAAAGCGAAAAAATCTCATAGTCAGATAGATTACCTGAAGCTTTCCATTTTATCCAAGCTTTTTCTTTATTTTTAAAAACGTGAATAAGTGGACGAGAAAACCAAATTGGAAATTCGTTCGATTTAATAGGTCGCAGAGGTACATGCTCTTTTATAATACGGTATATTTCTTCATAGAAAGCTTCGGTAGAATTTTCTATTGAATCTGTACTTAATAAGTGATCCCAATCGACTTTATTAATGCATTCATTAATTACATCGTAGTTCGCCTCTGTGAATCTGTATGTTAATGTTGATTTTTTAACAATATTATGTTGTTTATAATTTAAATTAATGAAACTGTGAAACGCTGGGTGTAAAACATCAATGGGCACCAGTGGGGTAACAGAAGTTTCGCAGTGACAATTGTCGTCGTTAGAAATAACTAAGTCCAGGATACGATTCATGCTGTTTTTTATTGTATTATATTGCGACCCACCAATCAGCGATACAGAGTTTAAGACGTATTTGTCGACAGTGGTTAATCCAACCGTATTTGTACAAGTAAGGCCAAAGTCCTGCCATTTGATACTAGGTAGATTAAAATCTCCAAAAATGTAGTATAAATCAATGGATGGTTTTAACAAAATATAACTTAATGAGTCAAAAAAACACTGATATGTAGTGATCGATTGCTTTGGCGGGATGTAAACGGCGCTTAAAACATGAAATTTGCCAGATATTGTTGATGGAATGCTAATTATTATATAATCAATATTCGGAGGTAAAGTTGTGCTATCAGAATCAGTGGGGTCGGTGGGTGTTAGGTAGCAACGTGCAGTATTCAAGTTTTTACGCACAGCAATCAGTACGCCTCCCCCGTCACTCTTACCTGAGGCCGCCCGGTTACGGTCACACCTGTAAACTATGTAGCGAGAATCTACTAGTTCCGAGTCATGGATAGTAGGCAGCAACCATGTTTCCGTTAGAATAATAACGTCATAACATTCGGCTAAAATATTTGTATATAGTGTGTGTAATTTAGTTCTGAGACCTCTGCAATTCTGATAATAAACTAATAACTTTTCACCCATAATTTGACGACCGTACACAAGTAGGAACTATTATAAAAATATAACAAAAAGAAAATAACATTACTGTAAAAAAGAAAAAAAAATCGGGTTATAAGTATATTTTTTACCTTTTAAATTTTTGACTCGTACTCTGCAGCAGAAATATCTTTTCACAAATATCACATTCTCACAAAAAACTAACACGCAACTACGAAGCACTTTTAATAATTTAAAATAGTTAATTGTTAGACATCTTTCTTTTTCAAGTAGTTTATACAATATAATATTAACATTCCAATAGTTATCTTTTTCATATGAAATCAACAATAACCGTTCTGTCAAAAGTAACAAACAGTATGTGATTAAAGTGTAATCAATTAAAAGGTTAGAAAACTCGTTATTTTGCGTATAAAAACAAAACTGTAAAGTTTCAATTAAAAGCAGTGAAATATGTTTTAAAACTGAACTAAATTTGTTATTGTAAAAGAAGTTGCAAAAATTGATTTTTATCAATTTGTAAATGTGGGTAGAAAGATGTGACGATTCACAATATCTACTAATACCAACGCCGGCCCAACAACAGAATATTACAGAGTAACATTGCAAATAGGGACAACATGTTGAAATATAAATATTTAAAGTTTTACATTTAATGTTTTTTAGATAGGTAGATGCAATAAAAGAAGTAATAAAAAAAGTATTGTGACGTAAATTTAAGCTTATTAAATAAATAGGAAAATTATTTTTTGATTTTTGAAAGATCTTCTTCACGCTTGATAGCAAATATTGGAGATGTGTCGTTCGCTCTGACGAGTATAGTTCCATGTTTAGTCCAGACGTATTTAAAGTCATTAGATTTAGCAACTTCTCTAGTTTTTCGAAACAACATTTTGTTTTTTAGGGTTAAATGTTCATGTACGTATATAACTTTGGAGGTACCCGGAATATTTAATTTGTCAGACATTATTCCTCTTGACATTCTTGCAGCTGACATGAAGTTGTCTCTTGTTGCTTTGGTGGAAAACTTGACAATTACATTTTTTGGGTGACTGTCATTTGAGTTTGGGTGTGGTACTCGGTGTACAGACACAATATCTTGCATAGTAATTGGTTGCTTTATTAACTCCGCGTACTTCAATAGTATGTCAGTAAGATTCTCTCCTCTTCGTTCAGGCAAATTATTTATTTCAATGTTACAAGCACGAGCCTGTTGCTCCATTGAGTTTAACTGAATTTCCAATAAGGATATACGATCGTTATAAGTAGAAATGCTACTAAATTTTTCTTCAACAACATCAATGCGTTTTTCTATGACATCTTGTTTTTTCATAATAGCATCATAATTTTCGCTCATGAATTTAAGTGACTCTTTGATGTCGTGCAAGTCATTAGAAAATTTAGAAAGTCTCTCATCGTATTTTGAAAACCACGCATCCAATATCGTAGTCATCTTGTATTCAATTTCTTGCATAAGATCCTTATTAATACTTGCGGCCCCTTTACGGGATGATACTAGGACAGGTGAGACTTTTTTACTTTTAGATTGTGAGTCTTCAACACCCTCATCATCCTTTTGTGTAGCTTCAGATTGAGTTATTTTTTTATTCATATTTAATGCAGATGTAGTCTCTAATTACTGGTATACTCTGTATGTTGTTTGCGTGCTCTTCTAGTCAATGATTTGTACGATATATCTGACTATTTTGTGGACTGACGTCACGTCGTTGTAGCGCCACCGGGCGACGTTAGCTTACCAATCCAGCCGATGTGGGTTCAAATCTCAAATTGGCACAACTTTTTAAGTTTTAGAAAAATAATTTGTGAATATTTAAATATATTTTAAGCACAGTTAACAGCAAACACGTCCACTCACTTGAAACTTCGCCAGAGAAAAAAAAAAAAATATATCTATTATAGATGTCATCAATAGTTAATTATGCAGTTATATTATACAATGTTTATTTATGTTAATCAATTTATTTAGTTATTCTAGTATGATTTTTATAAGTAATAAATGAGTTAGTCTATTAATTTCCGGGGAGCAGACTGACACGACGGTTGGTAGACGACGACATAGCAAAACGTGGTCCGATAGTTCTGGCGGGAAAGTTATGGGAGGGGAAAGAGAAACCGGGATTGATTTAGTCAGTCTACTCTCCGCTTTTAGAGGAGAACGAGCCGCTTTGTGATGAAGGTCAGTGTCGTTAAGATTGTGATATTTACTTATTTATTGTTCTCTGGCTGTAAACTGTTACTATGTATTTTACAAGATGATTGCTGTTGAGTTTCTTGCCACTTCTTCTCAACAGATCGACTTTCCGAAGTGGTGGTAGATTATAATAAATATAAAACTTAAACTGATAAGTTGTTTGATTGAGTGACTCCCTTCTGAGACGTTTCTAACATCTCAGAAGTGGGATTGTACTCAAAAACATAAATTTTGTTTAACGTCCACATGAGTCCTGACAAAAGTATTAAATTATTGAGCGAAGTTGAAATAAGTTTAAATCATGTAGATGTGGTTTTAGAAGTTTATTTCCCGAAATAAAAGAATACAATTCACTTGTCTTCGAGAAATACAATTTGAAATTCAGTAGTGTACAAACTATTTTGCCCTATGCGCATCTACATACTTTATTTATTCATATAAGCTCCTCTTCCCCTTATGCTCTAGTCTATGGTTATGTTGCTATGGGGTTGCGGGAGTACGTATTTGGGTTACATGAACTACGCGTAAGAATTTACGTTCCAGAATGAACCAATGTCGGGAACGCGTGGTCTACACTCCGACTTGTCCAACTAAGTCACCTGCTGGAGGTCATCGGTCACGCAGTTCTACCAGGCGCCAACCGAGCCATCGTATGCTGCGGATTCGCAGCCGCTTCGGTCAAGACTACAGGGAGCGTGCAAGCCGCAGCTTGCAAGATCGAACAGAACGTCGTCGTGATTCACACCCTGGTTCATATAGGACACCCTGGTCCTTGTTTATAAGTAATGGACACCCTGGTCCATATAGGACACCCTGGTCCTTGTTTATAAGTAATGGACACCCTGGTCCATATAGATAAGTTTTGGACAAAACTGGTCCTACTATGTAGCATAAAACTATGTATGTTTATGATATGCTTAAAGTGATAACAGATTTTACAATATAAAAAAAAAATTAAGACATAAGTAATTATTGCTAATTGAAATTTATGAAATTTTGTTGTAATATATACTCTTAGCATCTTATCAGATTTGTAAATCGTTCAAGGACGCACGATGTAAGTTGGATGGCCGACTGTCATCAATAGTTAATTATGCAGTTATATTATACAATGTTTATTTATGTTAATCAATTTATTTAGTTATTCTAGTATGATTTTTATAAGTAATAAATGAGTTAGTCTATTGATTTCCGGAGAGCAGACTGACACGACGGTTGGTAGACGACGACATAGCAAAACGTGGTCCGATAGTTCTGGCGGGAAAGTTATGGGAGGGGAAAGAGAAACCGGGATTGATTTAGTCAGTCTACTCTCCGCTTTTAGAGGAGAACGAGCCGCTTTGTGATGAAGGTCAGTAACAAACAAACAAAACAAACAAACAAAAACTTTTTATTATTAAAAGAAAGTGCATAATAATGTTAGGGATTGGAGTCTCCTTTTAAGCATACATAGCCTGTATCAGGGGACTCCGCTCTTCCATAAAAGCATGTTATAAATTAACGTACCTACCATTTATATAAAACAAAAACAAAAGAAAAAAAAATAATGTTTACAATTAAAATATTAAAAGACACATGTAAAAGAAAAATAGAAAGTGTATGTATGTGTGAATGTCCGTGTGTAGGAGTGGATGTGGGCGTGTAAGTGTGTGTGAGAGATGTGAGAGAGTGTGTGTGTATATATATAATAGCATAAGTGGATACACATAATATAATCCATCACATTACCTATGTTAAATTATTATATTCAACAGATCTTCTACTTCGTCATAAGTTTTAGATTTTAGCCATATAGTGATAATTTTCTTGCAATGGCCATATAATTTATCATAAATGTCAAGTTCTTTGTTCAGTTTATTGTATAGGAATGCTGATCTAAAGTAAGATTGTCTTTGTGCAAAACTGGTTTTAGTACTAGGTCCTACAGCGACTCTATCTTTTCTTCTTATATGTTTTACTAAAGGGTTATAATTTAATTTTTTGTGAGTAGATAATACACAGTGTAAAATATACAACTGTCTCACTGTTAGGAGGTTGCATTCTTGGTATAAAGATACGGTTGAAAATATTTTTCTCTTAAAGTACATTATTTTAAGTAGATGTCTTTGGGCTCTTTCAAGGCCAAGAAAATGCGTCTTAGCTGCACCCCCCCATACCGATATACAATAAATAAGGATAGATTGAACTAGAGATATATATACATTATTAAAAAGGTTATTAGAATTATTTAAATTACAATATGCCTGGGACTGTACGTTTAAATTTAGATTTCTCGGTACAACATGCCTTAGTGACTTAAAAATATATGATAGCTTTCTGACTCTGTTTATGACGTGCTCAAGATGTGAAAACCACGATAGTCTTTGATCCACCATGACACCTAGGTATTTTATTTCAGAAACTCTTTTGATCTCTGGACAATCACAGTTCGGAGCAGCTTGATTACAGGAGTGTATTTTAATACTATAATCTACATTGGGTTGACTACGAGAGTCAATACCAAAACAGACATAGTTCGTTTTAGCAGTATTGAGAGTAAGTAAATTGACTCTTAGCCAGTCAGCGACACGTATCAAACCCCTCTCAGCACTAACTTTGGTGTCATTCCACGTGGGCCCAGTAAAGACAATCGCTGTGTCATCAGCATAAGTGAAAATTTTTGCGCTATTGATGGTCATGTTACATAGGTCATTGATATAGGTTAAAAATAAAGTAGGGCCAAGGACACTACCTTGGGGTACACCGTATGTAACCTCCTCACTATCACTAATATGGTTTTCAATTTTTACCCTTTGTTTTCTGTTGCTGAGATAATCTTTAAATAAATCTAGAGCTATACCTCTAATTCCAAGCCGCTCCAGTTTGTGTAGGAGAATCGGGATAGACACAGAGTCGAAAGCACTTTTCAGGTCGAGAAATACCGAGATACATTTGACGCCCTCATCCAAAGACTGTGCTACGAGATTGCTAAATTCGGCCACTGCATCCTCAGTTGATTTGCCCCGCCTAAAACCAAACTGAGTAGAGGAGAGAATATTAAACTTTTCCAAATAGTTAACTAGTCTATAGTTAAGTAGCTTTTCTACTACTTTTGAGATAGCGGATAGAACGGAAATGGGTCTATAATTACTGATATCACTTCTGTCACCCTTCTTGTGGACCGGTGTGATGACGGATTGTTTAAGCTGGATTGGAAAGACACCTTGTGCGAAACAAAGGTTAATGAGGTGAGTTAAAATTGGTACAACTTCTTCTTTAGCAAGTTTAAGGAAAGCTATAGGGATTTTGTCCCATCCCGCTGCACTGCCTGATTTCAGGCTCATTAAGACACTGTTTACTTCATCACAATCTGTTGGTAATATAACTAAGCTGTTTGGTTGAGATGGAATATTATTTAGCATAAGATCTAATTCGGTGTCCGAGCTATCCTGAATGCACATAGCCAATGTCTTTCCGATTTTTGCAAAATAATTATTCACGTGATTTACAGAATCTAAATTTGATGGTTTAAAATGTAGCAATTCAGAACTCTGACTATTTATTTTATTAGTGTAGGTGATGTTTTTAATAGATTTCCATAGCATTTTTTTATTGTTAATTGATTTTATTAGTAGCTCTTTTTCATAATTTCGTTTAAGTTTTTTGATCAGGTTATTACAATAATTTCTATATCTATGATAAACTATTCTAGTCATATTATTTTCAGGGTCCTTTTTATAATTTATTTGTAATTTATTTCGGGTTTGTATACATCTTAATATTCCCGGTGTGATCCAAGGCTTAATAGTTCTTTTAGATCTTGGTATTTTAACAAGGGTAGAATTTTGTTCAAGGCTTTTAGATATTTTATCAATTAATTTATCTATTACATAGTCAGGGCATTCAAATTTAAGTAGTTCTTCTAAGTTACTGTTTTTCAGACATGTAAGAGCCCCATCAAAATCAGTTTTAATCATATTTGTAGACCTTGGAGGGCGGTGCTTTATCTTGGACAATGAAAGGAAAACTGTTTTGTGATCTGTGATACTAGTCAGAAGAACAGCAATAGCTGCCGAATATTTTGTTTTGTTCAGTTTAAGCATCACATGATCCAGACAGTTTTTGTCATTAGTTTCAAGTGTATGTCCAGCAAGTATCCCGTGACCCGATAGCATATTTAAGTATGAAATCCTATTAGTGCGTTCAAATGCAGGTTCATTATCTTTAAGTTTAATATTAATGTTTAGGTCTCCCATAATAATTATGCTTTCTCTAGAGTTCAAAGAGGACAGATGAGTGTTCAACGAGCTTATAAATGGTTCAGCATTTCTATTTGACGGAGACCTATATATATCCAAAACAACAGTGTCTAGCGTTTCAAGTTGCAGACATGATGCGTGACACAGTTTTATTTCCGTTACCTTATGTTTCAGGGAGTTTTTAATGTAGATAACAACTCCATCATTTTGGTTTAGATGTTGGGTAGTGCAATAGTAAGTATAGTAATTTATTTGCGGTAAGGGTCTATTATTTTTTAACATACATTCCGTTAGTATTAATATGTCGGTTTCGAAAGTAAAACTAGCTAAATTAATAATAAAATCGTCGAAATTGTGGTAAATACTTCTTATATTTTGAGTTAAAAAGGTAAGATCAGATTTATTTAATTGTATTTTTGAGGTGAGATCTGTAGGACTGCAAATACAAGAGTAAGCTATATCCATATTATCAAGGTCATTAATAGTTTCCAACCTGTCATCCATAATATAAGAAAAATTTGAAAAAGCTAGTCAAAGTAAAGAATCGTTGATATATGAGTTTTATAGAAATGAAGTATAATTTAAATGTGAGGAAAGGTTGTTTGTTTATAATCCACATATTTGATGTATGTTTATACTGGTATATAAATAATTTTGGTGTGTATTTCAGTAAATTGTGAAGTGTAAATGTGTATGTAAATGTTAGATATCTATGTGATTTGTTTTGCTTGTGTAAGAGTGAAATAAAACTAATTAACAAAAGTAATAAAAAATAACACAATATATAAATTATTATACGGTTATTTAGAGCTTGGTATTTACGTAGTGATAATAGTCATTTATCTTGAAAAAGATGCTGCACTTGATCTTCAGTCTTGATATTAATTATTGGCGAGTTTTCAGTTTTCCTAACGTATACCTTTCCGTAAGCTGTCCAGCAGAATTTATAGCCTTTTGATCGAGCCAGGTCACGCGCCAAGAAGTAGAGCCGCGATCCTTTGGAAGTCAGATGTTCAGCTAGGAAGATTGGTGTGTCTTCTTGAGTTTTAAAGCCGAGATGTTTAGCAGATAGTTTATTTTGGTTTTTAATGTTAAAATTCTTGGCCATCTTTAATAATTCGGTCTTTAGTATTGCTGAATTTGTCTCGACTACAATCGGCGTGTTCTTTTTTTCCGGATATTTGCTCCGAACTCTGTACACGTCCATGATGTTAGATTTGTTTATTTCGCAATTAACTGCTTTTGATAGGCAAGTCACCATGTTAATGAGGTTCTCTTTGGTTTCAGTATTCAATTTAGGAACATTTTTTATTTCAAAATTAGACTTTCGGGATCCTGATTGGGCATCTTCAAGTTTATTCTCTAAAATATTAATATAATCTCTATTTCTTTTTGACTCAAACTCTAACTCATCTACTCTAGCTATTAGTGCGTTATTTTGGTCTGTTAAAAATTCAATCGAATTTTGAATTTGTACATTAGTCTCTTTAATCTCCTGCAAGTTGTTACTGATCGTATCAAGCTGATGTTTTTGTGACATAAAAAGTTGTCTCATTTCCAATTTGAATTCATCAAACTTGTCACCAGACTCCTGACAGCGCTTAGAAGCTTTGTGCGTGCGATCAGAAACAAAGTCGGGCGACTGAGATTGTTCCTTCATAGTTTCCACAGACATATTAAACTCATCCGTATTATCGTATTTATTCAAGGTTTGATTCATAGTTACCAGGAACTAAGAAGATTTAGGAGGTGTACTGTGTCTAGAATAAGATACTTAGCTATAGATCGAACAAAGATGACTGTCTCAAGATGGCCTCTAATATCTTATTAGTGATTGGGCAACGTCCCAACGGTCAGTGTCGTTAAGATTGTGATATTTACTTATTTATTGTTCTCTGGCTGTAAACTGTTACTATGTATTTTACAAGATGATTGCTGTTGAGTTTCTTGCCACTTCTTCTCAACAGATCGACTTTCCGAAGTGGTGGTAGATTATAATAAATATAAAACTTAAACTGATAAGTTGTTTGATTGAGTGACTCCCTTCTGAGACGTTTTCTAACATAGATTACACGCATTTTCTGCTCTGATTTTTTAAATAACATTTTTAAACCAAATAAGTAGGTCTTACTTTGTAATATTTCTTCTTCATCGGAAGAAATAATTCGATGTTCCCGTTTTTTATTTATTTTTTGTTCCAACTTTTTTATCTTTTTATTATAATGTTGAAGCTGTTCTTCTGCTGTACGTTTAGGCATTTTGTAAAAACTTAAGTAAATGATTAGAGTAAATGACGTATGCTTGTTACCACGCACGAAAAAAGAATGAGGGCTTGACGCGTACCGGGTGGATCATGCCACGCGGCGCCCCACCACAGTGTTTTTTTTATGATAATTTTAAATTGTGCGAAGTTACCAAGTACCTAAAAAGGACTACCTGTTATATAATATCTAAAGAATGAAGCGACGAAATATAATACTTAATATGATACTTATCATTTATTTATCATTTATAAGTATCATATTAAGAATAAACATTCAAAGGTTAAAAATATACATTCTAGTGCAGATTATAAATATAATTCAACTACTACTCAGGGTGTAACTAAAAAGGGAACAATTCCGTACTACTTTTTAAAAATGACTGAAAATATAATAGACATAAAAATTGGACATTCAAATGCAAACTATAAATCTCATCCGAATACTACTCAGGATATAATTATACTCAGGATAAAACGGGGACGATTCCGTTCTACTTTCTTAAAAAGACAAAAAATAACTTGGAAAATAATGAATTAAATTTTTTTCGTAAATAAAGTAAATTTAAATAATAATAATGATAGCAACTCAAATCAACTAAAAATATTTTATCAAAATATTGCGGGACAAAAGATGTCTAAAACTAACTTGTTGGAAATTACCTTAAATGAATTACGGAAAAATCACAATACGCCGAATGTGCCTAAATTTGCTTCTCCGAGACTTTTGTTAATTTGAAAAATAGTAATTTATTTTTGTATGCCCTAAAAAGGTAAAATATGTATGACCTATTTTTTTTTAATTTTAAGTCCTAAATCTATACCATATTTTATGCAATTAAATGATTGATTCATTCATAACTTTACATGCGGGCTTTAATAAAAAATCAGCGCCATCTACTAGGAACTTGTGGAACTTCATATTAGATCAAACATTACTGCATTAATAAAATAAATAAATAATTATAATTGCATAAGTTGATAAAAAATGCTATGCAATAGCTTTACCGCGGCAGTCTCCGAGTGCCACACGTCTGATCACGGGTTTGATTGCTTTAAAATCAGAAAAAAATCATAGATTTTTTGCGATGTATTTGAATCTAAGACGCGTCTTGCGGCTATCAATCACTTCAATTAGTTGACAGGTCATCATTCGCCTAATTTCTTTAATGATCATGCTTTAATCAATAATGTGATTACTAAGAACATAGACAATATTATAATGTTTTTTTGTCTTAATGAGTGTCGCTTGACTATTGACCATGTCGGGGTTACGGTGACCGCCTTACACTTTAGGGATTATGGCGTTTCGCCGGCCGGTGCGGCGGCCGCTGCTGCTCACCCACGTGTGGCCTATATGCAACCAAACAGCAACCTAAATACTGTGCCATATGTGAAGTCGCCCATACAAATCCATGCGCCATCGATGAAAAAAAACGTATCCGGTAAAACGTATCCAGTAAAACGTACCATGTGTGAACGGGGGTTACTGCTCCTCCTCGCTGCGCTCGTCGTCACATCTAACCGTCCGACTACGTCTTCCTAGGCGGGAGCCGTTCTTGCAGCATAATCTATTGCATCACAATATTAATGAATTATTACTATAAAACAAAGGTATGGCTACAGACATTATGATTTTCAATAATATGGATAAAGACATTTATTTATTTTTATAGTTATTTATTCGAATGCTTATGTGTTTCGGTCATTAGAAGATGAAAGTGTTTAAAAAGTGATATAATGAATTTCAATGATTATGTTTTTTAATATTTAGCGTTTAAATTTTTCATGAAGAATAATCATTATGATTTTAAATGGTATGAAGAACATTTTCGGACTTCGGATTTTAGGAGTTGAGAAGTTATTTGAAAAGATGCGCACACGTATTTACCACATTCTAACATATATACTACTCAAAGCTAGTTTAAGTGTCTTTGGATAAAATTGATATGTTTATGTATTCTTAACATTATTCTGAACAAAGTTTTTTAATCTTTACCCTTTTTAACCCCCGACGCAAAACGAGAGGGGTGTTATAAGTTTAACGTGTCTGTGTATCTGTGTATCTGTGTAGTTGTCTGTGGTATCGTAGCGCCCAAACGGATGAACCGATTTTCGTTTAGTTTTTTTTTGTGTTATAGATAATTTTATCCCGAGTGTTCTTAGCCATGTTTCATGAAAATCTGTTCAGCCGTTTGAAGATCATCAGCTCTTTTCTAGTTGATGAGGGGATCTGACTACCTTCCATATGTCCTTTCGATGCGAAATTTGGTACCGTATTGCTTCAATTATATTGAAAGTATATGGTAAGGTTACAATGTCCTGATCAGCCGTTTGAAGGTCATCAGCACTCTAACAGTTGATGAGGGGATCTGACTAAATTCCATATGTCGTATCGATTCGAAATTTGGTGCCGTATTACAAAAATGATATTGATAGTATATGGTAAGGTAACCATGACCTGATCAGCCAATTGAAGATCATCAGCTCTCTAATAGTTGATGAGGGGATCTGAATAGCTTCCATATGTCGTTTTGATTCGAAATTTGGTGCCGTATTACTACAATTATATTGAAAGTATATGGTAAGGGAACCATGACCTGATCAGCCGTTTGAAGGTCATCAGCTCTCTAATAGTTGATTAGGGGATCTAACTAACTTCCATATGTCGTATCGATTCGAAATTTGGTGCCGTATTACAACAATGATATTAAAAGTATATGGTAAGGTAACCATGACCTGATCAGCCAATTGAAGATCATCAGCTCTCTAATAGTTGATGAGGGGATCTGAATAGCTTCCATATATCGTATTGATTCGAAATTTGGTGCCGTATTACTACAATTACATTGAAAGTATATGGTAAGGGAACCATGACCTGATCAGCCGTTTGAAGATCATCAGCTCTTTTATAGTTGATGAGAGGATCTGACTACCTTCCATATATCCTATCGATTCGAAATTTGGTACCGTATTACTTCAATGAAATTGAAAGTGTATGGTAAGGTTACAATGACCTGATCAGCCGTTTGAAGATCATCAGCTCTCTTATTGTTGATGAGGGGATCTGACTACCATCTTCCTAATATTAAAACCTACTTTAAAAAGTACAAAATAAAAGTAAAATTAAAAATTTTAAAAACCCCCCGACACAAAAAAAGACCTTAAAAACTAACAAATAATATTTTCAACCTATTCTAATTATTATCGTCCCATATATAATTGACTGTAAGACTTGTACTTTAAAATATTTTTATTTTCCGAGCATCGTCGCCGCGTCGGTGGACCGCTAAGTGAGAAAAACAGTTGTCAGTTGCAGATTGCATCAAAAGAATTCACTCCGAAAAATTCGTAAAATGGACACAACCGTCAACGTCGTCTGCCCTCACGTGTCTGCCCGTTCGGGTCGCCGCACTTGGTGACGCCCACCCCCGCGCCGCAAGCCGCACACCGAGCTCGCCGCGCTCTTACGTAGTCTACGCTCTACGTAATGCGGCATTACGCAGAGCGTAGACTATGCATGAAACTTAAGATCGCTCATACCTAAATGTAATAATAAATTAGCTGTTGTTGGCTTAATACTTTATATACTTGAGCGGTCCCCGACGCAGCGACGAAGCTCGGAAAATAAAAATATTTTAAAGTACAAGTCTTACAGTCAATTATATATGGGACGATAATAATTAGAATAGGTTGAAAATATTATTTGTTAGTTTTTAAGGTCTTTTTTTGTGTCGGGGGGTTTTTAAAATTTTTAATTTTACTTTTAAGTTAAAATTACCCGAATCACAATTGCTTATTCACTTGTGTTTAGACTATTGTTACGAACGTTTCTCGATTTGTTTCACTACTTTTTTGAGTTTTATCATTACAACTCATTACAATGCCACGTATTCGATACCATATGAGCACAGAAACAGGTTCTAGAGCACTAGTATTTCTGCAAGTAGGAGAATCTCAACGATCAGTAGCTCTACGCCTAGGTGTATCGCGATGAGCTATCCGAATTGTAATGAGTTCTAATGATAAAACTCAAAAAGGAGTGAAACAAATCGAGAAACGTTCGTAACGATAGTCTAAACACAATTGAATAAGAAATTGTGATTAGGGTTATTTTCACTTGATTTGTTTATGTCTTTCCACTTGAGAGTAAAGATAAAAAAACTTTGTTCAGAATAATGTTAGGAATACATAAATATATCAATTTTATGCAAAAGCACTAAAACTAGCTTAAAATTAAGTTTAAAAAGTCATAAAATCGTTTTTTTGTGAAAAAAAACGAGGTGGCCCCTATTTTGTATTGAGTAGTATATATATTTTCTTTCTAGACTAAGCTTCAAAAATTCCCATGACAACCTGTTCAAAATCTTAAGTCTTTGCTAAAATGAGACTATTTTTACCACGGAGGAAATATATAGAGGAGTTGCCCTATCCAGTTTCTCTAGGGTCTCAAGTGAAGCCTACGCGCGGGGTACGGGAGGGGTAAGCGGTTGGTTATGGCCAATCATAGCCAAACAGGCGATGACATTAGTCACGTAGTAGCGAGTAGTAAATGTAGTATAATTATAATGGAACGCATTTGTCAATGCTGCGCTGTCATCTGTCAATGTCACCGGTGCACACTCCTGAGTTGTAACCATCGCTACCAGAGACGTGTTACTTTAATTAATATCTAATAAATAAGCACACATGTAGAAAGTTGTTTTAATTTGCCAAACTAAGCAAATAACAATACAGTAAAAACCGGTTGAAACATAAGGTTAAAATATTCAAATGATCTTCAAAAAATTCAGCTATAGGTACTTTACTAGGTTGATCTAGTTTTTTAACGAAATCTCATACGTTCCCAATCTGTCAGCAACATTTTTTCGCAGCATAAAAGTCACCTAGGCAACAAACAACAGGAATTTTGGACATAAATAATTGGAAAACAAACAATTTGTAAAAAATAATTATGAATGAAATTATCTTCGTGGTTAGTTAATTTAATTAGGATTGTCAATGTAATTCCTTTACAAAAGTAGAGAAAACTTAATTTTACATCGAGAAACAATGTAGTAGTTATTTTTTTTTAAATATCTACGCGTGTACATACATCACAGATGTAAGCGTCGAACTGACGCCAGTGCCTCTAGTGTGGAGTAGCTTGAACTATTGAGGCTGTGACGTCACGACAAGCCAAATTGAAGCTGTGCAACTTTGCTTACAGCAGCTGTACTATATATCTGCTTTGTGATTTTTACCACGCTTTTGAAAGATTTATTTAAGTTACGAAAAACTTCATTTCTTTTCAGGAATAAATTTTGTTTACTTTATTTCCGCTATCGTGGATTTAGGCCGATCTACAGATCTATCGTTATCGTTCTTGGATTATATTATTTATGGAGTATATAACAGATGTCCATGGATGAGGTAATATTATTTTTGAGGAACACCAGTAGAAATTACATATACTATTTATCTTTACATAACTCTAGATATTTCATTAAAATTGCAACCTTTGATTAAGTTTGCCTCATCACATACATAGACATCGCAAGATAACAAAATACAAATAAAGAATGACTACTGTACAGGGTGACTGGTACATGACCCGCCATAAGAACAGAGCGTGCAGATGGGATCATTTGCAAGTATTTAAAGCCTACTTTTTAAAGGTTAAATCTTCTTATGGAGATAGGTATAATTTTGTACATTTTGAATTTTATTCATAAGTTTGCCTTCAGGTGAAAAAAATCTCGAACATATTTCTATGCAGATCGTATTAAAACGGTTATAGAACAAAAAAGGGCCCTATAATTGCGTCAGTTCCGATTTGTACCCGATTTCTCTCATAACTAATGAATGGAGCTATGGAATTAAACCAATGAAGTACCTATCAACAGATTTGTATCAACTGCGCGAGTAAATTTCAAGAGGGCGCCTGCAAGTAAATTTTTAGGGGGCTATAAAACAAATGATTTCCAGCTTTTATAATATCAATGAAAGCTAAAGTTCACATAAGAAGGTTACGCTTTAAGTTTTTGTGTTGTATTCACTGTTGATTGAGGACGTAATCCGGGCGATTGTCTTCAACTCCAATTTTGTCATTGATGTGCTTGCATGTGGCTTATGTAGCCAATTTTGTTTATAAAAGCTCTCGCACGTTGCGGGCATGAGAGCACACCGTTCACATAATTATAGCTGACAGCCGCAGGTGGTCGAGCTTCAGCTCGTCGCGTCTGGAATCCAGCTAAAGATACGCCGGTTTTTAAAGGCTTGGACGCTAGATTTAACAAGCGCTCTTAACTCCGGCCGTCCGGTAGCCTGCTGCTCCTACGAGGGAAAAATCGGACTGCTAGTCGTTAACAGAGATGCAACACTGCAAGTCCAACAAACTTCTCTGTACAGTAGGCATTTCTCAAGGTCAACAAAACAGAGATATAGAGGCAACTTTGCTCACTGCTCTTCTTTGACTTTCATACTTATAAAATATTGTATTTCATATTATCTTGTACATATTATACAAGGTGACTATTGTCACGGTGCCCTGTTTGCTTAGTTTATGTAGAATGTAAAATACCTAAGCATAAACATATTAATTTTTTGCAGATGCGATGCTTTTAACTATACAATACCCAAACAAAATGAAAGCTTAGAAAACATGGAATTTGAATGCCGTAACCTTTTCCCTTTCCGTGATCTGATTCTGACAAATTTGTCATCAAGTTATGAAACTATGCGATTTGTCGATTACAGCTGTTACAAGTTTGAAGGATATAGTAACTGTGTACAAGTGCCACAAATTATATACATGCAGTAAGTACACTTCGAAACTTTATAATCTGACATAGATACTAAATTTGTGTTTCATCAATTTACCAATATATTCATATCCGTCAGAATGGCGGGACCAAATCCATTATTTAAAGGCCTGTAAGTATAGGAAGGTAATACCAGCATTCTACTTCCGAGTACCTTATTATATTTAATTAAGTGTATAATTGGTCCCGCCATTCTGACGGATACATAATTTCTTGGGTGTCATTCTTAAGCCTTGTATGCATCTGAGATCTTCGGATGGTTTTCAGGAACTTTGGATATTTTCCAACCAACAGTAATGTCAGTTCTTGAGACCGCGTGTGCTTTTGGCATCTAATCATCAGCTGGTTCTTGATTTTTTGTTCAGTTGTTTCCTTTATTGAAAGAGTTTATTTTGTAATATTGTCTTAAGTTTTTACAATTCATAGGTATTATTAAATAAAATACTTTTTAACCGGATTTATCGCGTATATTTCACGAGCGACCACGGGGTCTGAAAAACACCAAAGCGTCGAGTTGAAATTTAAAATGTAAATATACGCGATAAATCCGGTTAAAAAGTGTTCTATTTAAGAAGTTGATGTTGTGTTTAGATGTTTTTTTTTCACTAAAAGAGTTTACCACTAAGAAGAGTTGACAGCAGGGGTTTGACTCTTTAAAATATCTAGAAAGAAACATAACACCTAGAATATTACAAATTTTTTGTAGAGCAGCTCCCTATTGGAGCTGCACTACCTAAAACTTAAGACACTGTCAGCTCGTTTTATGTAAATTCAGAACGCTACGCTCGAAGACAGAGAATCAGATGGAGGGGCGGCTTCAGGAACTGCGCATGCCCGGCGAAACTGCAATTGATCTCTAATCTCTTAGAATGAAGTTCTCGTATCATTTTGATAGAACTTCACTTAAGGTAAGTTCGTGTAATCATAAATTTTATTTTACAGATCCCGACGCTTCTCTATGACAGACTCATCATATCATTTGCCGATATACCTCATTATGTTATGGGGTGGATGTATTGTGGCCAATGGACAAATATATCGTAATTTTATATGGAAGGTAAAAATATTAATGTCTGTTAAAATTAATATAACAGTTGTCCAATGTGCTGCAGAGCAAAATTAAATAATTGTTGAGCACTAATCCAATATCTGGTTCGGTGAAAAGAAATAGCATAGTCTCAATTTATTTTGCGGAGGCTCCATGGAAAAGAAGGGCTGCGCAGTGTTTTTCAGTCCACGAAGGTTTGAGCCTCCCAGACAGAGCAACCCTAAGTTGAGAGGTGGTGCATGCTGCATCACGCACGACAAACTCTGAAAGTGTAGGACTCCTTAAACGAACGTGCCTATCAAACACCTCTTTTATTTTTAAACATATTAGTCACGGAGATGGGTTAGAACGGCTGCATAGGGGTTTTTTATGGAATAATGAAGGCAGAGAGGAAGGGAAGGAGAGGTATGAATTTGAAGGATAGTATAGGGTAAGGAACGGAAGGGAGTTGGGCTTACGGAACTCTCACTCAAAGGATAAAACACAGAAACTTTAAGAGTTGCTACTTCACGCCGATCTTCTGGGAGAGGGTGGTAAAGTAACCTCTTGCCTGCCTCCTCTGCCACCTCTTCTTACTCTTTACCATTAAAGTTAAAAAAATATTGTTTGTGTCATATAGTTTTTAGGCTACGATGTCCCGGTCTAATTAAATCTAATAATTTACCTATATATTTATTAGATTTAATTAGTTAATATTTGTATTTTGTACGAATTGCTTGAACAATGCGAGGTATATTCCCATCCCTTTTACTCCTTCACATGCTTTCATTTCCTATTTTAGTCACTCATGGGGTAGCTTTGAAATGTTACCATGGAAAATCAATATTAAGAACGTAAATCTATACACTTTATATCAATAGTGTTATTAATAGCGGCGTTTTACCTGAAATAAGACGCATATTAAAATTCTTACCTCATTGGAAGCTTTTTAATGAGAAAGCATTTCCGGTTCCATCGAAATGTACCCGTCGAAAAGTTCCTAGTGCTTCTATTGACCTTATCCTCCCTACTTTGCAGTGGCGCCACCTGTTTTAGTATAATGTAACTTTGGTTACTGTTCGTAAGTTGGGTTTGGCTGAACCTCTGACTGTAATATAAATTTAATTACGTAGCAGAATTCCGTCTTTCATTTAACAACAATATTGCTTTTTTTACCCGACTACGGCGAAGCAAGAAAGAGGGATATGATTTAGACCTGAATGTATGTATGTATGCGGGTATAGATGTTCATCTGTTCCCTCAGAACTTCTAAACTAGTAATCATAATTGGACAATTGAGTTGAAAGCCTTTTTATTGTCCGCTGGTTATAGGTTACATAAGGTTTCGTTAAATTGACTACAGCGCCGTCTAGGGGAATTAAAGAAAGGAACTAAAATCAAAAACTAGTATCAAATGAAAGAACTTTGTTAGCACAACTCAAATATGTAAACATTATTATTCTAAAATAAGTGAATTAATAATTATATTAAAGAATTCAAAACAAAATCTTGACGGTTTCGTGTGGGGTATCAAATAAAAGAACTTCGTTAGCACATTTTAAATATACATACATACATACATAACCTCACGCCTGTCTCCCCTTGGGGTAGGCAGAGACAAGGGAACACCAATTGCTGCGATCCAGACATACCTCTTTCGCTTCTTCCACGTTCATCAATCTTTTATTTATTTATTTATATATTTTCACACATGATCGCCGGTTACGGGTACTTTTGACTAGGCCCTTTTTCAAAATGTCGCCAATTTGATCGGCATACGTTCGCCTAGGCCGGCCCCTTCCAACAAAACCATCCATTCTTGCTCTGTACACCTCTTTCGTAAATCTACTTTCACTAATCCTTTCCAAATGCCCAAACTACCACCGTAGCATACCCTTTTCAATCTTAGTCACTACATCCTCTTTCAATCCGCATCTCTTTCATATTTCACTGTTGCGCACCCTATCACTCAATTTCACTCCACACATGCTTCTCAGAGCTCTCATCTCCACAGCATTAATCCTGCTTTCATGTCTCTTCTGCCACACCCAAGATTCACTACCATACATAAGTGTTGGCGCCAAAACTCCTTCAAGTATGGCCAGACGAGCCTTATTCGGTATAATTTTGCTTGCCATAACCGAGTATAAGGCGCCATTAACACAATTTCCTGCTTTTACTCTCCTTTCAATCACCTTCACACTTCTCATCTCTTGTAAAAAAGGACCCCAAGTATACAAACTCTTTCACTTGTTCCACTTTTTCATCTCCTATCATAATATTGCATACTGTCATATCTTCATTCCTCTCCATAACCATGACTTTCGTCTTTCCAACATTCACTCTCAAACCTTTCCTTTTAAATGACTCATACATCACATTGATCATTTGTTGCAATTCCGACGCCGACGATGCAAGTAGAACCTGGTCGTCGGCGTAAAGCAGAGTTTTGATCACTGTCTCATTCATTTCTAAGCCCCATTCAGATTCTTTCAGATCTTTCAAACAGCTATCCATGAATATGTTGAATAGCCATGGAGACGCTACACAGCCCTGTCTAACACCGCGTTCGATGCTAAACCAGTCTGTGTAGTCATCATTCAACCTGACACAGGCAACCTTAGGATTTGAGTGGCCGTATCAAGTCACTATTCACCCCATACTCGGATAGAGTTGACCACAGCTCATTTCTCATCACACTGTCATAAGCCTTGTTGAGGTCCGTTCTAAATTGAATAAGATTTCTGTATTTCTTCTGATAAATCTTTATTTCAGTTTTACATATGTACGCAGCAGTTGACAGCAATTACAAAGATAACCATTAACTAGACAAATAGATATGATTACAACATGTTTAAAAAAAAAAACTCCACAAGCGGCAAGGAAGAGAACTAACAGTTACAGATAATATAATATTATAAATTTTACTATTTTATTTAACACTCCCACTTAAATTTTATAATAAAGTTAATTGCTGTATTTCCTCAAAAATTAAACTTAACCAAAAATAAAAACCCTTCAAAAAAACCCCAAAAAAATATACATTTAACAAACTCAGCTTAAATTAAATACTTGATTTCTATTATAAGTAAATTTACCAGGAGGTAAAGACTTTGTTAGGAAATCTGCAAGTTGACTTGAACTTTCTACATATTCAATGTTTATGACATTTTGTTCTACTTTTTCTCTTATGAAATTATATCTTATGTCTATGTGCTTTGTCCTTTTATGGAAAATAGGATTATGAATGAGTTTAATAGCACTCTGATTATCAATAAATAGAGTCACCACCGATTGTGGTTCATCAATATCAATTAACAACTGCTTAAGCCATATAATTTCTTTGGCAGCTTCACTTGCAGCCATAAATTCGGATTCTGTAGTTGATAAAGCTACAGTGTTTTGCCTTCTACTAGACCAAGTAACAGGCCCACCATTCATCATAAAGATATATCCAGTATTGGATCTCCTAGAATCTATATCTGATGCAAAATCAGAATCACAATAGCCAATTAATTCTCTATTACAATTATAAGTAATACAAAGATCTTTTGTCTTTAACAAGTATCGAATAATTCTTTTAACGGAATTTACATGATCTTTACTAGGGTTATTCAAATATCTACTAACTATATTTAATGAATAAGAAATGTCAGGCCTAGATACTCTTGACAAGAACATTAGGGCTCCCACTGCTTCCCTATATGGAAAATCAATAGTACTCTCATTATTGTTTTTCTTTAAGATCACATTATTATCAGCAGGGGTACTACATGGATTTGCCTCTGACATGTTAAATCTATTTATTATTTGTTCTATGTACTGTTTTTGACTTAAACCAATTGATCTATCATTTTTAGTAACCTCCATGCCAACAAACATATTTAAATTCAACTTTTTTATCTTAAAACTTTGTTTTAAATCATTTATAATGTGCGACAATATACTTCTACTTTTTGATAGCAACAAGGCATCATCGACATATAATATTAAGATTACTTTATAATTATTAAAGTGACCAACAAAAATACAGTTGTCTGAAGGACATATTTGGAAACCATAAGTAGTTAAGAATGAAGAAAATTTTCTGTTCCAACAACGTGATGATTGCTTAAGACCATATAAGGATTTTAACAACTTACAAATTTGACCTGGTTCAGCATTAACACCCTCTGGCACCTCCATATAGACATCTTCTAACAACTCACCATATAAAAATGCCGTTTTGACATCAAATTGTTGAAATTCATAATTTTCTCGAGCTGCTATAGACAAAATAATTCTAATTGAGTCATATCTAGTTGTTGGTGAGAATGTTTCCTTGTAATCAATATCTTTTCTTTGTGTAAAGCCACGTGCACAGAGACGAGCCTTGTATCTTTCTATGTTTCCATGTGAATTTCTCTTTACACAAAATACCCATTTTGAAGTCAAAGTTTTCTCATTTTTTTTGTTTATTAACTTCCATGTTTGATTCTCTTCTAGTGACTGTAATTCTTCTCTTATAGCATCCTTCCATTTATTACTATTCTTACAATTCATAGCTTCTTCATATGTAGTAGGTATGTCAAACTCATTAAAATTTACTTCTTCATATCTGTTTCTCGGTCGCAGTGTTATATTTCTTGTATCATCTTCAAAAATCATTTGTGAAGGCTCATATGTCACATCATTGGGATCTTCTTGTGTTTCTACACTTTCAAAACTAGATTCTAAAGTATCTTGGTTTCCGCCTGGACCACCTGGTACACTTTGTACCTCTTCACTTTGTTCTATCCCATCAGTAATGGAAATAGAATTGATATTTTCCCTCAGTACTGGTATGTTGTTTTCATTGAAGCGAATGTTTCTACTTACTGTTATCTTGCCACTTTTCATATCAAACATTCTGTAGTTTTCATTTTCATACCCTACCAATATTAGTTTTACACTCTTTCTATCTAGTTTTCTTCTTCTCTCATCTGGTATATGAACATAGCCTTCTGATCCAAAAACTCTTATGTGTTCAAGGGCTGGCTTTTCTCCATTCCACAGCTCATATGGAGATACATTCTTTGTTTGACTAGAAGAACTTCGATTTAATAAATAAATGGAACAGTTTACAGCTTCAGCCCACAAATTTAAAGCAATATCACGAGAATATAACATAGATCTGGCACTTTCCATAATTGTACGCATTTCTCTTTCAGCTCTACCATTTTGCTCAGGAGTGTAGGGTGCTGTGCGTTCATGAACTATTCCTTGACTGTCCAAATAAGTTTAAAATTCATTGTTAATATACTCACGCCCATTGTCTGTATGCAATATACGAATGCCATGATTACCTAAACTTATTTTTCACTATTGCATTATATTTCTTAAAGCAATTCAGGACATCACTTTTGTGTTTAATTATAAACACGTGTCTATAACTGGTTGCACCATCTTTAAATAATACAAAATATCTTGATCCAGACACAGATGCATGTTCAATAGGTCCGCACACATCACTGTAAGTTAAGTCACCAGGTTCACATTTTCCTCTACAAGATTTATTAAATGGTAAGCGGGTCTGTTTGCCATATTGACAAGCCTCACACACAAAACTATTATCATCAGACAAAGTTACTGGAATTGCACCATTCTTACTCATATTTTGCACTTCTTTTAAGTTTAAATGTCCCAAACGTTCATGCCAGATTTTCAAACTTGATTGCACTAAGTTACAACTTATTTGCACTATAGTTTTTATATTTACTTCATATAAATTATTTTCTTTTAATGTAGCATTCATAACAACAATATTGTTTTTTAATATTAAGGCCTTATTGCATTTCTTAATTATGACATAGCCTTTTCTTGTTGCCATACCCTCTGAGAACAAATTTCTGTGCAACTCAGGTACATACAGTACATCTTGTATAACACTCTGCTCCCACTGGCCATTTACACATCTATTAATTAATACATTTCCACAACCTTGTACTAAGAGTTCCTTCTTATTTCCCAATCTCACCGTTTTATCAACACTATTCTGACCATACTCTTGTAACTTAGAAAAATAATCACGCCTGTATGTCATGTGTACAGATGCACCACTGTCAAGAATCCATACATCTGCATCGGCTTCAGATTGTAAACATTGTTCGGTATTAAATGCTAACATTTTCTGTTCTTGGGATCTCCTCCCAGACTTCTTAGGGGCTTTACAATCTCTCGCAAAATGCCCTCTCTTGTTACAATTATAACAAACAAATCTATGATTCTGTTGGCCCGAAGTTGAACTGTTGTTTTGGTTCTGAAATTTCTTATGTGTCTTAAAAGGTTTCACAGCTACTAAAGCACTCTCAGATTCTTCTTCATTAGTTAAGCTGGCTTCTTCATCCAACAATCTCGCTGTCAAGTTCTGAATTGTTTGTAAATGTGGGTCTAGTGACAACCATGCTTGACGCAGAGAGCGATATTTTGAAGGCAATGTACTTAATATTTTAGTCATAATTGCTGTATTGCTTATTTCTTCACCACTCTCTTTTAATTGTTTGGCCAAGTTCTCCACTTTAGAAATATGTTGTGCGATACTGTCTGTTAGAGATATTTTGTATTGATAGAATTTTTCATGCACCATCATTTTGTTGAGCTCTGATTTTTGTTCATATATTGACTCTAACTTTGTCATCACTTCCTTTGCCGTTTCACAATTTTCAATTAATGATATTTGATTGAGGTCCATCGAAGAGGTAATTATGAACATGGCCATGCCGTCATTTTTGTTCCACTGCGTAGTATCACCCGCTACTGGTTTTTCCGTATGGATATTTAGACCTTTCGCTTTTAAAGCGCAATTTACTTGGAATTTCCATTATCTGAAATCCTTGCCATTAAACTTGTCAATTCTCATTGAACTTGTAACTTCCATAATGAGGTAAGGTTATAACCACGTTGCAACACGATACGTGATTTTTCTTAAAAACGTTCTGCTCTTTATTCAATTTGTTTTTACACGTACCTGGGCACATAACCTGTTGAGGTCCGTTCTAAATTGAATAAGATTTCTGTATTTCTTCTGATAAATCTTTATTTCAGTTTTACATATGTACGCAGCAGTTGACAGCAATTACAAAGATAACCATTAACTAGACAAATAGATATGATTACAACATGTTTAAAAAAAAAAACTCCACAAGCGGCAAGGAAGAGAACTAACAGTTACAGATAATATAATATTATAAATTTTACTATTTTATTTAACAAGCCTTTTCCAAGTCGATGAAGCAGCAGAAAACCTTTCGGTGTTTGGCCAGAACCTTCTCGGTCACTGATCTTAAGGAAAAGACTTGATCCGTACATCTCATCCCCTTTCGGAATAACGCTTGCACATCCCAAATCTTGCTTTCTGTTTTATTCATCACTCTCTCGATTAATATCTTTGCATACATTTTGCCTACAATACTCAGAAGACTAATGCCACGGAAGTTTTTGCATTCCTGCTGTGAGCCCTTGCCTTTATAAAGTGGCACAATAACGGCTCTGCATCAGTCATCTGGAATACGGCCAGGCCGCCAACACTTATTAAATAGCTGGTACAGCAGGTTTGACCTTCACCTGCCTTGAGCATTTCGGCATCTATCCGATCATACCCTGCTGCTTTACCCAATTTTAAACCTGCCATTGATTTCATTACTTCTTCCATGCTTATCTCACTTTCACCATCGGTTACGCCACTCGACCTACTTTCCAAAACATCACTCCTGTTTCGCTCAAAAAAATTAATTCGCTAAATTTTAAATATTTAAACATTATTACTCCAAAATAAGTTAAAAGAAAAAGTTTAAAAACTAAAACCCGACTACTAAAAACACGCTCTAAAAAGTACGAAACAAGAAAATAGTCTACGCTGAAATATTTATGTATTTACGTCATATTGATAGAGATATCGACCTACCCGTAGAACAACGTCCGATCTGCAAACATCCTGGTTTTCAGTAGGGCTTGCAGAAAGATTCCAACGCGTCTTTGTGCGAATATATCCTAAGTACATGGACTTAAGAATTAGGGCTTTTAGTATGTTTCTACTCAATCACGACTTGTTAAAATATGCTAAATAGAATTTTAAAATATTTGTTATTTCAGAAAATAAGGGGTCCTATCATCACGTGGGACATTGTTCGATGGCATCGTCAGTGTCTGTTGTTAACATAGGACGTTTTTTAATGGAATCTTTAAGAAAAATTATCGTCCTATCTCAACTTAGGACTTTTTTTTCTGGAATCTATACAAAAAATTTTCGTCTGAAGTTAACTTAGGACGTTTTAATACGGAACCATATACTTACTTAAATTAAGTCCTTTGTCCACCTTACTTACTTAAATAAAGCGGTATTTATGATAGAAAATATCATACAACATAATATACCTCACTCAGTTGCAGAATGGGGCTACTTTTAACAACGAACTTAAAAATGGAGTCTTTAATTACATTCAATATGAGCTGAGTTTTATTTATTTTTTATATGTTTTTAATAATATATCATATTGAATGTTAAAGACATTCACGCAGGCACATTTCTGGAACATAATGAAATCCTTAGAATGTCTGTGAATCAGCAATTAAAAACAAAAAAATGTTAAAAAAGGATCTTAAATGTTTATTGAAAAGTAAAGTATTACAAAATCCTTTCAATCTTTTGGGTATCTTAAAAATTAAAAAAGACTCCTCTATTACAGAAAAATGTGTTTAATTTAGATAAAACCTCACATATTGCCACATCTCACAAAAATATAACACAAAATATTTCGCTGCAGTCTTCATTGCAAGAATATTAAAATTACCTTTTTTTTAATGCGGAATTACAAAATACTGGGTGTAATACTGGGTAACAACATTTAAAAATTAACTAAGTCATTAATCAGTCTTGATTTATAATTGAAAAATATGGCACTTGGTTATACACGTATTTACTTATAAAATATTAAAACATGACAAAATAATGAATAAATATTTCTAATACATTGACCTCATAAAGCACTTTTTGAAAATGCTACTATCAAAGAAGGTACCTACCTCATAGCAATTATTCAGTCTTCGTGATTTTTAAATCACAAAACGCTTATAGATATATAAAAAGTCTTGTAAGCTATAATAAAATACTGAAACATAACAAAATAAGTACTTACCAACTAATCATTTTTAAAGCAGTTACCTACTCGAAGTGTACAGTGTACAAGCTCTGTGTTAATAATTATCATGTAGCAAAAGGAACGGGGTTATTAATATAAGCAGTATTTTATAATACAGTTGGTAAGATGGAACAAATAATTATATATTTTAAAATATTATGTTTTAGGAGCCTTATTAACTACTAATCTACCAAAATATTAAAAATAATTTTTAAAAGTCTAATCAGAGCAATCATCATCTGAACTGTCAGAGTTATCAACAGTTATATGATGTGGTAATGACGTGAAGTAGGGACTATATTCAGAAGGAATGACTTTTGACTGGCACATACTGATGAGATCTTTATACTTCGCAACAGGCAGCTTTATAGGTGTCGAGTGTTTCCCCGGATTACTAAAATCTCATATTCAGACTGATTCTGATCATATTTGTAAAACAATTTATTCGGATCACAACTGTTTGCGTGTACTTCTCTCACATTGCTCCAGGCAATTTTGGCTCCCTTTATATTTTTTAGCCAAACTTTATTGTTTACTTGGCTTTTAAAGTCAAATATGTCATCCTGTGAAACACTGCGAACCTCATATGCCTCTCCTTCAACTTTAGAAGGAATGACTTTTGACTGGCACATACTGATGAGATCTTTATACTTCGCAACAGGCAGCTTTATAGGTGTCGAGTGTTTCCCCGGATTACTAAAATCTCATATTCAGACTGATTCTGATCATATTTGTAAAACAATTTATTCGGATCACAACTGTTTGCGTGTACTTCTCTCACATTGCTCCAGGCAATTTTGGCTCCCTTTATATTTTTTAGCCAAACTTTATTGTTTACTTGGCTTTTAAAGTCAAATATGTCATCCTGTGAAACACTGCGAACCTCATATGCCTCTCCTTCAACTTTTGCCCATCTCACCATTCATCGGGAGTATAAATATTTTTTTTTTGAGATGCCCGCTCGATAACTGCGTGAACACTATCGCCTTCGTTTTGTGTATGTCCTTTTTGCATAAATCTATGAGTTATAGAGATATTAAACTTTTTGGCAGCATACACGTAAAAAGAAAACACAAAACGATTGCGATTTTGTCCAGCACAATTATCGGACCAAAAACGGAACTCTTTAACACCTCGTTCCACATTTGTTTTAACGAAATCATATAGACAACTGCTCACTTCATTGGCACCCCGTTTAGCAACAGATTCGTCCCATATATAACAAACAGCCTTTTTGCTACCCATATCGAAAACAGTAAAATTAAAACATGACAGCTTCCTTTTATAGTAAAAGATACTAATATTACCATGTGGACATGTGAGAACTTTTTCAAAGTCGAATACAGCAGTTACGATTTTCCCATCAGCCTCCACTGCAGCGATTTTGTCTTGATTTTTAAGTGATCTTGCAACTTTTTTATTATTTTGGTGTTGTTCAAAAATATTTTTCTCTTCTTCAGTGGGATCTTTTTTTGCTCGGAAAACATGACAATCATCACACTGATCCTTCTTAGGAATGTGGAAGCCCAAATTGAAGTTATCGTTTACGATATCACGATATTGCCTTTCTTTGTCTGCTTTGCTTTTATATTTTTCAGGGTCAAACCATTCGTTGTATAATTTAAACATCTTAGCAATACTTAAGTCACCGTCTAAATACATCTTTTTGCTATTCTTTCGTATATATTGCGATTCGACGGGAGCAAAAGCTCTAACATGATCACATACACTTTGCACCATGGCATCCGTAATCACTCTCTTGTGGTGAACGTGGCGGCCTCGACGGTCATCCTCAACAGTTACACTTCCATCGTATTTTTTCCATGCAGTTTTCAACAACCGGGTTGTAACAGAAAGTGTATTAAGAAACATGGTTTGGCATACTTGGAGTTTTTCACAGGATTCTTTTTCTGGACCTGAAGTTAGCGGGAGGTAATATTTATATGTGTATTTTCTTTCATTAGGCGTTTCTTGATTCAAACATCTCTTCTTTTTCTTTTTTTCACAATTAGTGACAACATAACTCCACTGCTTAGCCCTATCTCCAAGCTCCCAAAATTTTGTGAAAACAGCCACTCTTTGCTCATGACCTATTTTATCGGCACATTTTAAACGACATGCGCATGGTGGTCCCAAGGTTTTTTTGATCTACGGTAATACCTCTCTTACTGACATACGTCTTGCCTAAGTTTTTAAGACATTTGCGTTTAACTTCACTCCATTCATTCTGGCGACGTTTCCTTTTTTTGTTGTTTTAGGTGTTATAGTTTGGGCACTTGATATCGAATCAGATGGCGAATAGGTAGAGCAAAGCGAGGGGGAGTCTACGGTAGAATCAACATCGTGATCTGGATAAAACACATTACGACAAGGCAAATGATGATTCAAAGGTGATGGCATAGGTGAAGAAACCGGAAACGTGGATTTTTCCGGTGTAGCTCTGTCTTGAGTAAGAGATTCTAAATCTCCTATTGTCATCAATGGAGAAGATTCGTAGCTAGAAGTCCCATCTAGTAAAAAGGGTGATAGTTTTTCTCTATCCAAATCCTGTATAGAATGAATAGAACTCACTTGAAGTGGTGAGAAAGTGTTTTCCTTTCTATCGTCACACTGATCCATTTCTTGCCAAATATCGTTTAGTTCTTCACTTATTTTTTCGGCACCAGGAGGTAACGGAGACAGTGATTCATGTTGTTGTATGATGGCAACTGAAAACAATATTAAGATAATCTATTAAAACCTATTTAGTAGCAAAAATAAAGCAAATGAGCTTTTTGGCGGTTCTATATTCAAAAAACCTCAAGCAAGTGCCAATGAAACACACTACTTTTAAGAATACACTGTGAAGGAAGGTAAAAGTTAGGGTTCACCCGCACACCGAAAATCCTCCACTTAAAGAAAGCCACCAAAGCGTAATGAGATAGCCCCTAAGACAACGTCCATGGGCTTGTCAACCAGCACAGGCACTGAGTTTCCATACATTTCTATCAAAAATAGTGTGCAATAACATATTCAATTTTTATATAGGTTTAAAGGTTATATTTTAAATTGTTATCAGCAGTATTTTATAAGAAACGTAAGCTTAACTAAAATCTGAAAAACAATCTATAATTTTTCTTTATTAAAAGACATTTTTAAATAGAATAACGTCCTATCTTTAAAAGTTCTCCCGGTAAAACGTCCTAACTGTACATAGAACCTATAATTTACAAACATGATTTCGTGGAATAACGTCTTATGTAAACATAGGACCTCAAAAAGTTTAGAAGATTCCACAGTAAATCGTCCTATGTGAACGTAGGACCTTAAATATTTTATCAGTTTCCATAGTAAATCGTCTTATGTTCACATATTACCGGGAAATAAGAAATTGAAAGAAATATTATAAAATCAAAATAAAAAGATAAGAGTACCAATATACATCAGTTTCAACGTTTTCAAATGAAAAACTCAAAAAAATGCAACTCCATCGAACAACGTCTCACATTAATATAGGATGCCAAATGACTAGTTTTTACAATTATACACAGACAAGGATTGTTTCAATGATACAGGTGTATAAGATAGCCTTAAAAACATATTTCGATAATAGTTGTAAACAAACTTACCTGCGTTTATACATTCATTCGGTGTTTTAGATGGAATATTAGAAATCGACGAATTAGATTCTGTCGAATTTACACCTTCTGATAGTATATTCAATATTCTTCGTGATCTTGACATTGTGAGAAATTCCAAAAGCACACTTGACGAACATAAATCAAATATTTTAGTAGCATAAAGGCAAAAAATCTTGACGGTGCGGAAATACTGTTACTCTACGGGTGACAAAAGCCCAACTGACTTTCGGACGGCGCGGGCGCACGCCCCCCCCGCTCCCCGCAAATCGTCCCACGTGTACTTCGTCCGTTAGCGCGCGGAGTGAAGATCAGATCAGACGTTGTTCTATTGAATATCTCCGAAACAAGAAAAGATAGAAAAAAAATAAAAACAGGGTTGCATAGAGCTTATACACGAGATTAACTATCACAAATAAAAAGTGTTTTGTCTTATAATCACATCGGACAATGTTCTACGGATAGGTCGATATATTTAAAGGATAGATTCTTTGGTAATCATCATCATCAATATATATAAAACTGTTCCGTTACTGACCGAGTTACTGAGTGACTGACAGACAACGTACAGCCGTAACTACTGGGCGTAGAGAGCTGAAATATGGAAAATACATTCTTTATGGGATGTAGGGGTGCACTAAGGAAGGAATTCCCGAAATTCCTACGGGAACGAGAATTATTGGACATTTTAGTTTGTATGAAAAATCTTATTCTTTGAGTGCACGGGTACGATACTTGGCATAAAGGTTCTTCAAAAAGTGACTGGTGGTTTTATTATAGGAATTCCCAAAATTCCCACGGAAACGGGAAATATATGATGTTTTAGTTTGTATGAAAAAGCCTTATTCCTTGAGTGCACGGATGTGATACTTGGTATAAAGGTTCCTTAATAAGTGTCTGTTTGTATTATGGAAGGAATTTCCGAAATTCCCACGGGAACGGAAAATATAGGACTTTTGAGTGTATGCAAGTACAAAGTCACAGGCAAACGCTCGTAATAAAATAAAATCAAAGTAGCATACGATCACGGCTACCCTTTAAACATACCTCTATCATTATGATGTAAATACATAAATATTTCAGCATACACTATTTTCTTGTTTCGTACTTTTTAGAGCGTGTTTTTGGTAGTCAGGTTTTAGTTTTTAAAGCTTATTTTTTATCGAAAATAAAGGATCAAGCCAGACTGTCGAAAACACGTTGAAAACCAATGCTTCCAACGAATGTTAAGGAAGGTTAAGTTTTTGACAACCAATTTCGAGTCATCCACACTGTTGCAAACGGTGGTTGCCAACAAGGAGACAAACTAGAACACAAGCCAATGTCACGCTAGGACACGCCTCAAATCGTCAGTGCGCTTTGATCTCTCGTGTTGGCAACATCTTCGCGATGGCAGTTTTGTATGCGATTGAGGATATAAAGAAGGAAAAGTTGAAACGCAGGCTAAAAAGCTACAAAACTCGAGTCATTTATAGTTATAGTTACAAAGTAAAATATACAATAACAAGCGTACACACTGTCCTAAATACAGACATACATCTACATGGATAACGCAAATGCATGTTTTTTGCGTGTCCGAACCTCGACCAAGCGTCAAGGTTGGTCGCCTCTAGTCGGTTGAATAAATTTCCCCATAAGTGTTTCTTAATAGTAGGATCTCTACTGTAACCCTTGAGTTTGAGATGGCGCCTCTGCTAATGTAAACATTGAGCTCCGTAATAATTAATTACAAAAAATAGTTATTGTTGCAAAGTTTTATGTAAAAGTGCATATATACGTTTGATAACAAGCCGTGCAGTCGGACAAATGTTGGTTTTGTTGTCTGAAGAGTAGAAGTGTTCAAAAAACAGTGATAAATAGTGCAAACATACATACAAGTTTTTGCCCTTACATTCAGTGCAAATATGGATGCCATCATTCCATAATGTGAATAAATCAGTGATTATCAATATATATGTACATTGAACCTAAGATATTATGAAATTTAGATAAATTCTTTCGTTAAAATAACTATTTTCTTTAAACGTTACATTATTTATTTACATGTGGGTACACGAAGAAGTTGAATATTAACTATAGACTTTTGACTATTCTCCAATAGATGTCGCATAGAAACTAATTAGTTCCGCTACTCACGGACAGGTGCCGGTAGTTGTACTGTTTCAACTACTTCCACTAGTGAATTTATTTTCAGCTATTAATTAAAAAAGAGCATAATCGTTAGTTTAAATGTTCAAAAATAAAAATAACAATTGAAGACAAAAGGAAAACAAAACCAATAAATATGTCAACACAAGATATCTCTATTGATGTTGAAGCTGAGAATATTAATACCAGAAAGAGACAAAAGTTTAGAAGATCATGCTCAATGAATGACCTATCAAAAGAATCTATGTTCAGCAGTACAATGATGAGTCTACCAAATAGTACACTTGATGAATCCCTATCTACCACAGAACTGCATGATAAAATAAAGGAACTCACAGATCAGTTGCAACATGCTTCCATTCAGTTAAAGAGTGCGCACTTGGAGATTGAAAACCTTAACACAGAAAACTGTCGCCTCAAAATGGACCTCAGTAGATGCAACGTTACTATCCAAAATTACAAAAAACTATCCATTGCAACCCCACTCACCGGAACGCCCTCATCTGGAAGGAAAAAAAGAAACAAACGTGCAAACCTATCCACGCCAGTGAAATCCGGTGCGGCTCAGCAGTCTACAAAACGTCATTCTAATAGTAACACAAACCTTAATAATTTTCAAAAAAAAGACCTCCGCACTAATCTAAGCTTATGCAAAACAGTTAAAAGACAACTTTGTATTTTAAGTAATAGGCATTTCTCTGGCTCCCTCAGCGTTATAGAAAATGCATTCTCTCGAGAATTTGATTATTGTCGCTATCAATTGTCTAATATTAAAACTAGTAAATTACTACAAAATTTAGAAAATAAACTGTCAAAATTTACAATGAATGATTACTGTATTATCATAATTGGTGAAACTGATTTTAACAAAAACTCTAATTTGGTAGAATTAATAAATATATTGCGGGATTCAATTAAAAATATTAATCATACAAATATTATAATATGTGCACCAACATATATTCTAGGTGCACCAATATATAATTATAAAATTGAAATGTTTAATAGTTTGCTTAACTTAGAATTTCAAAATACTGAAAATATTTATTTTTTCGACTCCAATGAGAGATTATCTTACTCAATGTTTTCTACTTACACTGGCAGAGTAAATAATGTTGGATTTTTGAACATTTACCAAAATATAATGGAAAATATAAATGTTGACCTAAAAACATTTCCTTATATTCATTTAAATCCTGACTGTAACGAAACCATTGAAACCAGCTCTAAATACTCAACCTCGGATAATTTATTTCGTTATTAACTCACTTTATATACTTCACCAAAATATAGATGGACTATTAAAAAAGTGTGACTCCTTAATAGTTAGCCTAGAAACTCTTAAGGATATAAACAAACCTATAGACATTATATGCTTAACAGAACACAATATGTTAGAAGAAGACTTAGTTCATCTCATTTCTACAAACTTTAAAATAGCTTCTTATTACTGTAGGAAAAACCGATACGGCGGTTCCTGCATTCTTATTCGAAATGACTGTGAATATGAAAACCTTTCCCATGTAGTTAAACAATCAATTAGTAACATAATGGAGTGTTCAGCAATAAAATTAATAAAGCATAAAGTTATCATTATGTGTATCTATAGGCCTCCAAAATCAAGAGTAGAGTTAGTTAATTTATTTTTAAGTAAACTTGACCAAATATTGAAATACCTTATTGACATTAAGGATTATAAACTTATTATTTGTGGTGACTTTAATATTGACATCTTAAAAAGTAATAAAATAACTAAGAATTTCATGCAAATTATATCAAATTACAATTTACAATTTGAATTTAAAGAACCTACAAGATAACGGAGTAATACATGTTTGGATAACATAATACATAATGTGAAGGGCGCAAAAGGAGAGATAATTGAGTTAGCTCTATCAGATCACTCGGCTCAAACTCTGAAGATACCTGTTAAAAAAACCAGTAAGTTAAAATACTGGTATATAGATAAACGTTACTTTTCTCGTGAAAATGTAAGTAAATTTAAAGAATGTATAAACGCCCTAACATTTAATGACATTTACATCATAGACGATCCAAATACTGCCTACAATATTTTTCACGACCACTTCACACTTTTTTATAATCTTTATACACCACCTTTGTTTAAAATTCGCATTATGTATGAGATAAACTCCACCTAAAGCAAGATATTAATCCCTTAAGATTAAAAAGGTATCTTAAAGGGAATAAAAAATACTTTAATCCTAAGGGTTATAATGTCATTTGATTTTGGAATGTCAATTGGAGCGAAATTTAATAATACCTACATGGACATGGCTGTATGACTAGTTGCTTAGCCTAATTAAAAAATATATGGACTTTAAATTTGGCTGTATAAGTTTGTGTACCTTTGCATTTGGAACGACTACCAAGAAAAATTAAAAATCCTCGTAAAAAACCTGTATGCGACGGTTTCTTTTGCCTTTTGAAAAAGACAAATAAGAAGTAAAATTGCGCGGTTTTTAAAAAGGAAATTTTTTCAGAGTTTTTATTTTAATAATTTTGAAATAAATAAAATATGTCGAGCTCGAGTGACAATTTAACACCAGAAGATATTAGAAATGAAGCAAATAGTATCGTCGTTAATATTTTGCCGTGTAAATCAAAGCATTTGTACATGAAATTTTACGAAGATTTCTTTGCTTGGAAAACTAAAAAAGCCGTGAAAATTATTTCGGACTCATTGATTTTAGTATATTTTCAACAGTTGTCTGCTACAAAGAAACCTAGTAGCCTATAGACTGTTTATTCAATGTTGAAGACAACAGCAAACAATGAATATACCAAATAGAAATATCACTTTATCTTTACATAACTGGTTAATTGTTTCTAATATTATCTTTAATTTCTAAATGATTAAATACCTAAGTACTTGATTTAATTCCTGCGTTTCATTACCTGATTATCTTACAAGGTGGTGTATAAAGTAGAGTAAGCTCCTCGGGGATAACAGTGTCTTAGTCTTGGGCAGTCTTGAATCCCTCGCTTCATTCAGGATTCTTACCATAATTCCCTCACTTCGTTCGGGAATTAACATCTTAATTCCCTCACTGCGTTCGGGAATTATCTACAGAATCCTTCATTTCGCTCAGGATTCAATATGATGCCCGTGACATAATACACTGCTTTATCCCCTTGTTACATAATCTACTATTGCTTCCCAAAAATCCGAGTGAAAGTATACCCAAATAAGAAACCAAAATGGGTCTCAAAGGGTATTAAAGCATGCAGCAAAAAAAGGAGACAGCTTCTGTGGAGGTATCGATTATTTCCTACAGAAACCAATAAAAACACCTTTAAAACATACACTAAAAGATATAAAAAAATTATAAATTTGACACAAAAGGCACAGAATGACTACTTTGTTAATAGCGCTCAGAATAAATGTAAAGCAACATGGAGAGTTATTAATAAGACTAACAATTTAAGGACAGAAATTTTTTCCTGCATTTTACAAAACAACAAAGAAATATCAGATCCAACAGATATTGCTAATGCATTTAACGATTTTTTTATAGGCTCAGTTATAAATAATGAAAGTAAATCAAAATTAAATCAAAGTAAATACATAATAAACAACCACTCTAATTCTATGTTTATATCACCAACTACAACGTTTGACATTATAAGAATAATTAATTCCCTAAAAAACGTTAACAGCGTTGGATATGATGAAATTGCTACGAAAATTGTCAAATATGTGGCGAATATTATAGCACCTGTCATAAGCTACATTATTAATTTATGTTTAGAGCAAGGAGTTTTCCCAACAAAATTAAAACTAACAACTATCATACCTGTTTTAAAAAAGATGACAAAAAACTTTTAGCTAACTTTCGTCCGATCGCATTAATCTCAGTGTTTTCGAAAATTTTTGAATATGTTATTTATAATAAATTAAACCACTTTTTTGAATCAAATGACATAATAAGTAAAAACCAGTTTGGATTTCGAAAAAAAAAGTCTATAAATATGGCAGTATATGAATTTTTAGAGAAAGTCATTACCAATGTAGAAAATAAAAACCCAACAGTAGCTTTGTTTATGGATCTGTCCAAGGCATTTGACAATGTCAATCATGACACATTGATTAAAAAACTCGAATCTTACGGAGTGAGAGGCAACGCCGTTAAACTCATTGAGTCATATCTCAGTGATCGGAGACAGATCCACAGACTAATAAGGAGAACAAGTTCAGACGGACAACTCCCTTGTCATAGATGTCGGTCTATACGAGGCTCACATATTGATTTTGACAGCTTGTTTTTTTTTAAATGTTATTCTACACAATGAGGTGTAGCAGTTTTTTTTCTACGGACATGGCAAAGAACTTTCTTAGTATGTTATGCCTATAGGTAATTCCTTTGCCAAATAATAAAATTTACAAATAAATAAATATGGGTCTGGATGTTTTTCTATATAAAAAATAAAAAATATCTATGTGTTTATATATTTCTTAAGTTTATTTATCCGTTTTCTAGTATCCATAGCACAAGTTCTTAATGAGACTTAATTTAGGCTAGACAATGTGGTGTGATTAAATAAATTTTTCTGACAATCCAATTACAAATCCAATATAGGTATATAATTTCAGTCCTCGCTGTCAGTATATTTCAGGTATTGTTGAGTTATAGTTAGGTACTTCCTTTGGTATATTTTCTTGTAAATTCACATAAGGGTAACACAATTTTCACAACTTATACAATATTTTAATAATTTATTTATAATGAAATTCATTTACACATCAATTCACAAAGATTGTTATTGTGTCAATCTCTACAAAGATTGTTCAATTCGAATTGAAACTTTCAATTCAATCAAAATATTCAACCAATTCAAGCAGTCAAGTGTCAATATCATTATGTGAGCCCATGGACAATATCCATAGACTGATGCTAATATACACTACGGAGATTACCAGCCGTGGACAGATCACATACATAAACAGAATGTGTCCCAATACTAGAATCAACGTTAATTACGCATCTAAAGAAAAATCCGTACATACAGGCATTCCACAAGGTAGTGTGTTGGGCCCCTTATTATTTATTATTTATATTAACGATCTCCCTAATGTGACAAATCATCATATGACTCTATTTGCTGATGACAGTACTGTACTATTTAATTTTAAAACTCTTGTCAATTTTACAAATGACATTAACAACACACTATTATCTTTATTTAAATGGTTGCAATTTAATAATTTGACATTGAATGTAAGTAAAACATATTTTTTAAATTTTATTTTGAGAAATGACAACTCCCTAAAGTTAAATATTAATTATCTTGGCAATCCAGTAACGGAAGTAAACTCTGCCAAATTTCTAGGCTTAACATTAGATAACAAATTAAGTTGGAAAGCTCATATTGACCAATTAATTGTGAAACTGAAACGATTTTCATATGCATTATACAAATTGAGAGATGTTGCATATATCAAGACACTTTTAACGGCGTATCATGGATACGTTGCATCCATATTGAGGTACGGCATAATGTTCTGGGGCAACACAACCGAAAAAGACAGTGTGCTTAAAGCTCAAAAACGCTGTCTTAGGTCTATGTTTGGACTAAAGCAAGATGACTCTTGTAAACCATACTTTAAAAAGTACAAAATTTTGACGCTACCTTCGCTTTATCTAAGTGAAATTACTAATTTTGTTAGGAGACACTCTCAGTACTTTGAGGCAAACCCAGTAGGTAGTCGTCGTGAGGGTACTCTCAAAGTCACTCAAACACGGAAAACTCTATTACAAAGAGTCAGCATTAGCAGCATGGCTCCAAAGGTCTACAATAAAATTCCTAAGTCCATAAGATTAATAACAGATGACAATTTATTTAGATCTGCATTCAATGGTTTCCTCGCCGAAAAGGCGTATTATAATTGAAATGATTTCTTTTCAGAACTTGACATGTGAATAATTATATTAATTTATTATTTTAATTTTTTGGACCACTTTGTTTCTATTCTTATTTATTTTACCTATTTGACATTTGATGTAATTGCTGTATTTTTATTAATTATGACTTTAGATCTGATTTCAAATTGATGTTTATTTTTTGTGTTTTTGTTGTTTTGACATTGAAAATATGAATTATTGTGTAAATCTTAATCCTTTTTAATTTAATTAGTTTAAACTTTAATTATAATTTTCATATGCTACTTTGGCGAATCATAGCGGTACATAACACTAGTCTTAAACACCTTTATAATACCTATGATTATGAATAAATTGATTGATTGATTGAGTTTCGTTCCTACAATTTTTTGCACATTCGAACTAGGCTGTATGGAAATTATACCTTTGCCTGCGTCGAGGCGTCTTAAAATGTTGACAGCAAATTGGCGTCGTTTTCATCTCCGCTGGTGGCAAGCGTAGCCGCATTTATTTTGTTTTTTTAATACTAAATGTATTGGAAGTTGTAAGATTCGCGTTGGGTAAGTATTTCTAATTACGACTATTATTGTCGTTGCTTCCAAATCTTACTTTTCTGTGTTTTATTCCAGAATTGCGCAGGAGGGCACGCCTACGGCCTAGTTGTGCCAGTGATTTGCATACAAGTTATCTTCATCTGAAATAACTACGGATATACTACTAAATACGGATTCCTAGACCTGAATTCTTTTTATTTATACTCATTTCCCTTCATAAGGAAGTGAAGGTTACACGACCTATAGCGGAAATGTACAAAATAATACGAGTGTTCATAGAAGACTGGTAGAGTCTCACGCATCACTACGACCCAAAACAATATCAGTATATTACACGCTGCAATGTACTTACTGTTTACCCAAAAACTCTCTCAGTAGAGCCTTGCTCGCAATTGGGGTCGTATACCATTGCTGGAAAATAGCTTATGATATCTAAGATACAATTTTGTATAAATTATACTTTTTGGAAGATACTAAATACTACGGAAGTTAAAGTGTAGCTGTAGATCGAATTGAAGAAAGGGCCCTGCTGCGTAGGCGGGCGTGGACTTAGATGCCACTCTGGCAGTTTTTTGATTAGAGGCAAACTGTCTGCTTGATTGTTGTACCTTCCGTAAGTATGCTGTGGTGTATTGAAAATTCGATTAGTTATTTTTGTTAAGACAACTGACTTCGTGCCGCCTTCTTTCTTTAGATAGGCAACGGCGGTTTTGTTGTCGCATTGTATAAGAATCGATCTGTTCCTTAGTTGGTGTGCTAAATGTTTTAGTGCGAAAAAAATGGCTAGCAACTCTTTTTGATTCGAGTGCAGCCATTGTTTTTCCTGCGACCAGGCTCCTGAAAGTCTCGTACTGTTTAGATGTGCGCCCCAAGCTAGGTTCAAGCTGTAGTGAGAAAGATCGTTGCATGTGGAAAGTGTAACAGGGTTGAGTTGTGGCAGTTTTGAACCCACCATTGCGGTTCTGAGCTCACATTGGCTGGCAAGGGTTAGAATTGCTTCGAATTTTCCGGCAGTGAGCTCATGAAAATTAACATACTCCGATGACTGATGAGTCTGCCCCTTGGAACTAGAAAACTTGCAAAGTTTAATAAACCTATTAAACTTTGCAGTTCTTTTATCGTTACTTTGGTTTCGCTCCATAATTTGGGTTCACTTTTTGGCAATATTGTTGATTTTTTATAATAGGACAGATTTTTCACTTTTTTGAGGACAAAAAATTTACTTCTTTTCGTTTATTTTCCAACCGAGGTACTTTGAAGTATTCACTGTGTTATTGAAATGCTTGCGAAGCAAGTTTATATCCTGGTTGACAAACAAATAATCGTCTAGGAATACGATTAGTATAGAAAATATTTTGGGGGCCAAGCTTAATCCAAAAGGAAGGCAAGTCATTTTCATTACTTCTCTGTTGCAAACAAGATGAAGAATTCTGATGTTTTGCATGAAAATATGCCAAGGTCAGGTCTATCTTGCAAACCCAACCTCGAGGTTGTGAAAAGTCTGGAGTGCGATGCCTGTTGATCAGGTGAAAGGGTTGGATTTTCACAAAATAACTTAACGCCTTTAGATTTGTCAGCGATATTAAGACTTCATGGTAACCAAACCCACACTTTCAGTAGTAAGTAACTGCCTAGTGATAATTTTTATCGTGTTTAATGAGCTTCATCACTCACAGATTGAATTCAGTCTGACTGAACCGTCCGATTAGGAGGTTCACAACAGGGGAGAAATGAAACTGGCCCTTTTTTATTGTTTTATCACATTAAGAATGCCCTGCATTTTCATTTTTTCTATAACGACAGACATGTCTTTTAAAATGGGTGTTTGGAACTGGTATTTCTGTAAGTTTGGGTATGCAAGTGGGGTTTTTTGACAAAAGGGTTTGAAATATTTTAGTTTAACCAATTATTAAATTTAATATTATTTTTGGTGTCCCTAATGTCTTCCACTGAGAGATATAATGCATTGAGCGACCCGTTTGAAAATTCTCATTGCCTACTGTGCATTTGATTTCCTTTAAGCCCTTTGGAGTTGCTAGAGCTACCTCTGAAACTTCCACGCTCGGGCTGTGAACCACGGTAGTGAAATGACCCCTTACTCTGATGGTCAAATGGATAGTATGATTGATCGATTATCGAAGCCACTTTGTCCTTTATGTGACCCATTACCCCGTGAGGGTATATTGTTGGGGTCATGCTAGTGAAAAGACAAGCCAGATTAATGAAAGGTATGCTGAGAACTTCTCATTGGCTCGTAAGCGCCTTGCCCGCGCGAAAGGTGGATGCATTTTTCTGGACTGAGGTAATTCGACTGATTTATGAACCCAAAACGTTTTACCAACACCACCTGATTTTTCTAGTGCAGCAGTAAACGGCACACAGTCAAATAATTGCATTGACGACGAAGGGACACGATTTAAAGAAGCCCTAACTAGTGGATCACGAAATTGACTAGTAATAGTTTTGTGACTATTACTAAATATATTCCACAAACCATTTGCAATAAATCCGAAGAATTTTCATAAAATTTTCCTTTTTATAAAATTTCATCAACTTTTTCACTCAAACTATCAAATTTATGTTTGAATTTTTAGCCCACGAACGAAGATGACAAATATCCTTCTCTAGGGCTTATCTTTTTATATTAAAATGCGAAAAGTCAGGGCCGCGTATGATTTTTCAGTTTCCGCTAAGTGACGCAAAGTATCACACGTTTTTACCTCTTCGTTTTTCTACAGATCTACGAAACCTGGCGTATGATTATAAAAAAGTTCGAGTATCCAAATACCTAACCTCGGACCGTGAAGAACTACCTAAGGGTTGAATATCTTGCAACATTAGTAAAAGGAATTTGGGCTCTTGGGAACTGACGGTTCCTTAAGTTTTGTAGCTATATCAAATATAAAGTTCGGATTCCCTGCGCCGTTCTCACTAGAGTATCGGTCTCATATAATTCTCCACTTACATCAGAACAAATAGATAAGCAACGTTGCCCATATCAACCGACTATTATTATAAACACCGATTCCAAACACCCCATGCATCACTTTTCTCCCGTGCCCCTAAGGCTTAAAAGCCGAAAAAGTTTCTACCACTCGGTCCCCCCAATAAACCCTGCCGATGCCGCTAAAACGAGAGTCAATTTATGGAGTGGAAAATTTGCCAAACCCCTCTTGCCTCTGACTAAACACCTCCCGCTCGGAAAAGATTTGCCATGGTCAATTTGGAAGTCACTAAACAGACTCCGGACTCAGATCGGCCGTATTAAAGAAAACACTGTGAAATAGGGTTTCAGCGTTGACGGAGATGAGCATTTTTTGTGCGGCGCAACTCCACAAACAATGTTACACCATCTCTCCTGCCCCATGTGCCGGCAAAAAAAAAACAAAAATTCTGGGCGGGCAAAATATAATATATAATTTCATCGACACGCTAAGAAGAAGAAGATCATTATAAATATGTTTTCGAAGTTTCGAAGTTTTTTTTTTTTATATTGTAAGGATAGGACGTTTATCTTCCATGCCACCTGATGGAAAGTGCGCATGAAGACTATGGTGTTACACGTCCATCCACGAGAAACCTATTCACTCGACACTTAAAGCTGCTTCAACTGCTGCGAGTTCGTTTGCGTCTTCTACTAGGACCCGCCTCGGGTTGTAGCCCTGACGGTCCTGGTTGATTTTTATTCAATCCACACTCCTACAAAATTTTGCAGATTAATATGATATTCAATAAATTTCTGTAGTAAAATTGAATGGAATACCATTATTAACGAGATATTTTTATCATATATTATTGCCAATCTACTCAAATAGATCTGTAAAAAAGGTACTTACCACCACGATGTATCAGCCAAAGTATTTTTAATCTAAGGTTATCTTTTGTTAAAAATTAACGGTTAATAGTTAACAGTTTCAACACGTGCTACTAAAACAAAAAATAAAACGCCAAAGAAATAAAATTAGCTTAAACAATATTACATTATACTAAAACTATAAGCTAACACCAGGTGGCGCCACTGAAAAGTTTGGAGGATAAGGTCAATTTCGACGGAACCAGAAATGCTCTCTCATTATAAAGCTTCCAGCAGCGGTCAAATAGTTTAACAACTGTATTTGCTGAAATAACTGAGAAAGTGATACCGAGCTCAGAAAGTGATTACTTAGGTATTGTAACTCGTACTATGATCTAGTTGACGTGAGTAAATACCCTTTCATATTTCTCTCCGCCAAAACATTATTCAAGACTTCAAGCATTTTATTTATTTCATATTCGATTTAACCAAAATATCACGCAAAGTCTATTTGTTAAGGTAACTGCGACTGAAAACAACCAGCTTAAAATAATTTTTTTTCAGCTGCTACTTGTCGCGGATGTTGGTTTATTAATTATTTATGCTACAACAATTTTGCACACTGTTTCTAGTCCGGAACCCACGATAGCTAAATATGACAAAAAACTACAACATTCAGATCAAACACTTTGGGTTAGTTGTGCTCTTGATATACCTATAACGATTGTAATGTACTATCGAACTAACTGAATATGACCTATGTTGCTCATAATTCGTTTGAAACTGTCAAATTTGTAAGATCTAACGCGTATAATAAATAAATACTTTGATTCTACTGATATATTTAATACTAGCAAAAATCAATTTAGGAGACTGTTAACAGAAGTGATCTCAAACTCAGAAAAGAATAACAACAAAAAACCAAACTTCTATCTTTACACCCACGCAGCCACACGTACACACACACACTCTCACAAATATACTCATTCTGATTCAATAATTCATATTAAATAGTTAACTACTTTAATTATTATTTTTACAAATTTTATCAAAACATATAATTTAAGTTTAGATGATTTGTATTTTTCCTTACTTTCATCTTTCTTTTTTTTTTTAGAAATAATTACGTGCGTAATTACGTAATTAAAAACAATAATTGTATAAAATTCTTTATAATAGAATATATTACGCTTTCTAGTTTAATAATAAAATGTAAATTCGTCATTATACGTAAGCTTCTTACCTCTTATGTGAACTATCTAATTACACTGAAGGTCTGCGGATTTTGTTATTGTTAATAAATAATAATAAATAAATATTAATAATGCTCTTAGGATATTTTAGATACTGTGCGAATTTTGTACTTTGCAAATGTCGGTGTCGAATGAAATGATAACAAGTTCATCTAGGAATCACCTAGGAATCGTATCTTCAAGCGAGTTTTGACCTACTAGCACTTACATGGTTTGCCTAACTGAGCTTATGGTGGGTCATGATTCAATTGGTTCGATGGTATTATATGCTATCATATAATTTGGGCCTTAAAAATCCAATTTAACATCACTAGCATCACAAATCTTCGTAATAAGCCCACTGCAGGGCTATAATGGTGACAAGAAGTTTTAGGCCCTTAAACTTCTTGTCAACAAACTGCCGGTGAAGCTGGTTGGTGGATGTCTGAATTTTTATGGTCCATGAATGGTGTCGGTTAAACCCTAATGAATTAAATATAAGAATAAAAAATAATATATTATATAATAAATACAACGTTATTTTATGTTCATGCGAAACCCGGTAACAGTTTGTTCAGAATCGGTAGCATAATCAATTGAATTAAGTTTTATGCAATGTTATATTTTAACTCAATAACTCGCGCGTCAAAAGCAAGACACTACAAGAGGCTTGAAACTTGCTGAGTTTTTAAGATAATACCATAGTTTTTTGTGCACAAATTTTTTGAGCGAAAATATTTGACCCGAGTACTGGATTTCGCATGAACAAAAATTGATCTTGTAAATCTAAGTTGCATGATTTTAAAATTATGGGCATTTAAAAAAACACGCAAAATGTCACACCCTGCGACAGTCTTTTTACCCACGACGGAACGGAGACGGTATATGCGTTTGGGGTGAGAGGGTGTTTGTGCAAACCAATGTTACCTTTTATCTCCAGAACCACTGGTCCGATTTTAATGCGGTTCAGTAATCGCTTTGGATTTGATTAGTGCATGTTCTTAGATAGGTGTAGCAACTCACCAGGGGGCGCTGCAGTAAACATTTGTTTGTAAAAGCCAATGTTACCGTTTATCTGCAAAACCATTGGTCTGATTTAAATGCTGTTTTCAGTGATCGCTTTGGATTTGATTAGCGCATGTTCTGAGATAGGTGTTACGGTAAAAACTCACCAGGGGGCGCTGCAGTAAATATTTGTTTGCAAACCATTGGTCCGATTTGAATGCCGTTTTCAATTATCGCTTTGGATTTGATTGGTATAATGTTCTTAAATAGGTTTAACGGTAATACTTCACTATGTATTTAAATAAACTACATGAGTTTTCCAGCGGTGGTGGGAACATTAGAGGGCTGATGAGGAACGAGGTGTTGTGTAGTGTAATGTATGATACCTATATTATGCTCTTTAAAAAGTTTGAAATAAAAAGCAAAATAAAAATTTTGAAAAACCCTTACGGTTGAAAAGTAATTGAAAAAGAATAAAATAATTTAAAATCCCCCGACTGAAATGATTTATGTGACGAGAGGTAATTAACGTGAAAAGCTTTTTTAAAAGTTCACTTGATCTCACACAGAGTCGGTCATATTATGGACAACATACTATTCGTTTTCATAGCACTTCCCTATGCTTACCTATTCGGTTCTCGAAGATGTAGATGTCGCAATAACAAAGGTATTCAACTCCCTATGAACTTTATAAGAAGAACAAGAAAATCCGTCGAGGGCTGCCATCATTATTATAAATTTCAATATAAAACTACAAAACGAATTCATTCAATGGCAGCCCCAGACGGATTTTCTTGCTCTTCTTATAAAGTTCATAGGGGTTTTTCAAAATTTTTATTTTGTTTTTTATCACTCTTTGTTGGGGCTTCAATAATACTCAGGTAATGGACTGTAATACTTGTTATATTAAACAAAGAGACCTGGTACAAGGATCGCGTTTGAACTACTTATATAAAATAAGAGCACCGAGAGTCAGAGAGCGCGCGTAGTAGTGCGTACAAAGGTTAGTTCAGCACTGCTCGTACGAACGCTGGCCGCGCGCCGGCCCGAGTCTCCATCCCGTTAGTCCCCCCGCACGGCGTGTGAGTCATCGCCTGCGGCCGCTCCATTCTCCCCACGTTGAAGAGCCTGGTCTTCAAGCTGCTGCTGGGGCAGGGGGCAGATGGTGTTAAACGCCCGTCTCTGCAAGCCCCTGCTTGTGCGTATGTCAGCGACCCGAGCGATGCCGTCGCTACCAGGGATTACACGAACGACCCGTCCCATGGGCCACATGAGAGGAGGAGTAGCCTTGTCTTTGACAAGCACAAGCATCCCTTCCTTGAGCTCCCCTCCGGTAGAATGTCGCCATTTCGTTCTCTCCTGAAGCCATAAAACATATTCATGTGAGAAGCGACTCCAAAAATGCTGCTTCAAGTACTCGATGCGCTGGAAACGTTGTAGTGACGAGATGTTGGCGGTTGTGACCTGTGGATGTGGCACAGTGAGTAAAGATCGTCCAATGAGGAAGTGGGCCGGGGTAAGAGGAGTAAGGTCAGATGGATCGTTGGACAGCGGAGTTAGTGGTCGAGAATTCAATATGGCTTCAACTTGCATAAGGCAAGTAGCCATTTCTTCAAATGTCAAATGTGTTAAACCTAAGACGCGTTTAAGATGATGCTTTGTAGATTTTACTGCGGATTCCCATAAGCCACCAAAGTGTGGGGTGTACGCAGGAATAAAGGAAAAGCTAATACCTGTATCCATATCATTCAGTTCCAAATCCTGTGAAAGTAATTGCGCTAGCTCATTGAAAGCTCCCACGAACGTTGTCCCGTTATCAGAGTAGACATTGCGTGGCTTGCCTCGCCTAGCAATAAAACGGTTAAGTGCGGCTAAGAAAGCCTCTTTCGTCATATCTGAAACTAATTCCAGGTGAACGGCTCTTGTGGCCAAGCATACAAAAACACATATAAAACTCTTTACGAGTCTGCAGCCTCTACCTTTGCGGTCAGCAATCATGATAGGTCCGGCGTAGTCGACACCTGTGTCCAAAAAAGGAAATTCTAAATGTAAACGCTGCACCGGAAGATTGCCCATGATAGGTTGAATAATGTTGCCTTTTAATCGTGAACATCTTACACATGAGTGTGTGACCTTTCTGGCAAGGTTTCTACCGCCTATAGGCCAGTAGTGATGACGGATAGATGCCAACAACAACTGAGGTCCTGCATGAAATAACCTTAAATGAAACATTTGAAATATAAGAACGCAAATGTGATTAGAGCTAGATAGTAAAACAGGATGTTTAACATTGTAATCATAATAGGAGTTAGTAAGCCTACCACCTACTCGCATGATATTCTTATCATCGAGAAAAGGAGCAAGGGAAAGTAATTTGTTCTTATGTGGCAAAGGTTTACCTGACATAAGTAAATCGTACTCTACAGAAAAGGATTCTTTTTGACTAATTCTTAAAATTAAATCTAATGAACAGTTTAATTCATTAGATTTCAAAGATCCGTATATACGATCATTGGATTGCGCTATACAATTACGAATAAAGCGCAAAACGTACGCCATGGTACGTTGTAAAAAAGTAAATTTTGAGCATTTGGAACATAGCTTATTAATGGAACATTCGTCTTTGCTCACTACATGGAATGTACTGAGTGGTTCTGATTGTTTGGAACTTATTTGTGAGAGTGAGTTAGGAAATTTAGGCCATGAATTTTCCTCATGCTGCAAGAATTGCGGCCCTGACCACCACAGAGAAGAGTGAGCCAACTTGTCGGCTGTAAGCCCTCGTGAGGCGAGGTCTGCGGGGTTTTCAGATGAAGGCACGTAGCGCCAGCGGTCGCCGCCGACTGTGTCTTGTATTTCTGAAATCCTATGACGGACAAAGGTTTTAAGCTGGGTGGGTGAAGTAGATAACCACCCCAGAACTATTGTGGAATCACACCAAAATATTGTTTTTGAAAATAGAATAGTAAGTGATTTTTGCACCTTACTGTACAATCGAGCGCCCAGTAGCGCTGCACATAGCTCAAGCCGCGGTATTGTTGTGGGTTTGATTGGTGCCACCCTACTTTTAGAAGTAAGCAGATGAACATGCACCAAACCATCAGCAGTCATGGTGCGAACATATGCACACGCGCCATAAGCTCGCTCAGATGCATCTGTAAAAATATGTAATTGCAGAGGTAGATCTGAATCGCAACCTATCCATCGCGGAATGTTTATTTTATTTAATAAAGGTAGAGTTTGTTGAAAAATCTCCCAAGAGCTTTGAATATGTTCTGGGACCGCTTCATCCCACGAACACTTAGCTACCCACAGCTGTTGCATAATTATTTTCGCTTCCACAATACATGGAACTACAAGTCCCAAGGGGTCAAAAATTTGTGAGATAGTTGACAAAATATGTCTTTTGGAAATTGTGTGACCTATCTCTAAGTTAATAGAGAAACAAAAGGTGTCACTAGAGCATTTCCAAATAAGTCCTAAGGTTTTAGACATTTCATTAGCACTTAAATCTACACACGTACTATTTGTGTAACTTCCATTGATCGTTTTTAAGACCTCTGCCGAGTTAGATTGCCATTTACGTAACTCATATTTAGCGGATTGAAGAACACCGATTACCTTATGACATTTATCTATAGCGGCCTCAATTGATGAAGAACCTGACAAATAGTCGTCTACGTAGAAATCGTGCGTTATAGTGAATTTTAAGTCTCTATCAGAGCACTCGTTGGCTAATTGAATGAGACATCTAGTGGCTAGGAATGGTGCAGAAGCCATACCATAAGTCACGGTATTAAGCTTGTATGTTTTTAACGGTTTGTTAGGATGGTCTCTCCAGATCACCTGCTGTAGAGACCTCTGTTCAGATTTAATGAGATTTTGTCTATAAAAATCTCTAATATCTGCCGAAATAGCTATCTTATGCTGACGAAAACGAAGTAGAATCGATTGTAAATCATCTTGAAGTGTGGCTCCTATCATTTGTAAATCATTAAGTGATTTTCCCGATGTGGTTTTAGCAGACGCGTCAAATACTACACGCAACTTGGTAGTAGAGCTAGAATTTTTAAATACTCCATGGTGCGGCAGGTAATAGCATGGTTTTGTATCATTTAAATTATCATTAGTATTTTCAGTCATATGGCCTAGCGAAATATATTTAGACATAAAGTCTACATAGAGATTTCGAAGAGTCGGCTGCCTTTGCAATTTTCGCTCTAAGGCAATAAATCTATTTTTAGCCATGACGTAAGAATTGCCTAAAGCTGAAGGTGGCTCTTTAAATGGTATAGTAAGTACAAAACGTCCCTCAGCATTACGATATGTGGTATCGACAAAAGATTTTTCACAGCTACTCTCTTCAGAAGTGAGCATATGCGATGGAGAAATTTTATCGAACTCCCAAAAACGAGATAGATCAAAATACGTACCTTCAGCAAACATACAGTGTGAAGGCTGGTTTTTAGTACATGATTTACTAAAGGCTCCAGATATTAACCAGCCCAACTTTGATTCGAACAAAGTTGGTTTGTTTTTGCCTAAACTTATTCGATTAGTGCCTAGTATAGCCCAAAATATTTCTGCACCGACTAGTATATCTATTGACGAGGGGCAATAAAAGGTGGGATCAGCTAGTCGAATGTCACTTGGTATGTTTATGCACCTAGTGTCAACATAGGCTGATGGCAATCTTGTAGCGATATTAGGTAAAACATAACAGTCTATGTTGAAGTCATGCTTCCCATCAGTTGATTGTAGGTTAACTTGACTTGACTGAATGCACTGTGACATTTGGTTGTTTATACCTAACACCTTGGAGTTTGTATTAAAAGTATATAAGTTTAGCTTACTGCAAAAATCTTGACAAATAAAGTTGGCTGTACTTCCGTTATCCAGCAAGACTCGTGCGGGGTGGAGCTTCCCGCTAGCGTCCACCACATTCACAAGCGCTGTGGAAAGTAGCACAATGTTTGCATTAGTTGTGTGTTTTAGGGTAAGTGCTACATTTTGAGAGGTAGACTCCTGTGGTGCACTCTCAATATGTAATAATGTATTGTGCTTAAGGCGACAGTATTTACAAGGCCCTAATTTACATTTATAAGTGTTATGCCCTGAACGAAGGCAGTTAATGCAAACTTTCAACTCGGTAGCTTTTTTAATTCGTGTTTCTATAGACAAGTCTTTAAAGGTAGGACACGAAAATAAGAAATGTGATTGTTTGCATAATTGACAAGATAAAGATTTGTTAGATTTATAAGTATTTTCATTAGTATTATTAGTGTTAGTAAAATAGCTTTTAGGTTTAGTGTTATTAATGTTGTTATTACATAGTGAATTTTGCACTCTAGCAACCTTGGATTCCTCTAATGTTTCAAGTAGGTCTGCTCGATTGCTAAGAAAGGAAATAAAGACTGGTAGAGAAGGAGGTTCCGACAGAGAGTTGCGGTGCTGCTCCCATTCCCTGTTTGTGACTTGGTCTAGTTTTCCAGTCATTATATGTATGATTAAGGTATCCCAGTACTGAACAGGTTGATCCAATGTTGCTAGAGCTCTTAAATTTTTGTTAGTAACATCAACTAAGTGTCTTATTGACTTACTTGATTCCTTTGCAAATGATTCAATGTTAAACAAAGCCTGGACGTGGTTATTAACAAGCAGCCTCTTATTGTCGTAACGATCACAAAGCAATTTCCAAGCAGCTTCATAATTTTCAAATTTGAAGTCTAAATTGTTGATGATCAACAAAGCACTGCCTTTTAATGATGCTCTAAGGTAATGTAACTTATTAATTTTATCAATAGAATCATTGTTATGAATTATGGATGAAAAAGTGTCACGAAACTCTAACCAGTCATGATAGCTGCCCGAAAACTTAGGTAAATCAATCTTAGGTAAACGAACAGTATTGTGTTTGTATATGCTTGGGCAAGAACTCACCTCAGATAAGTTGACCGTAGACATCTGTTTGCGTGAATGATTCACTAACTGACGAGCAGAAGCCACCAAACCGCAATAAGCTGCCTCGAAATCTGCGCGTTCCGATTGTTGCTCTTCGGGGCTATCCACCAATGCCTCCAATTCATCCTGTAATGCGTCATACTTTTCATACAAGCTCTCAAAAGTACTAAGCCTATATTCGAGTTCCATTACTTGAACTTCACTCAACTTTTCACATGATTTAGATAGCTGAATGTAATTTGAAAAAACAGTAAGCTTAGCTTTAATTGAAGCTCGTTTTTTCACTAAAGTTTTAAATTGTGCGTCAGACATATTTAAATTATAAATATTGTAATATTATTATTGTAAAGTAAAACCCACAGTAAAACCACTTAACATGGAACGCAATGATGCACAAGTAAGCTTTGCTATTTAAAAGAGTAAGGCGTAGAAAAAATATATATGCTATAGGAAGCTAGCGAAAAAGTATGATTTAGTAGGAATATATTGATTGCATTTAAGAAATGAATTATTTTAAAGGCAAAGGACTACTCACGGCAAGACAAAGAAATAAAACCGTTAACTCAAGTCGAATGAGTACCTACTTATGTGAGTAGTAAAATGAATTTAACATTAAACTTGCTTATTGACACACTGACTAAATTTAACAAATGAATAGAGGATAGTTTTAAGGAAATAAAGGAATAATAGAAATATATTGGAACGATCTCACGGTTTTATGCCATCCACAGGTGATGATGATTAGGTACGTTGAGATGCCAATAATTATGATGCACGGCGTCTATGGTTTTGGTGCACGATGTAGCAACTGGTACTGTCGATATTGTTCCCTCAGTTGCGTTAGTAAGTTCAAAACTTCCGATCTTCCTCCAAGTGGTACCCGATGAGATGGATGGCTGAAGGTGGTTGACCCGAAGACCTCCAGAACGCAGTCCACGACGACCTCAAAAAGGCAGGCACGACGACAAGCAGGATACCGGTGAAGATCCCAAAGCTCCAAGAATAACGACCGTTAAGTTTCCGTTAGCTTCCAAGTTTCTTTGTTTGATACGGCGCTTTGTTCTTTGTTTGACGGTGAGAAGACCATATGTTGGGGCTTCAATAATACTCAGGTAATGAATGGACTGTAATACTTGTTATATTAAACGAAGAGACTTGGTACAAGGATCGCGTTTTTGAACTATATAAAGTAAGAGCACCAAGAGTCAGAGAGCGCGCGTAGTAGTGCGTACAAAGGTTAGTTCAGCACTGCTCGTACGAACGCTGGCCGCGCGCCGCCGGCCCGAGTCTCCATCCCGTTAGTCCCCCCGCACGGCGTGTGAGTCATCGCCTGCGGCCGCTCCACTCTTGTTGCCACAAATATTAACTTTTTCTAAGTTTTCTTTGCTCTGTAACCCAGAATAATGCTTCTCTAAACTGTTATTAAAATTTTGATACCAGCTGCTCTAGGTTTCATAAAAATAGGACTTCTTAGAAAAAATTTCAAAATTAAAATTGCCTAGTTTTAACCGACTGTATTGAAAAAAAATGTTCTACGGTAAATCTGCAGGTCATGACGGGCTCAGTATTGAACATTTTAAGTTTGCTGGGCCACACCTTCCCAGATTGTTGTACATGCTATTTAACTTATGCGTGGGACACACTTACCTACCTAGTGATATGATGCGTACAATAGTAGTCCCAATAGTTAAAAATAAAACAGCGGATCTTGCTGACAAATGTAACTACAGACCCATCTCTTTGGCTACAATAACATCGAAAGTGTTTGACAGCTTGCTTAACGCACAGGTAAATAAATATTTACCCAAAGAACTTTTAAATGTTTTTAAATACTGGTACGGGAAGCAGGTTAACATTGTTCGGTGGGAAGAGGCAATGTCAAGACCGTATGGGTTGGAGTGCGGGGTGAGGCAGGGGGGGTTGAGCTCACCCACGCTCTTCAACCTGTATGTGAATGATTTGATAGGCGAGCTCAGCAGCACTCGGGTCGGTTGTCATATAGACGGCGTGAACGTCAATAATATAAGTTACGCGGACGACATGGTGCTGCTGAGCGCGTCGATTTTGTGGACTTCGGAAGCTACTTTCAATATGCGAGAAATATGCTGACACTCACGGGCTCTTTTATAATGTTAATAAGAGTCAAGTTATGGTTTTTGAGAGCGAGAATAAGATGCATGGTAATAATCTACTAGTATTTATTAAGCAGGTGGAAATTGAGAGGTTAAGTATGTATATAAAATAAAAGGCCAGCTAGATATTTGGAGCAAAGACTGTATTTTAAATTATTAATTATAATGTGCAGCCGCTATGCACAACTTGTAGAAAAGGAAGAGGAAGAAAATGGCGGGGCTGCCAGATAACAAAAACAAAATCGTAGGAATTACCAGTAACAAAATAGTCTTAAAATTAAGTGTACTTTACATAATATGACTTGACTCAAGAGCTAAATTTTACTGTTAGATATTTATTTCTAACATAGTGGCGCCACAGCCAATTATACAATGCAACACATAAGTAAGTGAAGGAAATACAATATGAAATTATACATTTCCATTATGTATTGTATCTTGACAATGATTTAAAACTGTAACTGCCAAACAACATTTCCACAGTCAAATTTATTAAAGTAATGTAACAGACACAAGGGCCTTGTTTTAATAGTTATGAATAACAAAGTTAAATAAACTTATAATTAAACACAGTAAATAAATGCAATACAATACATACATAGTAAATTACCTATAATAAGGTAATTAAGAAGCATTTGTTTCAATTCAAATCAACTTAACATATGTTCATAATACTAAAAAAGCATATTTTAGAATATTTTATTTATTACTTCTATCATACTCATAACTAAAAGCTGACAATTAATATTTCAGTCACAGATTAAGAACTATTCATCTTAATTTATCTAAGCCAATCCATTTAATGGTAGCAGACAAAGCTTTCTTAATGATCTAGTATAAATCTTATTATTACACATTTTGATTTGGGCTACTCTTACCCTACCATCAGATCCAGGTATTATTTTAGTTATTCTTGCCATGGGCCAGGTCAAAGGTGGAGTATTGTCACAGCGTACAATCACAAGGTCTCCAACATTTAAGTTGTTATGTACATGATGCCATTTTGGCCTGCTTTGTAACTGTGTAAGATAATCCTTTGACCATACTTTCCAGAAATCTTGCTTAATTTTAGATAGAATATTCCAAAATTGCAATCTATTAATAGTAACATCATTAAGGTCAGTCTCTGGATAACTAGTCAGAGGTGCTCCTATAAGGAAGTGACCAGGTGTTAAATATTCAAGAGAGGAAATATCAGAGCTTGTGGGAAGTAGGGGTCTCGAGTTAAGCACAGCTTCAATTTCTGTAATAATAGTGTAAAGAGCTTCAAATGTTAAAGAAATATTTCCGACAATTCTTTTAAAGTGGTATTTAAAGCTTTTAACGCCGGCCTCCCACAAGCCTCCAAACTCGGGTGAATAGCTTGGTATAAATTTAAACTGAATAAAGTTGGGTATACAATATCCTTCTAAAGCATCTATGTGCTTCTTAGAACTAAAAAGTTTATATAAGTCATTTAATTGGTTTGCAGCACCCTTGAAATTTTTTGCATTATCACAAAATATCTTTTGTGGCATTCCCCTCCTGGCAATGAATCTTTTAAGGCAAGCTAGAAAGGCATCAGTAGTAAGGTCACTAACAAGTTCCAAGTGTATGGCTTTGGTAGCAAAGCAAACAAAGAGTGCCACATAGCCCTTAGTAATAATTGGCTTCCTCAAGCGCGATACCTTGACATTGAATGGCCCGCAATAGTCCACTCCTACTATATTAAACGCCCTAACAGCAGATAGTCTTTCCTGTGGAAGTGACCCCATTAGTTGTACTGAAGCAGCTGCTTTGAGTCGGAAGCATTTAACACACTTATTGACAATCTTTTTGACTTCTCTAATGCCACTAACTAGCCAAAACCTCTGGGATAGGGAACTTAGTACCAGCTTTGCGCCGGCGTGTAATAAGCGATTATGTTCTTTATAAATAAGAATTTTTGTAAAGTGACAAGACTTGGGCAGAATTATTGGATGCTTCTTGTCATATGAGATGTCGGTGGCATTTTGCAAACGTCCACCCACTCTGAGAACTTCATTTTTATCTAAAAAGGGGTGCAAGTTTGACAAACCTGACTTAATAGGAATATTATTTTTTAGAGAATGTATTTCTTTTGAAAAGTGTTGTTTTTGAAAACAGCCAATAATTTTCAATAATGTTTCATGGAGTTCCTTTGGTAACAATGGCCCAGTTACTTTATCATAGACTTTATTAATATTTTTATAAAAACGGAAAATATAAGATACAATTCTTTGAAGTTTAATGATGTCTGAGTATTTTTCAAGGAAATTGATTGAAAATGAATCTATGTTGTCATTATTATGTGTAGGTCTATCATTACTGGAAACATTAGCTACCAGTATTGGTTCATCCAAAGGTGGAGTCCTTGATTTAGTATAATTCACTGAATGTTGAAAGTATGTACTTATCAATTCCTTTGGACCATGCCACCAAAGCATATTGGAACTCAATTTATGAGGTTCACAACCTCTTGAAAGAAGGTCAGCAGGATTATTGACCGTACTGACATACAACCATACAAACTCTTTAGTTAAGGACTGTATTTCTTTAACTCTATTAATAACATATGGAATGGTTTTTAAATTTGATGAACTTATCCATGATAATACAATTTGTGAATCACTATACAGGTAAACAGTGATACTCGGGAACTTGGTTTTTAAAGATTTATGTACTCTATGTACAACTTGGGAAAGAAGTACAGCACTATTTAATTCTAGTTTTGGTATAGTAACAGATTTGTTCAGGGGAGCTATGCGTGACTTGGAACATAACAAATTGACAGATATACTTCCATCTGAACCAATGATTCTCAAATAAAGGCAGCAACCAAAGGCTTTCATAGAGGCGTCTGCATATCCTACAAGCTCCACTTTTACCATTAACTTTAAATTAACACATCTAGGTATTTTAAGTGTTCCCATCAATTTTAAATCATTCAAAAACTTGTTCCAAATTTTAAGTTGATCTTGGGGCAATATAGTGTCCCAGTCAACTTTCATAGACCATAGACTTTGCATAAACAATTTAGCTACTACAATTATGGGTCCTATGAGACCAAGTGGGTCAAACATCTTGCCAATGAAACTCAGAATTTTCCTTTTGCTTTGGATATTCTCATCATTGTTAACCATTGGACAAGAGAATATTAAATTATCATTTAAAATGTCGCATTTTAAACCCAGTGTCTTCACTATATTATTTTTATTTATATCTAAATGATCAAAACATTTTTTCTCAATTTGTAAATTTTCTAAAGCTTTGGGAAAGTTTGAACACCATTTGTGCAGATGGAAGTTACCTTTGTTTAAAAGTGCAATTAGCTCAGTTTTGAGCTCAAGAAGTTCCTCTATATTATCAGACCCTCCTATGACATCGTCGACATATGTGTTATATAACATAGCTTGTGCAGCAAGTGGATACTCATTACCATATCTATATGCCAATTCTACAAGACAACGAGTTGCCAGAAATGTTGATGCCTTCAACCCATATGTGACAGTCTGAAGTTGTACACAATTGATAGGTTTACCTGGATCATCCCGCCACAAAATATTTTGAAGACATCTTTGATTTTCATTAATAAAAATACTGCGGAACATCCTCTGAATGTCACATGTGAGTGTGTATAGGTAGGTGCGCCACACTATAAGAATGTCAAATAAATCACTCTGGACTCTGGGCCATTCAACATGAGGTCATTTAGTGATACACCACTCTTTGACTTCATACTTCCATCAAATACCACTCGAAACTTGGTAGTAAAACTACTTTCATTTAAGACTGCATGGTGAGCTAAAAAATAAGCACTACCATTTTTAATGTCATACTGACTTATATCAACAAACTTAGCATGTCCCATAGCTATATATTCATCAATAAAGATTTTATATTTTTGAAAGTATAAAGGATTATATTTAAACTTCTTTTCCAGTGATAAAAATCTTTGTAAAGCAACTGAGAATGAATCACCTAGCTGTAACCCATAATTTTTTTCAACCATAGGCATATCAACATAGAATTTATTATCTTTAAGGGTAGCAGATTGTAAAAAGCAATTTTCTGAATGTTGAAATTCTTTGCAAGTAGTGGTTGAGGGTAATGTTGCATTTTCAGCTAACCAAAACTGTTCCATAACATTTTCTAATTTGTTTGTATCACAAATGGCCAAATTAGTAACATATCTTTTTTGATAATTAACAGAGTCCTTAGATATTTGACCACCAACAATGTGTCCAAATAAAGTGTTTTGTAAAAGCAAACCAGTATCTAACTTAATTTGATCACTAAGCAATATATTAAAGTATACATCAGCACCTAAAAGGATTGAGATTTCTGATGGAACATTAAAATCAATATCAGCTAAGTGTATACCAGATGGAATGTTTAAATTAGAAATGTTAATAAAGTTTTGTGGCAACTCTGAAGTGATGGAACTCACAATGTTACACTTCACATTTAACTGTACATTATTCACTGGAGAATGAATAGCAAGTTCAACATACTTGCTGATTTTATTTAATTTGTTTCCAATACCAATAATATTAGTATTATGGCTTCTGGGAGTCAAGCACAATTGCTTTGTAAGAGCTGAAGTTATAAATGAAGCTTGGCTCCCAGTGTCAAGTAAGGCCTTGACAAAAAGTTCACTACCTTTATAATTAAATAACTTTACCTTAATAGTAGGCAATAACACATTATTTATAGTTGCTTGAATGGAGAGAGACAGCAGGCTGTGTTTCAGCACCATTATCCTCATGCAGCAATGTATTGTGAGCTGCTTTACATGTCTTGCATGAAAATGAAAATCTACATTTCCCTGTATGAGATTTTAAGCACAGTGTGCACAACTTATTTATGTGGACAAATTTTAAACGATCCTTTTAAATGTAGTAGCCTTCACATAGTCAGGCGTACCAACTACATCTTCCAGTGCTACAGCCCTTTTCTCTAGAAACATAAAGAAGTCTTCAATAGTTGGAAGCACATCCACATCCCTATCTAGTTGGTATGCTCGATAGGTATAAGCATCCAACTTTTTTAGTAATATGGCTATTAATATCATGTTCCATTGGTTAACGGGTTGCTGTAGATTTTTCAATGCATGCAGCTGCTGCTGTGCCTTTTCATCATCCTCCTCGTCTATAGCAAGAAGGTCCAACTGTACCTTCTCGTACTCTTTAAAGGATGAGTTTAATTTGTCGATACGTGCCTGTATCATTTCTATGCTTGCAGATTCCAAATTTGATGGATCATTTACAAAATTTTCAATTCGTGTTATCGCACCCTTTAACTGTGATCTGGCTAATCGCAGCTTTTTGGCATCTAAATTATGTAACGCCATTTTGTTCACTGAAAGTAACACTAAGCACTTTAAAAAACACTGCAAGTTTTCAACTTTGTTTGTAATCACAGGACAATGAGCGTGCGTACGCTGTAATTATGTAAAATAAACCGGCGGGAAGAAGGCGTAAATTGACACTTGACGTCTGACAGCTTGAAGTTTCCGTTCTCGCTCGAAAGAATCCAATTTTAGTAAAAAAGTTTCAGGTAGTCAGAGAATGAAAAACTATTTGCAAATGCAAATTTCTTCCAAAATTATTCAATCTGGACAGGTTTGGAGATAGATTCGCTGATTTTTGAATGTAAAAAGGATATTATAAGATTCTTTTGGCAAAGCCAATGTCCCGCCACGCTGCCACCGCCGCCGAAAGTACTAGACAATAGATGGCCAAGTACTGAAGAACGACGAAAGTTGCACAAACGTTGCGAATATCACTTTCACTTTTTCGAAGGACCACTTAGCCGGCATGTATATAAAATAAAAGGCCAGCTAGATATTTGGAGCAAAGACTGTATTTTAAATTATTAATTATAATGTGCAGCCGCTATGCACAACTTGTAGAAAAGGAAGAGGAAGAAAATGGCGGGGCTGCCAGATAACAAAAACAAAATCGTAGGAATTACCAGTAACAAAATAGTCTTAAAATTAAGTGTACTTTACATAATATGACTTGACTCAAGAGCTAAATTTTACTGTTAGATATTTATTTCTAACAAAGTATGTTTAAATATCTGGGCCATATATTGACTCCCGATCTTAAAGACGATAACGATATAGAGAGAGAGCGTAGGGCTTTATCTGTTAGAGCGAACATGTTAGCTCGCAGGTTCGCACGGTGCTCAAACAATGTAAAATTTACACTTTTCAGAGCATACTGCACCTCCTTCCACACCTGCGGCCTGTGGGCTAAATATACTCAAAAATGTTATAATGCACTTAGAGTGCAATATAATAATGCCTTTAGGGTTCTGTTGGAGCTGCCACGGTTCTGTAGTGCCTCGGGAATGTTTGCGGACGCGAGAATTGATTGTTTTTATGCTGTGATGCGTAAGAGATGCGCGTCCCTAGAGCGTAGAACAAGGGGCAGTACCAACAAAATTCTGAAAATGATCGCGGAAAGGCTGAACTGCCTATACATAGGTTTTTGCTGTAACATAGCGGGGGGTCGTGTCTCAGGGATCAACTAGGCTGAATTGTTAAATTATAATTATTTTCTAATTACTTACCTAAATCCTTATTTTCTAACATAGCTTAAGTGAAAGTGTACTAACAAAAATGAGTCTCTGTTACTTGCAATAAACGTTTTATTATTATTACGCATACCTATAACTACTCGCCCCTTGGCGGAAAAGACCCGACAATCGGACCAGTCGGTCGGGGATCAGGGCAAGAGAGACAGAAACCGGCGAACGATTCGGGCAGTCTCGAGCAAAACCGCTTTTTGCATGCGTGCTGGAAGCGAACCGCCACCGAATCCCAACCTTTCAAGGTTTCTGACCAAAGTGGCTGGGGTCAAACCGTTTAAGGATATTACAACCGGGATGATTTCGGTGGACATAACTTCCCACATTTCGGTCACCTCGTGTGCAAGGTCCAAGTACTTGCGTTGCTTTTCGGTCTCGGCCTTCACGAGGTTCTCGTCATGTGGTATAGTTATGTCCACCAAAAACACCTTAGACGACGATCGGTCCATTAACACGATATCAGGTTTATTCGCTAGAATAGTCCTGTCCGTGATAATGGGCCAATCCCAGTAGAGCTTGGCGCTGCCGTTTTCGAGAACTGGCTCCGGCGTGTACTGGTAATAAGGCAGTTTCTGATTGATGAGACCGTATTTCAGAGTGAGCCCTTGGTGGAGAATCTTGGCTGCCTGGTTGTGTCTATGCAGATACTCAGTGTTAGCAAGAACCGAACAACCCAAAACTACATGTCTGAGGGACTCGCCAGGTTGGTGGCACGCCCGACATACGTCCACTGTGCCGTCCCTCATAATGTATTTCCGGTAATTGTTCGTCTTGATAACCTGATCCTGTATCGCAAAGACAAACCCTTCGGTTTCCCCAAAGAGGTCCCCGAAGCGCAGCCAATGCACGGAGGCTTTACGGTCCACGTGTGGCTCGTGTAGAGCCTTGTAAAACCTTCCGTGCAGCTCTTTCTCTTTCCATACGGTCTCACGATCAGAAGTGCTTAGTACCGCCGGTGTCTGCCATGTCTCGAGGCCCAGATTGAGAGGAGTGAGTCCTTTGTCACACGCTACAACCTCTCTATGCATACCCACGTCCGCCTTTGCCATAAAATAGGCTCGGAGGCTACATATCTCCCGGTTGTGCAAGGTTTTGGCGCTAAGTAGGCCTCTTCCTCCACAGTTCCGGGAGATATACAGCCTCATTACTGACGACCGAGGGTGATGCATTCTATGGAGTGTCATAGTAGTGCGGACCTTCCGATCCAGGGCGTCTAATTCGGTCTGAGTCCATCTGAGTACGCCAAAGGTGTACGAAAGAACGGGCATAACCCATCCGTTAAACGCTCGGACTTTGTTGAGACCCGACAAAGAACTAGTTAGTACCTTTGTCAGGCGCTCAAAAAAAAAAGACTTCGCGTACAGACTGTTTTACGCCCGCTTCTTCGACGCCGATGTTCTGTGACATACCCAGATACCGGTATGTTTCAGTTTCGGAAAGAGCTCTCAGGTTAACGGGACCTAAGTCTACCCTCTGAGAGCGAGTAATCCTTCCCCTTTCCACATGCACAACCGCACACTTGTCCACTCCAAACTCCATTTTGATGGAGCTGCTAAAATCTGTTACGATTTTTAGCAGTTCCCTCAATCGTGGAGCCGTTGGAGCTAACAGCTTGAGGTCGTCCATGTTAAAAAGGTGGGATAACCGCATGCCCCCTCTACGGAACTGAAAGCCCGTCTCTGATCCCTCCAGAAATGTGCTAAGAGGATTTAGAGCCAGACAAAACCAAAGTGGGCTCAGACAATCCCTGGAATATTCCCCTACCAATCTGGATTCGGTCTTCCGCAGCCGTCATTCGCTTGCCTTGGAGACTGAGCATTGTACTCCATTGTCTCATACATCGCTCGAAAAATATTCGAACTGTACCGTCGATTTTGTACAGTTCAAGAACTCTCAAGAGCCATGTATGAGGCACGTAATCAAATGCTTTTTTATAGTCTATCCAGGCTGCGGAGAAATTGCGACGGTTGCGTTTGACCAGTTTGCCCACGACAGCGTCCACGAGAAGGAGTTCCTTTGATCCGCGGCTACCGTCCCTACATCCGTTCTGAGCATCAGATATAACGCGATTAGCATCTAAATGCTGGCGAATCTTGGTGCTCAGAACGGAGGTTAGTGTCTTGTAGGTGGTAGACAGACACGTTATGGGCCGGTATTTCGATGGATCCGCGGTATCGTTGGACTTAGGAACCAGATGGGTGACCCCAGTAGTGAGGAAGTTTGGGAGAGCTCCGGTGTCTAAGGCTTCCTGGAATTGACGGGCCAAGGTTGCATGGCACGGAGAAAATCCCTTAAGCCAATAGTTCTGCAATCCGTCAGGGCCCGGACTTTTCCAGTTCGGGCTCCGGCGGATTGCAGCACTTACGTCCTCCTCTGATATGAGGACTTGACTCATAGGGATCACCTCCGCACACGCTTCCCCGATCCATCAATCCAGGGACCCTCTTCGTGCTCTACTGGGCGCTCCCACAGGCCTCGCCAGAAGTTAATGGCGGCGGCCTTATCCGGTATGCGGCCAGTCGAGCAGGGTTCGGAACTCTCCAGGGATGTATAGAACTTCCTCTGGTCACTCGAGAAGAGGCGATTTTGGTTGTATCTCTCAGCCCTTTGGGAGTACCTCCGAATACGCTTCGCCCATGCAGCGATCTTTTGCTTCAGCTCGTCGATGCGCTCTGTCAGTTTTCGGGTAAAGTCCGGTCTGGTCAAGTTTGTGTCCATTCCGGAAAACTCCCTCCTGACAAAACGCACAATCCTTGGCCTGGTGTTGCCCGAGCTGAAGCAAGTTAGCTTGCCGATGAGGATCCTGGCTTGTTCGATACGATGCTCAATCCTCCTCTTCCAAGCTGGTACAGCGTTACTCCGAGGAGTAGCACGTCCAGCAGTTGGGCTTGGAGCAGCCATGGCGCCAGTAAACCGACATACCACCATAGCCGCTTCAAAAAGGATTGAGTTCGTCTCGACAAGATCAGAGCTGCTCTCCAAATGTTGGGGCAGCATCTGATTAACGGCCTATTACGAGCACTGCATGGTAGCCTTGGAAGCTTCGGCCTTCCTTCAAGGGGAGTATTACGTACTTCCTCGATCGCCTCCTCTAGTAGCCTTCTCGTGTGCTCTAAATCCTGGGAAGCCATCTCCGTGGCGCCTCCCCCTACCACCAGGTTATTGCGGTCTACCTCATCTCCTGCACGCTGCTCTAAAGCAGGCATTTGCACTGGAGAGGCGACACTCGCAGTGGCTGGGGGTGGCACCACAGAGAAGGCTTCGCGTCTCAGTTGTTCGAGCTCAGTGGGAGCGAAGATGTTGGAACGCATAATCCACCGAGCTCTATCCGCTAGGTTTTGTTCGGCGACGGTTAAATGAGGCTCCAGCAGCATGAAAGCGCGGTGCATGCGTGCTCGATACCCCGTCCTACCTGTTACTGTCTCTCTAGCTCCGAAATATGCACGCATGAGGTTGGCGTTTTGAGTGTGCGTCCATCTCATGCGCCGTCCTTCAGGGGCGGGCACCGATTGCGGGGGTTGTGATGCCCCTGCCGGTGCCAAGCTCCCTGAAGGTGATGATGGTGGTGAGATCGCATGCTGCCGCGCCCAGCGCCAGCACCAGACGCGCCCCGGCGGCCCCCGGGTAGCGGCCTTATACGTAAACTATTATTTTCTGCCATCATCATAGTTTTGCCAGAGCCCCATTAGCCGTGTAAGATATTAGCTAAACACGTTGCCCGTCTCTCACGAGGCAAGATGGTGATGCTCGGGCGTTGGGGTTGGACTTCGAGAGACTATTATTATTATTATTATTATATATACAACATCCCAACATCAACCGTCGGGCCTTGGGCCGCGGCCTGCCATCCCTTTTCTGGGAATTGGGAACGAACACCTTGTTCCCAAAGTGGTGACCCCTAGCTGAACTACCTTCGCAGCCTTCGAAGAAGAGGACCAATATCTCGCCGTCGTCATCGTCTCTCCACTCTCCACCCATCAGCAGCGAGTACAACACGCCAGCCGCCGCCAGCACACTCCGGGCTACCTTGGTGGACCACTACGCTTGTAGCGCTGCAAGCCTGGTCTACCACCTCCAGCCTCCACCTGCAAATCGGCACAGCACTCTGCACTTCGGCCGGTCACAAGCAGAGCACTCTACTCTCCTGCCCGAAGCAGCCGCCAGCCACCCCGACTCACTGAGGCCATTGCAGAGAAGAGCACTCCTGGACGCACTGAGGCACTCCGACTCACTGGAGCTTGTCCCGACTCACTGGGACCATTCCCCCGACATTGTCCAGGACATCACCGCATGCAGTTTCTAACTAACCATGCGGCATCCTCACCCGGTCCCGACCCACTGGAACCCCACTGGCACGCTGGCAAGCATCTCAAGACGCAAGACCGTTCACGGACCATGACCATATCGACCTCCGGTCTCGGAGGGGAGTGATGTAGTGATATCTAGCGACGCTCGATAGAACGATGACGACACGACATAATTCCTGCATCGCGCTATCAAAGTTCTTATAGCGACTAGCATATATACAACATCCCGACATCAACCGTCGGGCCGTGGGCCGCGGCCTGCCTTTTCTGGGGATTGGGAACGAACACCTTGTTCCCAAACAGTCAATTAAAACTAGGCAATTTTTTATTTTGAAATTTTTTCTAAGAAGTAAGTCCTATTTTTATGAAAGCTAGAGCAGCTGATATCAAAATTTATATAAAAAAAAAAGTTAATATGTGTGGCAACAGGAGTGAAAAGACTGTCACAGGGTGTGAAATTTTGCGTTTCTTTAAATGCCAATAATTTTAAAATCATGCAACTTAGATTTTTTTTATATTTTCTGACAACCAGCATAACTTGTCTTTTCACCCGGTTCCGGGTTGACGTCGAGTTTTGGGACACTCTGTATAAATAACCAAAGACGGAATAGAAATGGTCATTTTTAAGTAGAATAAAGGCATATTTACATTAATATTTAAATACTGCGAAACGGGAACAAAGTATGAATAAATTTCAAGATAAGGGTTTAAAGTTTGGTGATATAAAATACAAGACTACTACTGCAGAAAATACAAAATATACCATAGGTTAGGTTATCAAACTTCCAATTTAACTGTTGTTCATTCTCGTACTTGTTGGAATAATTTTATAATTTAAATAACGAACTCAAGTATGTAGATTTAAATCATAAAATAATAATTATATTTTCTGAACAGTAAATTTGAGAAGTATTCGATAATAACAAGCCTTGACAATTTCAAAATTAACTAGTACATACCTATTTATTTTATCAATATCGGAAATATGTGAGAGTCATATATTCACTTCTTGCTTTTTTTTTAAAACCGGAGTCTGGTTTATTTAAACATCGTTGCGTATGTCATATGCCTAAAGTTTGTATTTTTTTTTGTTTCAGGAACTTTTACAACTCATGAGTGCAGCATTTGTATTTTCTCCAAACATGGTCCAATTCATATCGGCAAGAAGCAAAACGGTAGGTTATTTCTCCGCAATATGGTAATAAGAAATAAAACAAATATCTCCAAGAGCATTTCGAAGCTAAAAATGTTTTTAAAATTTTACTTTTAATTTGCTAGGCTAGATAAAACTTTTAAACTCATAATATGTGTTACCGAGTGTGCGGATAAACGATGTACGCTGGAATCGCATTGGTTACATTTAGACCGTCTATACGAGCAGATTGTAGGTATTTTGTCAAACGCGGCCGTACAAGTAGGTGGCGATGAAAACTATAGGACTAAAAAGAAGACAGTGGTTGGGTGGAATAGGTTTGTGCGGGAAGCTCATGAGCGAGAAGTTCGATCAACAGGTATGGCTGTCTCAAAATAAACCAAGAGCGGGTGTCCTGTTTGATAGGATGATAAAAAGCCAAAAGGTGTTTAGGGGCAAACTTAAGTGATGCCAGAAAAATGAAAACGCAATAAAGATGAATATAATAGCATCTCGTGCTAACAACTTTGCTGAATTTTGGAAAGAGGTTAACAAACTTAACGTTAAACCCAGCTTGCCTGCCACTGTTAACGGCTGCAGTACTGAAAGGGATATAGCTTAAATGTTTAAACATCATTTTAATGTAACATCAATGAAAATGTCAAAGTCACCGAAAGGCGAGTCTCCAATGGTAAATGAGGGTAACTTATTGCGTTTTTCATCGAAGCAAGTAGCATGTGAAATTAAAAACATGAAAAGGGGGAAATCGCCGGGGCATGGTGGGCTTAGTATTGAGCATTTGAAGTTTGCAGGTACTCATCTTCCTCGGGTGCTCGCCATATTCTACTCTTTGTGCATCAGTCACTCTTATTTACCAAAAGACATGTTGCGAACTGTCATTGTTCCTATAGTTTAAAATAAAACTGGAAACCTTTCAGATCTTAATAATTATAGGCCTATATCGCTTGCGACGGTTATTGCAAAGGTGTTGGATAGACTGATGGACAAGGAGTTGGAACGTCATTTAACACTAAATGATGCGCAGTTTGGGTTCAGGGCAGATGCATCGACTGAGAGTGCAATACTATGCCTGAAGCAGACGGTGCGTTATTATACTGATAGGCACACTCCAGTCTATGCCTGCTTTCTGGATATGACGAGGGCTTTTGACATGGTGGATTATGACATTCTATAGGATAAACTTGCAAAATCAGACGTGCCAGAAGATATCATTAAACTTTTTAAATACTGGTACGCAAATCAACTGAATATTGTTAAATAGGAAAATGTATATTCTAGTGACTACGGGTTGGACTGCGGAGTGAGACAAGGTGGTGTAAGCTCGCCGAGGCTGTTTAACATGTACATAAACGAACTTATCAACAAACTCAGTAACGAACCAGCAGGCTGTAGGATTGACGGTGTAAATGTTAATAACCTGAGCTATGCAGATGATATGGCGTTGCTAGGTCCAACAGCTGGCTCAATTAGGACTTTGTTACAGATATGTGAGGAGTACGCAAAATCTCATGGGCTTATTTACAATTGTAAAAAAAGTGAATATATGATCTTTGGAGTCTGTAAAAAGCCTGTCAACATACTACTAAATAGCTCGCCCTTAAAGCGAGTATCGTGTTTCAAATATCTAGGCCACTACCTAACGGAAGATCTTAATGATCGTGCCGACATCGAAAGAGAGCGTAGAGCCTTAGCGGCGAGATGCAACATGTTGGCGCATAGGTTTTCCCAATGTAGTTTCGAAGCCAAAATCACACTTTTCAAATCGTTTTGTCAAACATTTTATACTGCAGGTTTGTGGTCGCATGGGCGGGGCTCGCGATCAGCTCTGAATGCCATTAGGGTTCAGTACAATAATGGACTTAGAATGTTACTGGGTTTGCATAGGAGCTGTAGCGCTTCTGCTATGTTCGCTTTGGCCGCAGTAGACGACTTTTACGCCATTATCCGAAAAAAAATGCCTCCTTAATGAATAGAGTTCCAATAGCCTGCTGAACTTGTTTTCTTCCAAATTGGAGCTTCCTATATGGAAGCAGTTTATGTCAATATTGGTGTGAATTTTATTAGAATCTTATTATAATTTACAATTTTATTTCATTCTTTCCTTTGATTGTTATATGTATATTATTTTTAAATAAAACTGACATCGTTTAATTTTTTGAAGACATTTATTATAGCATTTAAGTGACATTATTTTTACTGGACTTTTTAATTTCACTAGGGACAATGATACGAATTTTGACATACTATTTGAATTTATAATAATTTTATTTTGAAACATAAAAGGTGTTACTAACGTAGTTGTGAAGTTATTTGTAATACTAACAATTGGGCCAGGATGCCATAATAAATACATTTTATTATTATTACGCATACTTATAACTACTCGCCCTTCGGCGAGTAGTTATATTATTATTATTCAAAAAAGACGATAAGTCTCTCCCCTTTTACGGCAAAGAGGGTCTGATAAAGATTATTATTATTTATATTAAAAGCTACACGCCTTTTGGCGGAAAGACCCGACAATTTGACCAGTCGGTCGGGTGTCAGGGCAAGACGGACAGAAACCGGCGAACTATTCGGGCAGTATCCAGAAAAACCGCTTTTTGCATGCGTTCTGTAAGAAAACCACCGCTGAATCCCAGCCTTTTAAGGTTTCTGCCCAAAGTGGGGTCAAACCGTTTGCGGATATTACGACCGGGATGATTTCGGTGGACACAACTCCCACATTTCGGTCACCTCGTGTGCAAGGTCCAAGTACTTGCGTCGCTTTTCGGTCTCGGCCTTCATGAGGTTCTCGTCATGCGGTATAGTTATGTCCACCAAAAACACCTTGGACGACGATCGTTCCATTAACACGATATCAGGTTTATTCGCTAGAATAGTCCTGTCCGTGATAATGGGCCGATCCTAGATGAGCTTGGCGCTGCCGTTTTTGAGAACAGGCTCCGGCGTGTACTGGTAATAAGGCAGTTTCTCACTGATGAGACCGTATTTCAGAGCGAGCTCTTGGTGGAGAATTTTGGCTGCTTGGTTTGCTATGCAAATACTCAGTGTTAGCAAGAACCGAAAAACCCGAAACTACATGTCTGAGGGACTCGCCAGGTTGGCGGCACGCCCGACATACGTCCACTGTGCCTTCCCTCATAATGTATTTCCGGTAGTTGTTCGTCTTGATAACCTGATCCTGTATCGCACAGACAAACCCTTCGGTTTCCCCAAAGAGGTCCCCGAAGCGCAGTCAATGCACGGAGGCTTTACGGTCTACGTGTGGCTCGTGTAGAGCCTTGTAAAACCTTCCTTGCAGCTCTTTCTCTTTCCATACGGTCTCACGATCAGAAATGCTTAGTACCACTGGTGTCTGCCATGTCTCGAGGCCCAGATTGAGAGGGGTGAGTCCTTTGTCACACGCTACAACCTCTCTATGCATACCCACGTCCGCCTTCGCCATAAAATAGGCTCGGGGGCTATATATCTCCTGGTTGTGCAAGGTTTTGGCGCTAAGTAGGCGCTAAGTAGGCCTCTTCCTCCACACTTCCGGGAGATGTACAGCCTCATTACTGACGATCGAGGGTGATGCATTCTATGGAGGGTCATAGTAGTGCGGAACTTCCGATCAAGGGCATCTAATTCGGTCTGATTCCATCTGAGTACGCCAAAGGTGTACGAAAGAACGGGCATAACCCATCCGTTAAACGCTCGGACTTTGTTGAGACCCGACAAAGAACTAGTTAGTACCTTTGTCAGGCGCTCAAAAAAGACTTCACGTACAGACTGTTTTACGCTCGTTTCCTCGACACCAATGTTCTGTGACATACCCAGATATCGTTAACGGGACTTAAGTCTACCTGAGAGCGAGTAATTCTTCCCCTTTCCACATGAATAACCGCACACTTGTCCACTCTAAACTCCATTTTGATGGAGCTGCTAAAATCTGTTTCAATTTTTTAGCAGTTCCCTCAATCGTGGAGCCGTTGGAGCTAACAGCTTTAGGTCATCCATGTAGAAAAGATGGGATAACCGCATGCTCCCTCTACGAAACTGAAAGCCTGTCTTTGATCCCTCCAGCAATGTGCTTAGAGGATTCAAAGCCAGACAAAACCAATGTGGGCTCAGACAATCACCCTGGAATATTCCTCTGCCAATCTGGATTCGGTCTTCCGCAGCCGTCATTCGCTTGCCTTTGAGACTGAGCATTGTAATCCATTGTCTCATACATCGCTCGTGAAATATAGTTCTGCAATCTGACGGATTTTTCCAGTTCGGGCTCCGGTGGTTTGCAGCACTTACGTCCTCCTCTGATATGAGAACTTGACTCATAGGGATCACCTCCGCACACGCTTCCTCAACCCTATCGATCCAGGGACCCTCTTCGTGCTCTACTGGCCGCTCCCACAGGCTTTGCCAGAAGTTAATGGCAGCGGCCTTATCCGGTATGCGGCCAGTCGAGCAGGGTTTGGAACTCTCCAGGGATTTATAGAACTTCCTCTGGTCACTCGAGAAGAGGCGATTTTGGTTGTATCTCTCAACCCTTTGGGAGTACCTCCGAATACGCTTTGCCCATGCAGCGATCTTTTGCTTCAGCTCGTCGATGCGCTCTGTCAGTTTTCGGGTGAAGTCCGCTTTGGTCAAGTTAGTGTCCATTCCGGAAAACTCCCTCCTGACAAAACGCAAAATCCTTGGCCTGGTGTTTCCCGAGCTGAAGCAAGTTAGCTTGCCGATGAGGATCCTGGCTTGTTCGATACGACGCTCGAGGGGAGTATTACGTACTTCCTCGATCGCCTCCTCTAGTAGTCTTCTCGTGTGCTCTATTATTAAGCATTAGTGTTAACGTGGCTAAGATTCTACCTACAGGGTGACTGGTGACAAATTTTAGATACAGAAGGAGAGCACTGTGTACTCGATTCTGATCATAATTATGTAATAGAAGTAGGTACTTATTTTTTCACTAGAATTCCCTTTTTATAATACTACTATGTTACTATTTTCTTTACATAAAACTGAGTCAAACGCGGCACGTGACCTGGCACGCGGATCGCTGCCAACGCTAGCGTACCCATGCGAAACTATCACGTCCTTGAATTTCAAAAGTGACCCACCAGTAACCTGTATAATAGTTATCTTAAAATGCGATATCGCTCGCCATACTATTCAATGGACCATCACACACGAAGATATATTTTATACTTTTCGTATCTCGAGATAGAGAGCGGTAGGAGAATTTATCTTAACATCTTATGTTATTAAATTTTACCTAAGATACAAAACGTAACTACAGCATGTCGAACGTTTGCAGCAAAATCCAGTGGCAACTTCTTGCTCGAAAACTTACAATATAATAATAATATATTTATTTATTTTGGCATCTTGGTCCAATTGTGAGTATTACAATCTTAAAAACTAGGTTAATACAACATTAATTTCATATCAAAAAGTCCTAATAGATAATATACAGTCAATAAATTTAAATTACAGTCTATATATGATCTTTGCCGCGGTGAATTCACTCAAGCGTCTTCGCAATTTCCTCCCTGTTGCCACTAAAATTGCGCTAGCACAATCTCTCCTACTTCCTATTCTCGACTATGCGGATGCTAGCTATCTTGACTTAACTGAAGAACTTCTTAATAAACTTGAGCGGCTCCAAAATCTCTGCATAAGGTTTGTATTTGGATTACGCAAATACGACCACATATCTGAATTCCGAACTAATCTCAAGTGGCTTCCCATTCGACTTCGTCGGAATACTCATATCCTATCTGTAGTCTACCGTATTCTGTATGATAAAGCCATTCCTGTTTATCTGCAAAACCGCATTAACTATCGATTCAACAACAACCATCGTAACTTGCGCTCTTCCTCAAACCTTCTCCTTGCAACAACATCACATACTTCCACATTCTTAAGTAACTCCTTTTTTGTGCGATCGGTGTCGCTTTGGAATGACTTACCTTTAGAGATCCGCAAAGCTCCCAGTCCTTACACCTTCAAAAGGATGCTTAAACGTTATTACCTCGTGAAACACTGCTCATCGTAACTTATTAATAAGTATGTGTATGTATTATTAATATGTAAGTCTATATTATATAAATAATATTTATGTATATTTATATCTAATTATTTGTATGTAGTCTATTGTATGAAATCAGTACCACCGCCCACCCTAATTTCCTCTATTCATGTCCTGTCCTTACTGGGTTGCCTGGTAGAGATCGCTTTGAGCGATAAGGCCGCCTTTGTGCAAATGTTTTAAAATTTATTGTAAAATGTTACTAATGCTGTTGGTGTACAATAAAGAATTATTATTATTATTATTATAGGTCTACAAAAGTCTAATAAATTCTAATCAAATAAAAAACAACAGTAATAATAATAATAATATTAAACACTGATTTATAAGTTACACAAAGTTAAGATACAATACTTAAAAATTAAAATTAATCACTAGGTAAAGTCATTTAAAATAAATAAATAATACCAGTCGAATTAAGTGTGATGGCGATAAAGTTGAAGCTAATGTAGTCATTAATTATAAACGTGAGTTACATAAATAATCATTATTTGAAATATATTATCACTATGTCAGAAGCATTATACTCATGAATGTCAAAATTATAGGTCGATTTAAAAAAATAACAGTAAAAGTTTATAGTATCGTATCCTTGTCGTCTGTGATATCCTGTGATAACATACAGGGTTGTTTTCTTAGTCACCAGCCAATTTCTTTTTAAACAAGAAGTATCATTTACAGAAACGATTTTTGCAAAAACAAAAAATCTTTAAACATGGAAATCAATATATTCGCTTGCATATTATGCAGAGCATGGTCACTCTAAATTATGAATGAATACCATTTAAATAAAGACGAATGTGCAAATCACCTTTTAGTACTACGTCGTAGTATTATTAGAGAAATGCGTGCTTTCTAATAGTTATTAAGTAGCTATTGTTTGTTTCTTCTGACACTGAGTAAATTTATTTTATTTCTGCCTATAAAAAATATTGTGTATTTGCTCCAGATTGCACCTAGTGAAGAAAGCTTTTTTATGACAATAGCTATACTATTGCGCACGCTTTTAAAACTATATACAAGTGCTCTGGTTTCCAATTACTCCCATTCTTGGTTGGGTGGCTTGCAAATGGATAGTCCATTTATTAGTAAGTTAATGTTGTTTCAATTACAAAATAAAGTACTTGTAAGAAATATAATTCAGTAATAGTATGCGGCTTGCATTTTCGACGTATAGAACAGTACCTTGAAATGAAATGAAAATGAATTTATCATCACAAATTTGATGTTACATAATGAAAAGACAGATAATTCAATAAAAAGGTTATAAAATAAAGTTAATAGGGCAAAGACTCAGCATAAAGCTACTGTAACTTGTTGCGCTGGTGTGCATCCTAAGGCTTCTCTCACCTGCGATTCACTGCATGTGAAACAAATCGAAAAATATAAACGAATCTGCTAGAAAATAACAAAACAGTTAAACAGTTATTCTTATTCTATTTGCTGATATAAATATTATCTCTTACACTAGTAATAAGTTTTAAATCCCTTGTTTCAACAATGTGAAATTTACTTTACAATTCAATTGCCTCCTCTTGTATTTCAGCTAATTCTCATATGAATATTTTTAGCTGGTTAATATACTTCGGCACCATGGGCCCTGGAAACTTTTTTTCGCTTGTGTATCTTATTGTCAGTTTTTTGAATGAATACGTAGCAATGGCAAGTACCTAGCAGTCTCTTTAACTTTTATAGTCAGTGACCAACGATCCAAGCAATGACATCACAATATTCAAAACATTCCAAGTACTGAATACAGAAATACTACAGAGAAACTTGGATAAAGCTTGATAAAGATAATGTTATTATAATTATATTACTGCTATTTTTTAAATTCTTTATTTGAAAATAAATACCTTTATTGCATAATTTTAAGTACAACTAATACAGTATGTTTTTAATTTCAGGTCATAACATTTAATTGTTTTGTTGAAATATTTTCTGCCGAATACAGGTGGTTTAAAAGATGGATTGCGATTCACGCAATCGTTTTGTTAAGTTTGATCCATTATACGTTTTGGACAAGTGTAAGTGCATGGTTCTGTTTACTTTTAGTTCGTCAACATCTTTCACATGTTTTAGGGTTGATGGGTGAGCCCGGTAGTTCCAAATAAAATGCTAAAACACGGTACTGTTCATGTATTCATGGGTTTACAAAAATATTATTTTTAACTTTAAATTAACTTATTATTTTGAGTTTTACAATTAATTATCTTATGTCTGTATAGTATGCGTGTCTTTACCGGACTGATGTAAGTAATTAAAAATTGAGTAAACGACGAGCGACGTACAAACACATACAAGGATTTGCGTGCACTTACAAACACATGTATGCCTTCTAGTCCCTACACATGGAAAAGTGAAACTTATTCAAAAATGATTTCATATGCATGCTTCAATTAGGGAGTACAAAAGCTGAGACATCATGACGTTGACCTTCGAGAAGCCGCGATGTTTTTATTTGACTAATTAATGTACCTTACTTATATTATAAATGTGAAGATTTGGATGCAAAGATGTATGGTTGTTTGTTCCTCGGGAACGGCAGAACCGGTCAACCGATTCTGATGAAATTTGGCATAGTGATAGTGTACAGTCTGAAATAGAACATAAATTTGAGACTGTTACTTTTCATCCCGACATTCCCAAAATTGTGCGGATAAAACCGCGCGAAACTGTTAGTTAAGTACTTTATAAGTTGCGAGATAAATATGTTCCCAAAAAACAGATTCCTAAAAGACAATATTCACCATGGTACACCTCAGCGCTTATTAAAGTACTAAAAGAAAAGTTTAGGTATTATTGTAAGTTTAAAAAATATGCTATGTTAAGTGATAAACCCTCTATGGATATTCTGCGGAATCGGGCTGCGGTACTGGAAAAGGATTGTTACAAATCTTATATCCAAAACGTGGAAAACGCTATAAAATCAAACCCTAAATATTTTTGGAGTTTTCATAAATCCAAACATAACGCTATACCTAATTTTATGACGTACAATGGTATAAGTGCCAGTCTAGATAGTGATATTTGTAATTTATTTTCCGATTTCTTTCAATCTCAATTTTTAACTCCAGATTCGACACCATCATTGCCACCTGACATAACTGAATACAAAACGACTATTGATTGCGACATTTCAACATTTTTTATCACGCGGACCTCTATTGAATCCAAACTACTGAAATTAGATAAATTCAAATCAGCCGGGCCCGATTCTTTACCACCTATTTTATTTATTGAATGTGCGGATTTGTTATCATTGCCATTGGAAATTATTTTTAATAGATCTATCAAACAAGGCTATGTACCGTCAATATGGAAGAAGGCGTTTATTTCACCTATCTATAAAAAGGGCGACAAAAGTGCTATTGACAACTACCGTCCCATTTCGAAATTATGTGTCGTTGCTAAAACATTTGAAAAATCAGTATATGAACACTTGTACTCTTCACTGAGTGCTTCTCTTCCACTGTCGCAACATGGATTTGTGAAAGGAAGATCTACCATCAGCAACCTGGTACTCTTGAGTGAAGCTGTTTCTGAATCCATTCACAACGGTGACCAAGCAGATGTTGTTTATACCGACTATACCAAATGTTTCGATAGAATTGACCATCGTATCCTTATCGAGAAACTACAGAAGGCTGGTATCAGGGGCGATTTATTGAGGTGGTTAACTTCCTATATCTCTAACCGCTCACAAGCAGTAGTATTGCAAAACTATATATCCAAATGGGTAACAGTCCCCAGCAGAGTTCCACAAGGATCACTACTGGGACCACTTCTCTTCTTAATCGTGTCGGATATAGATTCATGTTTTCGAAATTCCACGCTTATTAGTTTTGCAGATGATATGAATTTTTTTAAATCTATTTCAAGTATTAATGACTGCTTCCTATTGCAAGAAGACCTTAACAGATTGGATACTTATTGTACTAAATTCAAGGTAGACCTCAACGTAGACAAATGTGCTGTTATAACTTTTAGTCGCAAGAACAATTTAATTTCATGTAACTACATACTAAAAAGTCATCTTCTTCAACGTGTCTCTGAGGTAAAAGACTTGGGCGTTCTGCATGACTCCAAGCTTACATTTCAGAGTCACATAACACTCATTGTAAAGAAAGCTCTTAAATCTTTAGGTTTCATCTTGCGTACTGGTAAAGACTTTAAAAACGTGAAAACCTTTAAAATACTATATTGTGCGTATGTTCGATCTCACCTTGAATACGCTTCCCAGATTTGGAACCCGAGATAAGAAAACTACATTGAAAGAATCGAACGTGTACAACATAAATTGTTTCGCTTTCTCAATTATCGTTGCAAATTAAGGGAAAGAGATTACTTTAAACAGAGTTTGAAGTACCACTTTTTGCCGTTGGAGTCGAGACGCAAGTGCGCAGACATAATTTTCATTAAAAAAATTGCTAATTCACTTGTGGATTGTCCTAAAATAGTTGAAAAACTTCTTTTTTATACACCCACTAGAACCTTTCGTCATAGTCCCTTATTTCATCTTCCACCAGCTAGTACAAACTACCAACAAAATACCTATCTTCACCGCGCTCCGCAGACCTTTAACAACCTGAATAAAATAAATAACGCCGATATTGACTTCTTTTTCACCAATATTCAAAAAACAAAACATCAATTAAATCAAGTATTTTTCACAAAATTAACCAACTTATATCTTGTAAACGCATCAATTCTATATTTAATTTATTATTTTACTTGCTGATTCGGTTAAGCCAGTCGGTAAACTGACACAAAGCCAAATATCATCCAAATTCGTTGAACCGTTCTGCCATGATTGAGGAACAAACATCCATACATACATCCATCATCCACCCAAACTTTCACATATAATATTTATTATTATTTCATTTGTATTTATGCGCTATACTTTCTGATGTGTAGGTATTTGTATATATTGTATTATAATTATTATTTGTATAAATTATATTTCTTCTAAGATGTAGGTAATCTAATATGTTAGTAATCTAGTTATAAGTAATCTAATATATTATATCATGCAGTAATTGGTATTTTCATCTCATTCTTCGACATATAATTTTAAGAGTGAGTATTGGCAGGATACTAATATATATTTTTTTTTCCTGTTTTTAGTTTGGTTCTATCTAATATGTAGTTAACCTAATTTATAGTCTCACGCATTAAGTAATTGTTATTTTCAACAAATTGATCATGTAGTATATTTTTTGCTTTTCTCAGTTTGTATAATTTTTCGATTATGAACTTTCAATAAATAAATTAGTTTTAGAAGTAAACTGTAACAAATTGAATTATTTTTTCTGTATCGAATATTTAACTTCTGATTAATATGATTTTTAATTAGGTTTTAATGAAGTATCTGTAATTACCGGTGTAATATAGGTACTACTAACCATTCAGATTATTTAAATAATCTTGGCGAAAAATTTCATAATTATAAATCGATATAAACCATTATTTTTTACTTAATAAAGATAACTTTCAAAAACAAATAGAGTCTTGAAAAAAATAAATTGAATTAAAAATATTTTAACTTAGAGTAACTTTTCCTCACTGTTTTGCTAGTTATGTATGTAGTGATCTAGTGTCTAGTGACGCCTGATATTAAGTTACTTCAAGAGCGACAGTGACAATGTCAACTTATGATTGCACTTGGTTTATTTTTACTATTATCTGATTATTTATTAGCCTGAACTATATATCGCGGACTTTTATACAGGGTGTTTGGTATACAGTTACCCAAATGGAAATGGGGTTAGATGGGCCTCTTCTGAACATACTTTCTTCAAGTACTACTAGCCTATCTCACAGTGTTCGTCCATACTGCGAGCCTAAGGCGGTGGCGACGATGGAAGTGACATATCAACCATACATATGTATATACATACATACTGTAGTGTCCACACTAAAGTGGCTATGGAAAATCTTCTTCGGAGATTTTTTGGATGAGTACAACGATTAGCAAATCATTTATTGGAATGTCAATACGTATATGTAACAAAATTCCGAAGTCAATTCAATCCCTGCCATTCAATAAATTTAAATCAATCATTAAAAACACTTATTATAAAACTAAAGATTTCATAGACTATAAAAAGGCATGGGATTAATCACAGCAGGATATTTCTAAAAGTGTCTAATGACTTTTTAATTTTATTTACGGCTTGGCTGTGCGGTATGACATGTGGCATATTGGTGCCTGTTCCACTCACTTACTTTCTTGTCAAGACAACAGCAAGAACGTCATGCTCCCTCAGGCGGTATGGCTAGTGGTAGCGTCGGGTATCGGGTCACCCTCTTCCCTAAAATATATATGGCTGGTGCTTGCGTTACACTCGTGAACGGGTGCTGTTAGCGGTGCCAGGTCGTTTTGCTTATGATACTATGACTATTTTATTCCATTCTTGTTTCACATCTCTATACTAAAACGACAACTAAATAAGATATGTATTCGAAACATGTAAATTAACAATAATAAAGTGAAAAACTACTTATAGCCTCAATTATAAAAAAATATATGATTGCTTTCTCTAAATCTCCACCACTATGTCGCTTTTTATTGCCGCTAAATTAATAAAAAGCATCTTAAAGCAATAAAAATAAAAATACTCTGGCCTACTATGTAAGCAATTTGGTTGTGGCATGACATTGGCCAAGTGGCTGTCTTGTGTTTGTTTTTTTTTTTATGTCATGTTCAATTTGTACTGTATGTACCTATTTGTATAATCCTGACTGAAAAAGAGTGCCAAGAGTTTTTTTCCACTGGATTTTTTTGTCTCTTGGTCTACTGTAATTTCTTATTCAATAACTATGTATGGGCATTAATTAATGTTATGCCCGTACGCAGCAATCAGTGACAGCTTTAAATATTTACGGGAGATAAAAATGGAAACTCACCGGCATCCAGCAATCTCCACGTGGGTCAAGTATATCGATGGATATATATAATAATGAGGAGGGGAATTTATATTATATTGGAATAAAGGAAGTACCTATATTACTTTTATATAATATTCACTATTTTCACCAAATAACACCTTTCTTCTAACAAATTGTTGCAAAAACTTCACAGTCACCGTAAAAAAATCTACATCCGGGGCGCCCAGTCATAAGAGTATTCTTCAACAAGATGACAACTGACGTTTTGACATTTACCAAAAGCATTTCGTCATTCATTCAAACAAAACAACAGACTAGCGCCACCTAAGGGTAACTGGCGCGTACATCCCCCCGCCCCGGACAGTAACAAACGGTCCGACAACTCAATCTAGCGGGAGGCGTTAGCCACTGTGCGCTTCAAAACAGAATCCCCCACAAGGACATCGGCAAGCCTGGGGACGCCATCCGACCCCGGATTAAGTTCAACAATGCATCCAAGACGCCAGCGGAGCGAAGGCAGGTTTGGGTTCCTGATCAACACGAGGTCTCCGACCTTCAGTGGGTTCGTCGTGTCAGACCACTTGACACGCTGCTGTAAGATATTCAAATACTCCAAATGCCAACGGCACCAAAAACTCTGCGTAAGCTGCTGGAGCAATTCAAATCGCGAGAGCCGTCCGGCATTGATATCTAAATACGGGTATTCAGGCAAGGCGTTAAGGGGTCTACCGATCAAAAAATGGCCCGGCGTAAGGGCTTCCAAATCATTTTCATCAGAAGATAGAGGACACAACGGACGCGAGTTGAGAACCGCCTCAACCTTACAAAACACGGTCGCGAGTTCCTCAAAAGTTAGGATTGTTTCCCCAACAACACGACGAAGGTGAGTTTTGGCGGCCTTCACAGTTGCCTCAAATATCCCACCCCAGTGGGGACAGGACGGCGGTGAGTACTGCCATCGTACCTACGCCTCTACGAGAAAGTGTGGAGCCGATTTCAACATTACTACTATCCAAAACTTCGTAAACCTCCCTTAAATACCTATCAGTACCCTTGAAATTGGTCCCACAGTCGGATCGAATCACAGTGGGCAGTCTGCGACGCGAAACAAATCTGCCGAGCGCAGCAACAAAGGCTTCCGTCGAAAGAGCACTAACCACCTCGAGGTGGACAGCTTTAGTGGCTAAACAAACAAAAACGCACAAATAAGCCTTCTCGGTTACGGAGACGTGAGGCTTTAATCGTAAAAGGTCCCGCAAAATCCGTACCAACCCCAAAGACAAAGGGCAGCGATTCAGTGACGCGATCCGCAGGCAAATCTCCCATTTGGGGCTGCGTAATGTTAGCGTTAAGGAGATAACAGGGGAGGCAGCGAAAGATGACATATCGTATAGCTCTCCGTGCCGACAACATTGAAAACTCCCGCTGGAGGATCGCAGTTAAAGCATTACATTCGGCATGTGCGTTTGTCACATGGCGGTCCGTGATCAACAATTTCACTAGGGGGCCATCTTTCAGGAGCAAAAGAGGATGACGGGCCCCAAAAGGGAGCTGAGCATTTGAACGGGCAATAAATAATGTTATGCCCGCACGCAGCGATTAGCCACTGCTTTAATAAAGACACGAATAAGTAAAAAGGATAATTCTACTCACCAAACACGTGGATGAAGTATGTCGATGAACAAATATAATAATTAGGAGGGGAATATTAAATAGGTAGGAATGGGGATATGTTTACAATACGTATACGTAATAAGATAGATTGCACTACTTTTCACAAAACTTTCACAGAAAAACCGGACAATATATCAAAAACAAAAATATCTTTTCTTCCGAGGCGCCAAGTCACAAGGTATCAATCCACAATATCACTTTGACGTTTTGACGTCTGTCAAAAAACAATTCGTCTTCGTTCATTGAAACAAAACCACAGACTAGCGCCACCTATGGTAACTGGCGCGAACAGCATTCCTAAGGCGACCTCCGACACGTAACAAGCCGTTATCGTCTAAAAAGAGATTCAAGCGCCCCAGGGGTCCCTTCAACTTAGACGTGCGTTGGCGGAGGGCCTTAAACTCAGGCACAAATGCACGCTCCTGGACTATCCGCACCCAAAAAATCAGAGCGTCATTACGCTCCTGCGGAGATAGTATCGGAGTCTCAACTTTATTCCGGGGATTACGACAATTAAAGGTGAATCGTCATATCCAGGCCGTGACACCGATCAATTAATCCAACGAACTGTAACGTTCGAGAAGGGACTCCCAGTCTGAAGCCGCCCAAGTTTTAACAGCGTGAACCTGCATCCCGAGGGTAGGTGCTCTGACCATTGCAGGTGTGTGAGGCCAAGAATCCTCAGACCGTAAGAACCATAGGTGGTGGTCCACAAGCGCTGGCGCCTCGCAGCCACGAGAGGCGCAGTCTGCGGGGTTCAATTCGTCAGGCACATGACGCCAAATTAACTGGGCCTTCGATGCCTTAATTTGAGACACCTGGTTGACCACAAATACCTCAAGGATATGGACTGAACCTTTCAGCCAACAATGGACCACCTGACTGTCACACCAAGCAAAAACCGAATCAAAGTGGACACTTGTTCCCAGGGTCTCGATTACGTGGTTAAGCAATCGAACCAATAGAGTAGCCCGAGACAACTCCAACTTCGGAATGTTCAAACGAGTCTGAAGGGGGGCAACCTTACTTTTGGCCGTAACCAGCTGGACATCGACAACGCCTATCGCATCAACCGTCCTAATGTACATGGTTGCCGTGTATCCAATCTGAGACGCGTCACAAAAACCGTTGTAGAATGTCCATCAAGGTAGAACCAACAGTGAGGTCACTATCTACCGATGGGAAGGTCCGGGACGTCCCGGACTGGTCCCATCACTACGTGACTCATTGACGTTGGTATGGCTACAAATCAAATCAAATCTGCACCTAAGGCAGCTGGCCAACCACCGTACTAAACACGATCGCCGAAGATCCAATTTTTGGTAAGAACAGTGGGGGGAGAATGAGAACGAAACCTGACCGATCGGATTCGAAATCCGTAGGTCTCCAACGTCCCGTACCGCTTCACGATGTGGCACCAATATTAAGCCTAACTGTCAGACGAGCCAATAAGAAATTATACAACCCTGAGCTCCCTAATCCAAAAGGGCACGCACGGTGACAGTATTCCCTTCTGGGCCCCAAACACTCACGGAGGCTGTTGGCAACAGCACATACTCCGGTGGGGGGATTGCGTCCGAGAGTGGCGTTAATGTAAATCTGGGGTGGGTGATCCGTCCCCCTGTTTGTCCCCCATTGGAATGGGCTGAGCCCCGAGGGGGGGGGGTCATAGCGGGCGAGGGGGTCCCATTCGGGAGCATGAGGTCCCGTTGAACCCTACTCCGAGGTACCGAATTATAACCATGACGCGCGTACGGGGGGGACATACTGTCCGAACCGAGGATACTCCGACGCAAAGAATTGACCGCAGTCAACAGCGGGTTGACTAACTTCTTCCTTAAGGAGGACACTGGAGTAACTCTAGGCAAACCCAAAATACATGCCACATGAGTGTCCGCTAGTAAGCGGACATTCTGGTACCGTTCAACTAACAATTGCCGAGCAACCTGATAGTTGGCATCGCTAGTTATGAGGTGCTGGACCACCGAGCTGGCTTCTCCGCGAAGGGCGGAGCGCAAATAAGCCAATTTCTGTCTAGGCCACAAACCCTCTCTCGAGTCCACCAAGCTATCAAACAAGTTGATGAACCCCATCCAGATGGTGAGCTCACCATTGAAGTTGGGGATCTCTGGACAATCTTCCCAAAAACGCCGGCGGGGTCGGCTTAGACTCCCCACTCAAAGCCGGCTCTTCCATATGAGCAGCCGGGATCCCCTTGGCAGCCTCAGTGAGTTGATCAGCCAATTCAAAGGCCTGGTCAACATCGCGTTCAAACTCCTCCAGGAGGGCTACATCGTCAACAGACTCCTTCATCATGTGTGTACGGAACTCAGTGGCATGTCGTTCCAGTTCCTGAAGTCGGGCAGGCAATCCCTCATATCGGGTTAACAATGCCTGAACCCGGTCCGTCCTAACCATGAGGGCCACTGCATCAGCAAGCCAACGCAATACACTACGGACCCCTGCCCTTGCCGTGGTAAGTAGATTGGGACTCATAGTCATTAACGAAAAATAATTACTTTAACAATAATTACTTGAACTTAATTCAAAACAAAATTTAAAAAAAAAAACAAAGTTTAGAAACAAATTAAAAGGAAACCAAACTTAAAACAATAACCTTCCTTTGTCAGCAACCCTCCAAATCAAATCTCACATAAAGTTAACAAAATACAATTTAAACATAACAAAATTATAATGTTGTAAACAAAACCAGGTAACTGTGAGATCAACTTCAAGAACTATAATATGATCAAATTCCCCTGTTTTATAAACAAAACAAATTAATTTCCTAACAGTAAGTCCTGAGGAACCAAAATATAAAAAAAACAACCAAATAACCCAGTGTTGAAATAACACTTTAAAATGGAATCTAAGTTTTAAATTAGGTGAACCTGATTCCAATGAATTTATATGAAAACCAAAGAATGTATATTATGCAAATTTTTATGTTGAAATATAACACTAATTGAAATTTAATCAACTATTACAAAATCCAAACAACAAACACTGGATATTATACCAGGAATGGACAAAATGAACCAATTTGGTTTAACAATACAAGGCCAAGTTTCAAGGTTAGGATCAAAGATTTCCAACTAACCACGCTCTGCTACCAGTTTGTACGGGCATTAATTAATGTTATGCTCGTACGCAGCGATCAATGACTGCTTTAAATATTTACGGGAGATAAAAAATGGAAACTCACCGGCATTTAGGATTCTCCACGTGGGTCAAGTATATCGATGGATATACATATATAATAATGAGGAGGGGAATTTATATTATATAGGAATAAGGGAAGTATATTACTTATATATAATTTTCACTATTTTCACCAAATAACACCTTTCTTCTAACAAATCGTTGCAAAAACTTCACAGTCACCGTAACAAAAAATCTACATTCGAGGCGCCAAGTCACAAGAGTATTCTTCAACAAGATGACAACTGACGTTTTGACATTTATCAAAAGCAATTCGTCATTCATTCAAACAAAACCACAGACTAGCGCCACCTAAGGGTAACTGGCGCGAACAAACTATCAACACCTTATTAGAGCCGAAGTACAAAATTGTGACGTCACTAAGCGGCCATTCGATGGTCTTATGATGAATAAAAATTTTCATTTCAAAATTTTCAGTTCATTTCATTTCATGACTCTGTACGCGAATAAAAAGTGTCTATCTAGTATTCAAAGCGTAAGTTCTTAAGCAAAATTTATTTGGCCCAGATATCATGGTGTGAATGTTGGAAATATTTATTTATTATTAATTTACCTACCCAGACACATTGACGAACCTTTTTAGCAAGTTACACATCGGTGTACTCAGTGAATAAGTTTTTCATACAAACTAAAAGTCATATGTTTTCCGTTCCCGTGGGAATTTCGGGTTACTTGCCTTGGTGCACCCCTACATCTCCCTAGGAATGTATGTTTATTGTTTAAGCTTCAGCTCTCTACGCCTAGTAGTTATGGCCTTACGTTGTCTATCAGTCTCTCAGGCGAGTTTTAATGTAGTTATGTATGATACTGATGAAGCTCTGATAAAAATTAGAGGTCTTCGAATGGGGTCTTCGGACTCTATATCTTGTGTGATCTATTATTTTTGTGAAGTATCGCGGAGAGAGGTATAATGAAATGCAGAGCATTAAAAAACCAACTTCACTAACATTTTTAAATCCTTGTCAAAACTTTAGCTGAAGTGAAATGTCACCTACGTAGGAATATATCCTCCGCTTGCATACATATTTTTTTAAGCAGGTACTAAATTGATTTCCATTAAATTTAAATGGGCCATCTCTGACTTATTGTAATCTATGAAATGAAACAAGAATCATCCAAATCGATCTACAATTGACCAATTAATCAAGTAACAAACATACACACGATTTGATAACCTCTTCTTTTTGGAAGTCGGTTGAAAAGTCGGTACTTGCGACGAAATACGGAAAAAATCTGACTCAGGTTGCTCGTATTGAATGCTCAGTACGTGCGCAATACACGTCCAAATACAGCGTGCGCAGGCATCGAGCGCTGGATATTACATTACTGGTTCCATTACTCCAATGTGTACCCGCCCTTAGCGGAAGAGGATATTACAGGTGACCATTAAGGTACGTACACACTATGTAGGGCCACAGTGAGCCGCATTGCAGTGCGAAATCCGCTTGTATTAATTTATATGTCAGAGCTAACGATAAGTTGGCGATATTAAGATGTTAGTATGACTTCATGGTAACGGAAGTATGTTGGTAGCACTGTTAAAGAGGGCGCTAAATGCAATGAATGACTGACATTCGATTGCAGCGCCATAGGTTATATCTTGAAGTAGGATGATGGCAAGTGACACAGATACGGTTAGGACGGCTAGGTGCGCTGACGTATCTCGGACTGACGGTCGATAGTAGCTCGGTATTAATTTAGTTAGCATTGTAACTGACGGAACGGACTCGCGAATTAAGATTTTGTTGTGACTAAGCCAGGGTTATACCAAGCCCACAGACTCGGTACTAAGTAACTGTCCAGTGATTAATTCTATCGTGTTTTGTGAGTAACGCTTTTTTTCGTTTTGTTTGTTTTCCGACATATACATTTTATGTTAAGTATCGCACACTGTGCTGGGGTGCAGGGGTGCTTTCGATGCAGGCTATCTGTCCGCTGCTCACCGTCACAGTGTGCAGTTTGTATAGCTAGCGGATGGGAGTGATGCAGCGTCTAGATATAGAAGGACTCAAAATCCGCCAGTGTGCTGCGGCCTAGTGTCGGAGCTAATGATAAGTTGGCGATATTAAGATGTTAGTATGACTTCATGGTAACGGAAGTATGTTGGTAGCACTGTTAAAGAGGGCGCTAAATGCAATGAATGACTGACATTCGATTGCAGCGCCATAGGTTATATCTTGAAGTAGGATGATGGCAAGTGACACAGATACGGTTAGGACGGCTAGGTGCGCTGACGTATCTCGGACTGACAGTCGATAGTAGCTCGGTAGGTATTAATTGAGTAGGCATTGTAACTGACGGAGCGGACTCGCGAATAAAGATTTTGTTGTGACTAAGCCAGGGTTATACCCAAGCCCACAGACTCGGTACTAAGTAACTAAGTAACCAGTGATTAATTCTATCGTGTTTTGCGAGTAACGCTTCTTTTCGTTTTGTTTGTTTTCCGACATCAGAAGTGGGATAAGCCTAAATCCTAGTATTAATTAGTGTTTCGATTTATTTTTGCAAATAGTCTTCTCGGATCTGCCCAAGCTTAACTTTCGTTTGTGATTAGAGTGAGTTGTGGTAACCTCCGACATACAATCATAGATCTGTTGAAATAAGGCAGTATATTTCCTAAGAATAAAGGTGTATAACTGAAACTTATCGGATGCTGCCTAAGTCTAAAGGAGCTATCTGACGGAGGGATCTGTGGTTGTATAATTATGGAGAGAAATATAATTAATCCCTGTCTAAGTCTTAAGAAGTGATTAATTATGGAAACAGTTTTAGAGTGAGAGAGTCAGTGATTAGAGTAAATTCACGTGCCTAAGATAGTTCATCATTTTGTTAGTTTTGTATAGCTTGCACAGATGTTACAAGGTAAAATTGTTTTGAAATAACGTACGGTTTGTCAAGATGTATCAAATGGTTTTTCGTAACTTAAGTTGATATAGATGAAGTTCAATTTAAGGCGAAAGATAATATTCAAAAGTTTTGATATTGCGTTTTAAGTACTTAATGATGATGTAAGTAAATTTAATGTGGTATCGATTTAATGCTAACGTGTGAGAATCAGTAATGAATACGTTCTTATTATTTTGGTCAAAAAAAAGGAATTAAAATCTCGTTTTGCGTTACGTTGATTAGGATTGACAAAACTAAAGGTTTTTGCTGTAATTGGTTTGTGTGGATCAGCAGTATACAAGTCGCTCAGAATGTTACATGCTCGGTGCATTCGTAGACGTAGGTGTAAAATTGGGCTTCATTTCCCGTCTCAGTGCGGCCACGACTGTGAGTGGCGTGCGTTTAGCACTTTGAGGATGTAAGTAATGTGTGATGGTGCCTGCCGGAGGGAGATGCCCCTTTTGGTGTCTACCGGATGGAGGTTACCCGTGTTTGTGTTCTAGAGTATTGTATACTGCGCGATCTTGAAACCTTTATTGTGGCTTAATGCGTTTCTTTTTGAACCTTTAGTACCTATTTGGTAGATAGTAATGATATCACGGTTGAGCGGGTGAAATTTTGTGGTTAAGCGGCCTTCATAATGCCATTTTAAATAGGTAGTCTGAATATTGAAGTTATAGATTTTCTTTCTGATTATCGTGTATCCGTGACTCGACAGAAATCGCTTTGTATCTTGCCGATCTTCGATTATTTTGCTGCGATTTTTAGGAGCCACCTTTTCTTATGTTTTGTTGAGGATCAAACGAACTTCTAAAGTGAAGTTCGATCCTAATTATGTGAACAGCTTCTTTCGAAGCGATTGAGGTTTACTTTATGTAGTAGCGCCACCTACTGCTAGCCTTTGCACGGATTTTAGAGTCTATGATAAGGGTTCTTTTTTTTTTTTTTTTAACAACTGTCACGTTTCGCTCCCTATGTCAGCATCCAGTCTACAGAACTCATTTTGTTTAAAGTCAATCTGTCTTATTCCTGTTTGTTCATTTCACTATATTGGGGTTGGGTAAAATACAAATATAAATTGAAATTACTCCATGTTGAAACATATTCATATTATACTTATTTCAAAGCATAATAACGGGTGGGTTTATATTAAATCGCTTCGAAAGAAGCTGTTCACATAATTAGGATCGAACTTCACTTTAGAAGTTCGTTTGATCCTCAATTATATTTCACAGCTTCTTTCTTTGCGATTGAGGTTTACTTTATGTAGGATGTTTAAAGATTAGTTATAGTGAAATGAATTGGCAGAGTAGTAAGGTAAAACTCTTCAATAGTAAATAAACATACTTATTGAAAACAATTCAACAATGATTAGGCAAATTATTTTTCGTTACAAAGTTTGTTATAATTTCTAGCAAGGACTGAGGAAGAATCCGACCATCCTGCAGTCTTTTTGATAGGTCAATAGAAACTCCTAAATAAATAGCTCTTGATGTAGCAGCATGTCATGTACTATGTGCACTAAAAATATTTTCATCAATACCACTGAGAGTTAAAGTGTTTTTAACCCAGTGACTTAAAGTTTGGAAACCTATATGTTTCTTAAAACTAATAAACAAATTATCAGGTTTCCTTAAATTTTCGTTTTATTTATATACCTACATCTGTAAGGTTTTTGCTGGACAAATTTCTGGACGAATATTAAAAAACGGAAACTTTACCAAGGTCTGTTTACTATTAAATTTAGAGGTTTTTATAAACCCTTTTATAAGTACCTTTTTTAGTTATTAAAATATTTTTAATCTTTGTCACGGATAAAATTTGAACACGATGTTCCGTTACAAGAGCTATTAGTGTAACAGTTTTCTTGGAAAAGAGTCTTTAAGTCAAGGTCTTCATTAGGAAATTTTGTAGGTAAGTAGCTCAATACAACTGCTGGATCCCAGGTAAGATCATACTTGATGTGGTTGGTCTTCACATAACGACTCCTTTCATGAAACTTTTTAACCTGTCATATTGGGAATTTATGTTTAATATTAATGATAATGCAGATCTATAGCTATTAATAGTACCGTACTTAGCACCTTTTTCGAAAATTTCAGTTAGAAAATGAACAATTATTGGTTTAGAAGTTTGAGTAAAACTAAAATTATTATTTTTGCAATATTCAATCCACGCCTTGATACCTCCTTCACACTGTCTCGGTAAGAATTATCCAACAAAGATGCCAACATAATTTCAACGGACTTTGAAGACAGTGATCTTTTTACTAACGCTTTCTGAACAATTTCGCGGCAACCAAGGTTAATGTTTAATGAAGGTTGAGCGCAGATCTGAAAGGAGATTTCAGCGAATTAGTATTTAGTAAATACAATCACAACACAACCTTTTAAACAATGGCAACCATAGTTGCGTGGGCCAGTATGGTACTACCACAATACCCACAGACTTTTCACTAACAATTTTCTGAAGAGTTTTTGCATCTGGGTCATTTTTCCAGGTTACATAAATAGGACATTATAAGTTGCATCTGTTTGCAAAAAGATCAACCGATAGTATTCCAAACCTATTTGTTATATTATTAAAGGTATAGTCACTTAGATCCCATTCAGTGTCATTAAACTGTTTTCGTGACAAACTCTCAGCTTCTATATTATCTTTTGAAGTAATATAAGATGTAAAGATATTGATCTTACGCATTTCACGCTATTTCCATTGGTCTCGGGTAATATGATCCATATGTGAAAACTGAACACTACCCATTCTATTTATACAGGTAATGGTAATATCTATTCTTAACAATATATCACAATCGTAACTACCATAATTATGCGAATGTTTTAAGTCCGAAAAAACTGCTTTTAATTCCAGAGTATTAATGTGTAGCGACGACTCGCTTTCCTTCCAATGACCCGCTGCCTCTTTTCCATCACAAAACCCGCCCTAGCCAGTATATGATGCGTCAGGATAGATAGTTTTAGTGTATTGGCCTGTTCTAAGAGGAGAAAAGCCCTCTTCTAGATAATTTAACCACCAAGTAAAATCATCTTTATTATATCTGGGTAAATTCACTACCTGATCATAAGTAGGTTTTTTTTTTTTTTGGTGACAATATTTTAAATTGCTCGAATAACTTTGTGTATTATTTTTTCTATTTTAAGAACTTTTTTTTTTTTTTTTTTGTGGGTAGTTTTAAAATAATTTTCTCTGAATCAAAAATAAACCCAAGGAATTTACATTGTGTTCTAGGAACAAAGCAACCTTCTTTCGTATGCATTATGAAACCTAAATTTATTAAAATATGTTTTGTAATCCAAACATTCTCATTACAATCATCACAATCTTTGCCAATGTAAAATATATTATCTAGATATATTATGGATGAAAAAATTATCCCGACGTAAAAATTCCATGACTGGTTTTAATATTTTAGTAAATACTTATATAAAGAGCGGTGCATAAGTCAAACGCTTAATATTTGAATTCATATAAAACGTTGTTATATTCAAATCGAAGGTACTTTCGGAAAGACTTATCAACATTGATGAAAAAATAACATGTAGCATTGTTTTGTTAACTTATCAGCGGTTCTGTAATCTTCCATTTTGAAGTGTTTTGTAGTAAATTAATTCAAAGATTTTAAATTATTTATGAAGTGATTTTCACCGTATAGCTTGAGCACAAGAAAAAATTTGTGATAAAATTTACCTGGCTCATGAGAACATACGAATATAGCATTTATTTTTAATAGTTTATCCAACGCTAAAATATAATCTTTATGGCCATGTATTGACCTTGGGTAAACACAAGAGCTACTTTGTTTAGCGGGCAGATATTTAAAAGGTCTTTAGTAACCAGCTATTCACGATAATATTAATGGATCACTCGTTATCTAAGCCCATTTTTGATGAAAATATCGTAAACGTCCATCGCACTGCACCTGGTGGTTTATTTCCGCTGGTTGCTAGTGTTCCACGACCGTTCGTGGTAGGTCCTACGTGGCGGGTACGTGTAGCTCTGCTGTGGAGCTCGAGCCGGCAGCTGTGGCTGCGGAGATGACGTCGTCGTTTTTTTGCAATTTGCAGCGTTTCAGCAACATCTCCTCCCAATAGATAATCATCGCAACTTGTATTGGTCAGCGTGTCACGCAGGCATACGTTTATGGAACTCATTATTATGTTACGATGAGTTTTAGTTTCCCTATTCTGGCTATCGCGACAAGCGTAACTCAGCAGTTTTAAAAGTTTTTGCTTCAAAGTTTCATTGAAAATGATTACCATCGCTTGCGATAAAGCTGCCAAGGCGATTCCAATTTGCCCTTTTTTTTTTTTTTTTTTTGTTGATGTATAGAATCTCGTTTGGTAAGAGTTTCAGCCAATGCTGCTTTTGCTTCTAAATTTAATAAAGGGAGCAAGTAAATATTTGCAAATTGCGGGTACAAGATAGTCCTCAACAGGCTTATCTTTAGATTCTTTAGATCTTCAGCCGACAACTGCTGGTTTTTAGACCTCTTCCGGGACATTAATCGTATCAAAAAAAAAAGGCTGATAATGACGGAGGTAGCTCGGGCACTTCAAATCTTGGATTCGGCGTGCAAGATCGTCTCCACCGCAAATCAGATTAATCGCCAACGGCGATATTATCTGGTAACTGACTAATCAAAAGAATTAATTATATGCATCGAAACTCGATGACTACACGCACATACCATGTGGGTAGTTTTGTGTCAACGACATTTTTTCTAATATTTATTAAAATTATATTAGAGATTCTCCACCGTACATCAGATTAATCGCCAACGGCGATATTATTATCGAGTAACGGACTAAATAGGAGAATTAATTGTATGCATCGAACCTCGATGACTACACGCACATACAATGTGGGTAGTTTTTGTGTCAACGACATTTTTTCTAATATTTACTAAAATTATATTAGAGATTCTCCACCGTACATCAGATTAATCGCCAACGACGATATTATTATCGAGTAACGGACTAAATAGGAGAATTAATTGTATGCATCGAACCTCGATGACTACACGCACATACAATGTGGGTAGTTTTTGTGTCAACGACATTTTTTCTAATATTTATTAAAATTATATTAGAGATTCTCCACCGTACATCAGATTAATCGCCAATGACGATATTATTATCGAGTAACGGACTAAATAGGAGAATTAATTGTATGCATCGAACCTCGATGACTACACGCACATACAATGTGGGTAGTTTTTGTGTCAACGACATTTTTTCTAATATTTATTAAAATTATATTAGAGATTCTCCACCGTACATCAGATTAATCGCCAATGACGATATTATTATCGAGTAACGGACTAAATAGGAGAATTAATTGTATGCATCGAACCTCGATGACTACACGCACATACAATGTGGGTAGTTTTTGTGTCAACGACATTTTTTCTAACAAGTCCCAACACCGTTGGGTTCTTCGGAATTTGTAATTTGATGTCTCAACCTCCTCGAATTATTTTCTTGAGAATTTTCTCTTCCTTCGATGCACAATTTTTACCATTTAAACTTTTAAAATTTAACTAGCTAATTAATATATTTTAGTCGACGTGCGCAGGCTACAGCACGGAAACGCAGAATGAGTTCTGTAGACTGGATGCTGACATAGGGAGCGAAACGTGACAGTTGTTAAAAAAAAAAAAAAAAAAAAGAACCCTTATCATAGACTCTAAAATCCGTGCAAAGGCTAGCAGTAGGTGGCGCTACTACATAAAGTAAACCTCAATCGCAAAGAAAGAAGCTGTGAAATATAATTAACAGTAAACTTGTTATGATTTTGGCAATTGAAACGTAATATTAAGATAGTGTGTGTTTAATGAATCACGGAGATAGGTAATAACGTCGAGATTGAAAAGATTGAAAATTGAAAATGCGTTGAACTTGTTGCGATTGACAAAAGAGCTGGATTTTACTATCGAACTGTTTGCAGTTGTCGAACAATTTTAATACTTTGTTGTTGTGAATTATGAAGTACAATGCAATGCTCTTATTGGTTTGATATACACCATAACCGGATGGAGGTTATGAGTGTGAGTTGATATAACCGGATAGAGGTTATGAGTGTGCGGTGATGTAACCGGATAGAGGTTATGTTACGTTTTGTGACGGGATGGACGTCACTGCAGAAGAGCTTTGCATTGTTTGCTAATTAATTGGGTTATTCTAGCAGCTTATGCTTGCTTTGTTTATTGTTCGACCGCTGTCAAATTGTTTGATGTTACATTCAAAGTAAATTTCATTGTTTAATGTGCGGTTTTCTTATCGAAAGTATTGTGGTTCGTACAATGCGTTGACGTTAGCCGATTCCTACTGAGTTTCTTGCTGGTTCTTCTCAGTAGATGTATCTTCCGAACCAGTGGTAGCTTTTCGTAAATTGTTAAATCGTGGATTTAGAATTTTGATGGAAATATTAAATTGAAGTAAAATTAAAAAAACACTGTAGCGGTTAAAGTTTTGAAGTTGCCGAAAGCACAAGTATCCATTGCAGTTGTAAAGAAAGATGTTATTTTTGGTGTTTGGAAGAGATTTAATGTGTTGTGGATACAGGTTCTCGTTCGTTGGTTTTGTGACTACGCCAGAATGATTCTGGGTAGTGTGTTGAAGGAGTCATTGGTTGACTCAGGTTTCCCGTGGGGAAATGATGTAACTGCTGTTAACCACGAACGATATACTTTGTTGTTAATAATGAAATTAATGGATTTCAATGTTTGATTTGGAGATAATTGTTACTCAATGGTGCTTGAAACTTTGTTAACTAAAACGATATTTTTGTTGTTGAGTATTATAAAAGATTTTTATAAAGAATTCAAACTTGTGTTTTTTCTTTTGAGAATTTGCCTGACTTCATTGTCAGGAGTGGCCTAGCCGCCACTTTGGTATGATTGTTTCAGAATATCACACGAGGACGTGTGATCACGCAGGATGGCCGTGTCGGAGCTAACGATAAGTTGGCGATATTAAGATGTTAGTATGACTTCATGGTAACGGAAGTATGTTGGTAGCACTTTTAAAGAGGGCGCTAAATGCAATGAATGACTGACATTCGATTGCAGCGCCATAGGTTATATCTTGAAGTAGGATAATGGCAAGTGACACAGATACGGTTAGGACGGCTAGGTGCGCTGACGTATCTCGGACTGACGGTCGATAGTAGCTCGGTAGGTATTAATTGAGTAGGCATTGTAACTGACGGAGCGGACTCGCGAATAAAGATTTTGTTGTGACTAAGCCAGGGTTATACCCAAGCCCACAGACTCGGTACTAAGTAACAAAAAAAAATTTAAAATTGTTTTATGGAATTCGCAATGAAGAAGATTGTCAAATTCTTCAACGCGATCTTACTGCACTCACGACCTGGTGCCTAAAAAATCAAATGCTCCTCAATCCCAAAAAATGTTATGTTATATCTTTTACCAAAAGAACTAAAAATAAAATAAGTTTTAACTACAAATTAAACGACCATAATCTCCAACGAACGTCAACCATCGCGGATTTAGGAATCATTTTTGATGAACAATTATCATTCAAGGCGCACTATGAGAATATCACAACTAAATCTCTCAAAACCTTAGGTTTTATTGCCAGATCCACTGTGCACTTCAGAAGCCCCGACTGCTTGATTTATCTTTTTAACTCTCTAGTCCGAAGCCGCCTCGAGTATGGATGTGTAGTATGGTCACCTCACTACACTATTCACTCCAATGAGATCGAAAATGTCCAAAAAAAGTGTCTCAAAATAGCAGCATATCGTTCGGGCTTAGGTCGTAAACTTAATTCCTATGCAGATAGACGTCGTCACTTCAATGTCACCTCCCTGGAAACGCGTCGTAGGCGATTGGATCTCCTTCACTTACACAAAATTATCCATTCCGTATTTGATACCCCAAATATTCTCAAATTAATTAACTTTAATACAAAACTTTTAAAACGGAACAGGAAAAATCTATTTACTTTGGAGATATTTAAGAATAATATTTCTTTTTATAATCCCATAGTTCGGATGTGTCGTTCATATAACGAATTATTGCTGAAACACGATGAATTAGACATATTTACATTCAAACACATTGTATTTAGGTTTATAGTGAAAAATATCCTTTGCTGAACTACCCAATCAACTCAATTGCATGTTTTGTAGTTTTTAAGTAATTTAAGATTTTGTAAATTATCAATTATTAATCATTATAGTTTTTTTTATTAACGCGCTTGATTTTAACCCTGCTGTGTGTACACGCTTTTGGGTTTAAGTCTAGATTTAATTAGTATATAATTCAACTTAGTACAAGATACGATTGTAACCTGTTGTGTATGCCATAATAAATAAATAAATAACTGTCCAGTGATTAATTCTATCGTGTTTTGCGAGTAACGCTTCTTTTCGTTTTGTTTGTTTTCCGACACTAGTCTGTCAGCAATGATCTAAGTTAGCATTTTACGCTGCGATGCGGGCAACTCTATCATACTGCGGCCCGACATAGTGAGCGCGTACCTTCAACAAGCTACTAATTACCTTTTATATTAGTTCAATTGGAATAGAAATACCTTTTACAACGAAGGAACCTCCACTTAAAGTGGGATTTGGGTGCCTTAAAAAGACGAGTAAAATACTTCTTGTAGACGCAGCAAATTAGTTAGGTATTGTTATAATTTTTCAGCATTTTGGATTAACATCGACGCTTGAAAGGCAAAAATATCAAAGCGACATAAATACCAAAAATAAGTTATAATATACTAATGGAAGCGTAATTTTTTTCTGCGTCGTATGGTCTAATCGTTTTTATTTTTGTCGCTTAGATATTGTGAAATTTGTAAGAAGAAATCACGAACTTTATGCTCATTATGCGACACAAAAAAAAGGTACTATATTCTTCATTTATGAAAATTGAAAATATTACCTTAGTTTTTTTTCCTATTTTTACTTTTTGAGTTTTCTGGACTTTATTATTTTTACTTGTTTGAAAGTTTATTTTCGTAAACACTTAGTAGATTCTACCCATAAAAAGTATCTGTGAATTTTACTTATAGTAAATTTAAACTATTGAAATATCCTGTTTAGAATTGACAAACTGCATAATTGTTTGTATATATAGACCCCCTTAATCACACTATGATAGTTTTGAACTTGTTTTAGAACACGTATTGGATAAATTATGTAATAAAACTTAGAAAATATTTGTTTAAGGGGACTTTAATGTTAACTTATTAAATGATTCATCCTTGAGTAAAGAACTAATAAATTTAAATAAATGAAAAATGTAATAAATAAAAATTACCCGACCAGGATTCGAACCTGGGACCTCTCGTTTGCCGGACGAGTGCTCTTCCAACTGAGCTACCGGGGCCTGGCGCTACGCCTCGAAATTACTTATCACATATTTTTTTTTTGTTTTTACGTTATATTGCTAACGTAGCTCCATCTTATGGTATAAGCTTTGCAGCTAAGACCACCCGAGATCAATTTCTTTGCAGAAATTGTGAATCCCATATAAAGTGAAGCATTGCAATGTTTTAATAATGTTTTTAAGTTTTTTGCATTTAAAATGCTCAATTATTCTTAAATAATTTAATTTTCTACTTTAGATACCTACTCCCCTGTAAAGTTTACTCGATTTTGCTTAGTAAATTTTGCATTTCAAGCGTCGACATAACTTTACCTCCAGAACTAAAAACTGATATATATTTTTTCAAGACTCCCAACGGATTAACTTTTATAGACAAAAATTGTTCAGAAACTTAAGCCCTACATTTTAATATATTTTTCAAGTATAGACGCTCAAAAACTATGTCAACAAAAATTGATTCGCCATTTCGCCAAGATCATTTAATATTGAAGGGCGGATTTTTGAAAACAAAAACCTGTAAGACCTTAAATTGTGAAAATCTTTCAAATAAATATAAATCAGTTGCAAAGTTTTAGTCGCTTGTTTTATTATTTCTCTTAAAGAAAATGTAACGCAAAAACTTTACTCGGACAACAGTTTCAAATATAACATAGAATAAAATACTTATGTTACTGATAACCTCATTTACTATTATTTTACAGGAGCGGTACATCATTCAGTTTTATTTTAGAGTATCTATTATGTTTATGGAAGCATTGCTAATATACTTGTTCTACCCCCTTCGACGATTGCTCGATGACATAACATTTTACTTTGGCCGATCGCCGTCCACAATGAGATATTTTACTTTGTTGATGTCTATTGTCACTGAATTTGTAAGTACCTAAAATTTAGTGGTTTTATAATATTATGTGCAGTGTCCTATGAACTTGTATCAAGCCAAAGCCCAGAGGCAAAACAGCACTAGGGCTCCCTAAACACCCCCACGTATGTCTAAAAAAATTAGATACCTAGTTTTCAGTAGCGATCAAGCAAACCAGCGAGCGAGTAACATCGTTTTCAAAATTTTAATTTTATTAAAATCGATTTGAAGTATTAAAAGTTGTGACTTGTGCGCTAATATATAGCAATTATAAAATCTAAGTTGCAATCAAACAAGTGCATAAACTGTCTATAAAGTTAATAAGTTTTTTATAGTGATAAATCAATAAACGTGATAATTATCAACGGAAATCCCTGCGATTGTAACATAAACGCGTAAGCGCCGCTGTTTATGCGGCACTTAAGCCCTTTTGGGCGCGACGTTCACAATTAAAGCTGAGCCAGAGGCGCTTTTACCTTTTACCTGTTACCTTTTTAACTGCAATGCACCTAGCAACCATTCTGAGTGTTATTTGATAGCTCAAAATTAAACTTTAAGATACCTATCTCCTTTAGTTATGGCAAGCAAGTGCTCTGGATGCCCTAATCAACTGAGGGGAATCCAGTTTCTGCATTGCTCTAGGTGTGTGGATAAATACCATTATAATAATAATAATATTATAATGGTATTTATCCACACATAACTATACCACATGACAAGAACCTCGTGAAGGCCGAGACTGAAAAGCAACGCAAGTACTTGGACCTTGCACACGAGGTGATCGATATGTGGGAAGTTATGTCCACCGAAATCATCCCGGTTGTAATATCCGCAAACGGTTTGACCCCAGCCACTTTGGTCAGAAACCTTGAAAGGCTGGAATTCGGCGGCGGTTCGCTTCCAGCACGCATGCAAAAAGCGGTTTTGCTAGATACTGCCCGAATAGTTCGCCGGTTTCTGTCCCTCTTACCCTGATTCCCGACCGACTGGTCAAATTGTCGGGTCTTTCCGCCGAAAGGCGTGTAGCTTTAAGTATAAATAATAATAATGTTTTTATTTCGGACAGACATCCATATTGTGTTAGTAGACAAAAGAAATTCTTAATAGCTAGGTTAGTGACACATAAAAAAGAAAAAATGCAAATAAATTAAAAACAAACAATACAACAGCACGAGAGTTAGATCAGCGCAAGGCTGTCACACTGCAGTGCACGCGCTGCCAGTGTGCCAGTATCTCGCTGTCCCACCTGTCTCCTATGGCACTTATTATACTGTTAGAGCTGCCACGCACGCGGTCGAGCATTGAGGCACAGCGCTTTCTTATAATCGCGTTAAACCCATCAGTGCGCGCTTCAGCAAACATGCCAGATGCACTACTGCGTCGCGGCAAACCCATCAGCGTCCTAAAGCCATTGTTGTACTGTACTCTTAGGGCATTATATTCTCTCTGCGTATAGTTGACCCACAGACTGCACGTGTAGAGTGATTGACAATATGCTTTAAAAAGCATGAGTTTTACTTCTCTCGTACACCGTGCAAATCTGCGGGCCAGCATGTTGCACCGTACTGATAGTGCCCTACGTTCCCATTCCATGTCCAGGCTGTCTTTCAGGTCCTCGGAGACCCAGTGAGCTAGATACTTAAAATAAGTTACTCAATTAAGAGGCAATCCTGCAAGAGTGACCGATGGCAGGTCGGGAAAAGTTTTATTACCAGCTTTAAAAACTAAAAATTGACTTTTTTTTTTACATTGTATCTAAGTCCGTGAGCCTCCGCGTATGTTTCACAAATGTGAAGCAGTTTCCTCATGCCTGCAATTGAGGGGCTCAGCAGAACCATGTCGTCAGCGTAGCTGATATTGTTTAAGCATTTACCATCGATGTGACAGCCGACATTGGCTCTGGTGAGCTCCCCAATCAAGCGGTTTATGTATAGGTTAAAAAGCCTCGGAGATGTTAAACCCCCCTGCCTCACCCCACACTCCAACCCATACGCATCGGATAAGGAATCTGCCCACTTTACATAATTGGTCTGGTTTCTATGCCAATAATTCAGTAATTTATTTTATTTATTTTATTTATTACATTAGACACACCAGCAACATATATATTAAATACATCGTTATGAAATTACATGTCTGTGAAATTATTATTCTGATATATATGTCATTTTAGGTATGTACAGCATTTGCACTATTAAACAATACAAGCGTTTAGAATATTAAATTACATTACATGAAAATTGAACTAAAATAAAAATGGATAAATCAAAAAAATATATATTAAATTAAAAAGCAAGCAATATAAAATAAAAACAAGTGAACATAAAATAATAATATTTGAGATATAACAAAGACAGGTAATATTTATTTATAACAATTTGCGATCTTATGGCATAATACCGAAAAAGAGTCATGGAAGATAGATATCAGGCTTTGGATCATCAGCTATCTAAACAAATAAATTATATGTCGAACATGCGCGCGATACAGGACTATTAGTTCCTACATTGGTTATGCAACGAGGTATGTAAAAAGTTTGCGTTATAGGTTTTCGGTGAGACGGACGTGGAACGTTTATATTTAAGCTAGAGATAAGTTCAGCGCACGTGGTGGCCTCGTTCAAAGATTTATACAAAAATAATATGTCATTCCTTAATCTACGGCTACGCAATGATTGAAGATTAAAATAGTGGTTCCGATTTTCATAAGCACTTCGATGTGAAATCCCGCTTGAAATGAAAGCCAAGTGTCGGGTAAATGATCGTTGGACCGATTCTATTCGTTGTGAGTGTGTGGAATAGAATGGGTTCCAAACTGTCGAGGCGTATTCTAATTGACTACGGGAAAGTGCGAGAAATAGGGTGATCTTTGACTTAATATTTTTGAAATGTTTAGTATTTCGTTTTATGAGACCGACCATTTTAGAAGCTTTCAAAACTTCGTTATCAATATGAGATATGAACGTTAACTGGCTATCAACAATAACGCCTAAATCTTTGATTTGTGTCACTTTTGTCAAGATAGAATTGTTTATTGCATAGTTAGTATCAACGATATTTTTCTTTTTGGTAAACTTTATATGATAACATTTATCAGCATTTAACTCCATTAAATTATCTTTGCACCAGTCATTGATTCTAGTGAGATCTTCTTGTACAAGACGGGCATCGTCTAAACAAGTAATAGTTTTAAATATCTTAAGGTCATCCGCGTAAAGTAAGAATTTGCAGTTAAGAATTTTTGTAGAGATATCGTTTATAAAGATAAGAAACAATATTGGGCCAAGGTGAGAACCCTGAGGGACGCCGGATGTAGCTACATATGGAATTGACTGATATCCGCAGACAAAAACTCTTTGAAGTCTTTTTGACAGATACGATTCAAACCAATGTAGAAGCGATCCTTGTATGCCAAAGTGCTTAAGTTTCTTCAAAAGGATTTGATGGCTGACTTTGTCGAACGCGCTAGAAAAATCTGTGTAGATAGCGTCTACTTCAGCTTTATTATCTATAGCATGTGATAAATAATTCACAAACTGTACTAAATTCGTTTGAGTGCTGTGACCTTTTCGAAAACCATGTTGATGAGGAGTGATCAAAGATTCGACATGTTGAGTTAGGATGGGGCATATTAATGACTCGAATAATTTAGAAAAGCAACAAAGTATAGCTATAGGCCTGAAATTTTTGGTAAAACTTTGATCGCCTTTCTTGTGTAAAGGAATAACTTTTGTGCTTTTCCATTTGTCTGGAAACGTACCACTTCTTAGAGACTCGTTAAAAATTATAGTGAGTGGACAAGCAAGACTACGGCCACACCTTCTCACAAAGTAGTTGGGTATACCGTCAGATCCGGCGCCTTTCCACATGTCCAAACATTTAATTTTGTTGAAAATTTGTGTCTCAGAGAACCTAATACTTTGTATTACGTTATCATTTGTAATGAATTTTGAACTGAAGTTGTCAAATGAAGTATCAGGTAAAGTATAAGCAGATGAAAATTGCTGAGAGAATAGGTTGGCAATGTCCTATCCGGAATTAGCAGAACTATTCTCACTGTGCATAATATTTGGTATTGAAGACGGTTCTTTACGTTTATTGTTTATATAACGCCAGAAATATTTTGGATTTTTTTTTAGATTCGATTCGGTGCTTTGAATATAAACCGCATAGCAAGATTTTTGTAAACATTTACAATATTTGCGTAGGTGTTGGTAGGAAATATAATCGCGTGGATTTTGGTAAAGTTGGTATTTTTTTCTTAATTTTTCCCTTTCGTGAATTCTCTCAATAAGAGCCCTGCTGTACCAGACCGGATATTTTTTCCTTTTCATTGGTTTTGCTATAGGAACATATTTGTTACAAATTTCGCTCATTAAGTCATACAAACGTGAAACCATTGCATCGACGTCAGTACACTGTGAAAATTCTTCTCGCCAGTCAATTTTAATGAATTCTTTATTTATTATTTCATAGTCAGCTTTATAATAATTTAATCTGTTTTCGGTATTATTAGGTAGTAAAAAGTCATATCTAGAATTAAATGTCAGGTTTAAAATCAAAGCAGGGTGTTTGGGGTCAAGTTTGCTTAATATGTCAGGAGCTTTGCAAACGTTCACATTAAAATTACTCAAAACTAGGTCTAGCTTATTGTTATCATTATTAACTACGTTGCTGTACTGATGCATGTTATTGGAGGCCATAAAGTCAGTCAGCTGATAACCCAAAGCATTATGATATTCTGTTGGAGTGGTGTAAAGAGAATCGCCACAAGTATTCCATTTTATAAAATTTAAATTAAAATCTCCCAAAATAATCAAGTCATCTATATTATTCATTACGTCATTGCAGTTATCGAGAAAACATTTAAGTTGTTCCAAGCGGACCGGTGGAGGTAGATACACGGAGCATATAGCTATTCTTTTATTTTTACCATTTCGGTTCAAATTAAGAATAACCCAAAGGTCTTCGATATGGGATTCCCAGCCCTCCATTCTAATTGATGAAATATCGCGCCTAACTGCAACTAAGACTCCTCCCCCATCCTTTTTGGAACTACTTTTACAGCAACGGTCTCTGCGATAAATAATATATCTGGAATCAATAACCTCAGAACTAGAAACATTTGAATTGAGCCAGGTTTCAGAAAAAACTATTATGTCATAATTTTCGAGAAGAATGCATTGATAGATGTCATGTGTTTTAGTGCGACAACCGCGGATATTTTGATAGTAAACTCTTAAAGAATCGAATTTTAATGATAAATGTAGCAAAAGCAATTCACCAAAAAATCATATGGTTATGCCAATTTTTGCAGACTGTCCTGGCTTCGAATTTGTAGAGCTTGACTACCTTCATTCTTGCGAACATATATTTTGCCATTTCGTATCCAAATATACTTGTACCCTAGGTCTTTCGCTTTTTTGCGGGTGCTAGCGTGTAGTGACTTATTGGTTGGCGTAAGATGCTCATTGATGAATATTGGTATTTTTTTGCCTCCTATGCCGACGTGATTGGAATTTATTTTATCGTTTGGATTCATCTTATTGAAATTTGAAGTAGCGGCTAACAGACTATCCCTGAGATGTGGTGTTCTAAGTTTAACGATGACTGTCCTAGGATATTTGCTATCAGGTTTTAATTTGGCTACTCTGGTGACTTTACAAATATCATCACTATTGATGGGGTTATTAATGACTTTGGCAATTTGGATAACGGTCTGGACTAGATTTTCTGTCTTGTGTTCCGGAATACCATTGATTTCTAGATTATTTTCGCGCATATGTTGTTCTACGAGGTTTAATCTTGAACTTAGGTCTCTCACTGTTGTCTTCAAGGCAATGTTATCGTTTTGCAAATCTATGATAAGAGCCGATTTGCATTCAATTTCTTTCTTCAAATCTTCATACTGTTTGTTCAAAAAAGTGACAGATTCATGATAGTCCGTTACCTGACGATTAAGAGCTTTGAGCTCGTTTGTTACTTGCTCTCGTACAATTGCCGCCATTTCTTGCTTTATAATAGTTCTCAGTTGATCGGAGTTCAAATCTGAGGCTATGCTACTCGCTGTGTTAGTTGAAGTTATTCTTTTGTTCCGTTGGGTGACATTGTCAGTTGAGTTATGCATGTCATAGGGCGTTGCTGATGCGAAAGAAGCGGCTTCAATAGAGCGCACTGGAGTATTGCAATTATTTGTTTTGGGTACTTTGTTGCGGCATTCAGGACATGTCCAGGTTCTTTTTGATTCGGCATCCATACTGTTAAATTGTTTTTTTTTGACAAGTTTTTTAATGACAGTACTTCGTCAGCGACTTCAGTGTCCTCGTTTAGTTTTTGCCATAACAGTTCATAAGATACCAGGTCAAAGGCTTTGGACAGATCCAGGAAGCAGGCAACCACTGGTGTTTTGCGTTTGGTGCAATATTGAACCGTATGTTTCAAAGCAAGATCCGCGCTTTCAGTGGATAAGCCCGGCCTAAAACCGAACTGCGCGTCGTGCAACTCTATCCGACCAGCCATATGCCTGTCGAGAATACTGTCCTTTGCGATGACAGTCGCCAACAAAATAGGCCTGTAGTTACTTATGTCTGAAGCATCCCCGGTTTTGTTCTTAGGTATAGGTATAACAATTGTTTTAACTAAATCATCCGGTAAGTAGCAATGCCCCAAACATAGTGTGAAAAACATGACCCTCGGTAGGTGAACGCCAGCGTGCTGCAAATGTTCGATGCTGAGTCCATCATGGCCCGGAGATTTGCCTCTAACCATACCCTTTATGACAGTGCTAATCTCTTTCGAGGAAAATTTAAAGGTAAGATGTTTATTGATGGCTGCAGCATCGCTCAACAGGTCTTTGAATTTGTTGGCAATGGCAGTTGGTTCATATTCACCTGCCACGGCCACCGGCAGGCTCGGCTTGGGATTGTTTAAATTTTTTTGTTTCCCGATGTTGGGCTAAAATGACCATTTTTATTTGTGTCTGATTATCTTGACACCACTTTAGCTTTCTTTTAAAAAAAATCATGTTTCACACATATTGACATAATAATGGCCTATTCTAGGTTTCCCGTTGGACATCCACAGTTGGAAGCATATTCCAGCCGGTCACATACCTTTTTGTCTTAGGCATAAAATTACTAGTGCATTCAGCAGTTTCAGTCATAATACCTACAATTTTATTGTACGTATTATTTAAAATTAACTTATGATTACAATTTGTACACATTTTATCACTACAGTCATTAAATTCAGGCGGAAACTCAATTTCTCTAAGCCTTTCTAGACACATTATTTCATATTTATTTATTTGACTAATGTCCCTATCACCTCATATTATTTTATTTCTATGGTTATTGTCTGTCATCTACAACATAACTTTAGGTTGTAATAAATATAAATTACACTCAAGTAAAACGGGTATATGGTCCGACCAGTAAGTGTGATACAAAACCGCGGCATTAATTACAGACCGACGGGCCGACTCGGTCACTAAACAATGGTCAAGCCACCTCCTACACCCGTGTGCCTCACTAATGAACGTGTAAGTGTTCGCCGGTAATAGTTCCTGATTGACACACGACCATGACTGCTCCGCACAAAAGTTCAAAAGTTCAATATTAAACAACTCACCGGGGTGCGCGTTGAAATCGCGTTGAAATTATACGTGCATGAATTATAGTAAAGTAGATTACGCAGCATTTACCAAGGACTTTAAAGACCACTGGGTGTGTCCATCCTGTAGGTGTAAATAACCAAAGCGGGGCTTTAATTCAAACACGCCCGTACGCTCTTGCGCCCCTACCCTTTTGTAGCAGGCAATCGACGTTGAAACGAATTTGCCACAAGAAAACGTCACGCAGCGTACTAAGTCTCGTACAGCTCACTCTAATAATTGTAACTGTATATCTGAACAAAGTCTAAGGGAAATTATTAGAGAAGAGCTACAAAGTCAATTTAAGACCCAAATTAGCGACATTCGAGCAACAGTAGCAAGCTTGAGCGATTCTTTATCGTACTTTAACGCCGAGTTCGAAAGTCCCAAGAGTGAAAACGAAAGACAAAACTCAATCATTGACGAGCTTAGGAAAGATAATATCGAGCTTCGAGCCTCTAGCCGGGAACTCGCCAGTAAAGTGCAACATATGGAATTATTGTCCCGCACCAACAACATAGAGATTCAGTGCGTACCGGAACATAGTAACGAAAAAATATATAATATAGTTCAAACATATGGAATTATTGTCCCGCACCAACAACATAGAGATTCAGTGCGTACCGGAACATAGTAACGAAAAAATATATAATATAGTTCAACAACTAGCAACTGTAGTTAAGTGTTCAATTACTGTGAAGGATTTGGAGCACTGCAGCAGGATTGCGAAACTTGACACTAAAAGCCGCAGACCGCGATCCATCTTAGTTAAATTCAGAAGCCGGCGACTGCGCGACACCTACCTTGCAGCGGTGGCAACATATTGTTACGAGCTAGGGTTCGGGGATAAATTAAAATACACCGGTTTTACCGTTAGACGATTTTTAATCGCGAAGAACACACAGTCACAGACAGTCAAAACTCTAAATTATCACAGATCACTTATTACGCACTTTAGTTTAGTTTCTTCAGTTCTTTTTCTCTCAAGTCAAAACTTAGAATCCCCCGGCGGCCTAATCCTCGCCTTATATACCCCCGAGAAGGCCTCTCCAAAGTTCTCGAAATAACGCGACTAAAACAATAAACAAGGTCAACATGTCGTAAACAAGTCGCGGTCCCAGAGAAACATGAACCTTAGGCGCGCGGTATAAGGTACAAATTCGTCTGCGCGCGCCTTGAAGTTATGGCCTTGGGTTTTTTTCCCGAACAAACAAGCGCGTGCGTGCATAGAAATATGAACTCTATACTTCGGCGCTATACTGCCCGGATTTGCTTGCGCGCGCCGTAACACTGCCCCCTCCTTAAGAGATGCTCGTCCCGAGCATCGTTCGTCCCGTAGTACCGTGCCAAACGATCCACATGTACAACCTTAGGTGCACCTCGTGGCTCCTTCCGAATCCGATAGGTGACGTCATTGATCTTGGTCACCACGCGGTATGGTCCATCCCATTTTGGCTGTAGTTTGGGTGACTTTCCTTTGCTGCGCGTTGGATTATGTAGCCACACTAGCGAACCTTCAGCAAATCCAGGATCGTTGATCCTCCGGTCGTAGCGTGTCTTCATCTTCTCAGACATTTGCTGTCCCGACTGCCTGGCATGGTCGTGTATGTCGTTCATCTTCTGACGTAGGTCATTCGCGTAATCTGTTATGCTGCTCGGTGCATCCGGTGGAATTCCCGTGATCAAATCAGCAGGCAATTTCAACTCCCGTCCAAAGTTTGCGAAGGCAGGAGTGACGGAGGTGCTTTCATGAACTGCACTTCGGTAAGACAGCAGAAAAGGCTGGATGTGCTTGTCCCAATCTCTTTGCCTGTTTTCTACTACTTTTGCCAGGTATCTCTCCAATGTCTGGTTGAATCGCTCTACCATCCCGTCAGACTGGGGGTGGTAAGAGGTGGTTCTGGTCTTATGGATACCCAATACCCGACACGTCTCCTGAAATACCTGTGACTCAAAATTCCTTCCTTGATCACTGTGAATTTCCAAGGGCACCCCAAAACGACAGAAGACTTCATGGACTAATTTATCCGCTACCGTGACTGCCTCTTGATTTGGAATAGCGAAGACTTCCGGCCACTTCGTAAAGTAATCCATGACAACCATGAAGTACTTGTTTCCACTTTCAGTCTCGGGAAATGGCCCAGCCACATCTAACGCTATACGTTCCCAAGGCGCTCCAACATTGTACAGCTTTAATGCACCTCGGCTACGCGTTTGCGGCCCTTTTACAGCTGCGCAGCTTGTGCATTTACGGCACCAATCTTCCACGTCGTCGCGACAGTGCAGCCAATAAAATCTTTCACGGATCTTCAAAAGGGTCCTCTTTACTCCTAAATGTCCCCCTGAAGTTCCATTATGATAAAGTTGCAGAACTTCTGAAATCTTGACCTTCGGAACAACCATTTGAAGATGACATTGGTCTCCTCGTGCGTTCTCCCATTTCCTGCACAGTACTCCATCTTTGACAATAAAGCTGTCCCACTGTACCCAATAGCTCTTCGTAACTGCGCTTCTCCCGGCTATATCACTCCATCCGGGCTTAGGGGCACCCAATTGAATCCACTCAAGTATTGGCCTTATATCATGGTCTTCCTGCTGCGCACGAAGTAATGTCTCCTTCCATTCATTGTCAACTTCCATCCTCAGCGTCCGAACTTGTACAATCTCCTTGGACTCTTGTCTCACACAATGTTTGCAAGTCTCGGAGCACGGTCTTCTGGAAAGTGCATCTGCATTCCCATGAGATTTCCCGCTGCGATGTTGGCGAGTGGTAACATTATCCACTCGTGCATCCTTTTGCTTCGGGCAGTTGGACTTGATATGGCCCCTTTCACCACAGCCATAACATCTTGGGCTGAATCTAGGACGTCGTTCTTGTGGAGTTTCAATCACCTCCCTAATGCGAAGGGACCGCGGATCCTGTCGAACGGCTTCCACCTCTAAGGCGTGGGCTAACGCTTCCTTAAGTGATGCATGGTGTCCTAGTCCCACGGCTGCTCTTACTTCCAGGTTCCGAATGCCGTCGACGAAGTGCTGCACCAGAACTTCCCCAATAATTGTAGGGCTCGATTGGTATGCCTTCCGTACCAATTTCTCTACTTCTAGGGCCCACTGTTGCAGGTTCTCTGTGCTTCGCTGCATCCGGTCCTTCAACTGAGCCCGAAACACACGTTCTAGGTGTGCGTCTCCGTAGCGGGCCTCTAACGCCTCTAGGAGCTGCTCGTAAGAGGCGTCTGTTCCGAGGGCCTCCAAAATTGTAAGGGCCTGATCACGAAGGCCCAAAGTCAGCGCCGTCATTGCCTGCTCCTTGGTCCACCCGTTTGCCTTAACTACGGCCTCAAATTGGATCCTGTAGGCCGACCATGATGAGCTTCCGTCGAAAGGTGGCACTTTAAAGCCTCGACCCAATGTTGTGCTTACTGCAGGTGCCACTACTCCTTCCGCCATCTTCAAAACACCGAGAGCCTTTTTCACATCGGCGAGCTCATTTTCCGTTGCCGAAATGCGACTATGGTGGCACTCAATCTGAGCCTCCGCCTTCGAGACACGACTCTCGTGGCATTGGAGCTGTTCCTGGACCTCAGTGATTTTTCCACCGATAGCACTGAGTAGTTTCTTCTGTTCTTCTTTAACACTCCGGACTTCATCCTTGAGGTCTTTCATAAACGCTAATAATGCTGTCATATCCAGGGCGGCAGCGATAGGTTGTTCCACGGGAAGCGGCAGAACCTCCGCAGATCCGTCCGTGACCTCCATAGCCAGTCGACGTTGGTCCGTTTCCTGTTGGCGTTGTTGACTCCTCGTGCGGACCCTTTCTTCTCTTGGAGAAAGTCCGTCGCCTTTTGGTAGCACTGGCATAATTTATCCCACTTCTGACACCAAATGTTACGTGCTAGGGTTCGGGGATAAATTAAAATACACCGGTTTTACCGTTAGACGATTTTTAATCGCGAAGAACACACAGTCACAGACAGTCAAAACTCTAAATTATCACAGATCACTTATTACGCACTTTAGTTTAGTTTCTTCAGTTCTTTTTCTCTCAAGTCAAAACTTAGAATCCCCCGGCGGCCTAATCCTCGCCTTATATACCCCCGAGAAGGCCTCTCCAAAGTTCTCGAAATAACGCGACTAAAACAATAAACAAGGTCAACATGTCGTAAACAAGTCGCGGTCCCAGAGAAACATGAACCTTAGGCGCGCGGTATAAGGTACAAATTCGTCTGCGCGCGCCTTGAAGTTATGGCCTTGGGTTTTTTTCCCGAACAAACAAGCGCGTGCGTGCATAGAAATATGAACTCTATACTTCGGCGCTATACTGCCCGGATTTGCTTGCGCGCGCCGTAACAATATAATACAAACCACCCTACGGACAAACTAAACAGCGGTCATCTAGGTATCGGCGGGAACAAAAAGACTCCTATATTTGTCACTGAGCACCTAACCTCGGAAGTGAAGTCCCTACATGCCACTACTCGCATCAGAGCCCGGGAACTTCATTATAAGTTTGTGTGGGTCCATGACGGCAAAGTGTTTGGGAGGAAGTCAGAAACCTCTTCATACGTTCTAGTTAAAAACAGTGAGTGTTTGAAGCGCCTGTGCTAAGACTTTATATTTTATACTTATAATCAATAGTTAAGTTACTTATCCACTATTAATTCATATAATTGATCAATTCGTATTAATATTATTTATTTTGTATAGTTTTTTACTTAAGCTTATTCGTACCTTTACATTTTTTTTAAATTGTTGATAAGTAAATATTATGATTCATTTTTATTACCAAAATGTAAGAGGTCTAAGAACCAAAACTGTTGACTTTTTAAATAACGTTGTATGTAACAATTTTGACATTTATGTGCTAACGGAAACATGGCTTAATAGCAGTGTATTCGATGCGGAACTTTTCGATAATAATCGTTACGTTGTTTACAGACGCGATAGGGAATCTAGTGGTTTTCATAGCAAAAAAATGGTGGGGGAGTACTTATAGCTGTGTAAGGGATTTTCAGTCTCGTCGGATTCACGACTTTGAATCGCGTTGTGAGGATCTTTGGGTGGGCGTGCAGATCAAAACTGTGACTGGACGATTTGAGGAGTTATACGCTTGCGCTTTATATCTTCCTCCGCCAATACAGAAACATATACTTCATGAATATATTCTTAGCGCAAACAACGTCTTAGATTTACATGATACTAGCTGACCCGGGAAACGTTGTTTTGCCATATAAATAAAATAAAATATAGATGTTGGCCGATTCTCATAGATACCGGATAAGCACAAAAAATTTCATCAAAATCGGTCAAGCCGTTTCGGAGGAGTATGGCAACGAAAACTGTGACACGAGAATTTTATATATTGGATTTATAATTGCGTTATTGCGGGAGATTTTAATCTCAGCTCGGTTACGTGGAAAAATTACCCGTGCCATGAGGATAAAGGTCTCTGTAGCTTCAAAATAACGAATAGCCCTTATTCACGAATTTTACTAGATTTCATCTCCGAAAAAAATCTTAAACAATATAATCACATCCCTAACAACAAGAACAAAGAACTCGATTTGGTACTCAGTAATCTGCACTTAACCGATTTCATTGAAAACATATCACCTGTGACAGTCATTGATCCCTTACACCCGCCTCTACAGTTTGCTTTAGATTTTAACTCAAATGTGTATTTGCCCGCTTGCCAGGAATCTCGCCTTTGTTTCCACAATGCCGATTACGAGTCGATATGCCTTTATCTCGAGAAGATTAATTGGGACCAAGAATTCTTAGGTTGTGCGACAGTGGACGATATGGTTACTGTTTTCTATCATTTTATTAGAGTCGCTATAGCTATGTACATATGTGCCTAAATCCAAACCTCGTTGCTCAAAATTTCCGATATGGTATACCACCGAACTTAGAAATCTCTTACGCGAAAAGCACAAATATCGTAAAAAGCTCCTTAAATTCAACCATAACCCTCGTGACAGACTTTCATACGATTACGCTAAAGAACGCTGCTCTAAGCTGCAAACACACTGCTACCAATCGTATATTGCTGGCTTGGAGCGCAATTTGCAGTCTAACCCCAAGCTTTTTTGGTCATTCATTAAGTCCAAAAAGATGGGGCAAAGTCATTTCCCTGCGCAAATGGTCCTTGAGGGTGAATATGCCTCGAACAACCAGGATGTTTCTGAGCTGTTCTGTCGTCATTTTGCCGCAGCTTACCATCACAACCCTACTAAATGTTTCAGACACACCGACACTGGTAAGCCCTCACTACAATCGAGCAATTACTTGAATATCATTAAATTCAGGAATGATCAGGTCAAAACATTAAAAAGACTTGACCACTTTAAGGGTGCCCGTCCCGACGGCATACCTTCCATTTTTGCTGCAAAGTGTGCTTCAGCATTGGCACTTCCCTTATGTTTGATATTTAACAAGTCCTTGTCGACGGCTTCTTTTCCAAACATCTGGAAGAAAGCTTTAATCGGACCTTTGCACAAGAGCGGTAATAAAAACTTAATTAATAATTATAGACCAATATCTATTTTACCTATCTTTGCTAAGGTGTTCGAGAAGACGCTACAAACAATTCTTTCTTGGCACTTTAAGAACATTTTTACTTCTCAAAAGCATGGTTTCATGAAAGGAAAATCCACTTCTACCAACTTGGTATCCTTTGTCAATGAAGTTTCTTCTGTTCTTGACCAGCGTGCTTCAGTCAGCGCCATCTATACGGATTTTAGCAGGACTTTCGACAAAGTGAACCACTCGATTCTTATACCAAAACTCGAAACTCACGGCATTGCCGAACCCTTGCTCGGTTGGTGTAAGTCGTACCTTCGAGGAAGACAATCATCGGTGGTTGTTAATGGCCACAATTCAGCTTATTTCCCCGTGTATTCCGGCGTGCCCCAAGGCTCACACCTCGGACCCCTTTTCTTCAATGTGTTCATAAATGATATTGGCGAATGCTTTCAAAACTGTAAGTACCATCTTTTCGCCGATGATCTAAAATTTTGCCGTTCCATCCAGACGCATATTGATACTTTACTAATACAGGAGGATCTGAATAGATTGGTGCTTTGGAAATGACATGACGCTTAATGTGTCCAAGTGTGCGTCGATATTATTTACAAGAAAAAGTAATTTTCAAGCTCCAATATACAAAATCAATGATGATGCGTTGGCAGTCGTAAGTGAGATTCGCGATCTGGGCATAACTCTCGACAGCAAACTAAATTTTCACAGTCATATAAATAATATAACTTCAAAAGGCTTTAAGAACCTAGGTTTCCTACAACGTAATTCAAGACTAAAATAACCCTATATCGACACGTCCTTAGCAAAACTCACTAACTGCAAAATCGCCAATTTTACAGGGGAGCCGATTGAAAGTTGAAATTGCGATAACTTTTATAATATAGCAACTAACAATATGAAAAAAATAGATTTCTTTTAATATGTAGTTTCGAAAAGTGCCTTTAATTTTCTCCAAATCTTTTTTGGGTTTGAAAAATATGGAATGTTCGCATATTTTTTTTGGTTATTTACCAGATACTTAGTTGTGCATGGGATAAAATAAGCAAATCAATAAGTTAACTGCATTTTAGAGTGTTATGCAATGGAATCATTACGCTCACTATTAAGAATAAGTGGCAAATTTAGAGTTTTAAGTTGGAAAATATATTAAAATTTAATATTTGCATTAGAGATAGAGTAGATAAAATTAATAAAGACCATAGTTCGTAAATGTTTAATATGTTTATTATGAAACATTTTCTTAAAATAAAATGAAATAAATAAAATTAAAATTAAACAAAAAACTAACTTTTTTTTTAAATTGATTACAAAATTTTAAATCTCCTAACTTTTTAATGGAAGGCATTAAACCATGACAACCTTGATGTATTGTAAAAGTACTGTTTAAAAATAGAAAACAAATGCAAAAACTTTAAAGAAACAAAAATAAAACTTACAATTACAACAAAACATACATGATAAATTGTACTTTGAAATAGTTAAGTACCTTCGACTTAAAGTTATATAAAAAAATAGTTATGTAAGAGATAATAAAACTATGAGTATATTATTATTGAGTATGGCATAGATAACTGAGCTAATGCTTTTTAAAATCAAGCAAGATTTTTTTGAGTTTATTCGTTTAAAAAATATTAAAAATCTTTCCTCTATATCAATAATATATGTATGAATGACTTTGGTGACTGTACCTATCTATATCGGCATTATGAATTAAAATCTATTTATCACAATTGTTTTATTAAAATCAATGTCTTATTTTTTACTTAATGAGATCAGTCTTCTGGTTGTAACCTACTGTTGGTCTTCGTTTAATTCAGTCTCAACATCAACAGCACCAGACATCAAAGATTGGTAAAACCAATGGTATTTAAATGGAATAATGTTGTGTTCACATAAATACTTTAGATCCTCAAATTTATTTTTAGGGACTGCAAATTTGTGAAGATATGCCTTGGATAAACTGTTGTCATCATTAACAAGAATATCTTTTCGCCGACGTCTGCTATTAAGTTGACGATGGTTGTACAAAATGATACAGTCATATTCGTGACTACAAAAATCAGTCTTATAAAATATCTTTTCAGGCTCATTTGGTAAAATTTGTAGTTGGCGAATGTGAGACCAGAACATTTTTTCACCTTTTATATTTGTGACCCAGTTAGCTCCTGATAAAAACTTTTTAAAATCCAAAAAGTCGGAATTTTGCATTTCCATAACATGGTACGGATTATTGTCTTGCTTGGTTAAAAGATAGATAATAAATGGAACTCCTTAATTTTGGGGTCGGTTAATATACCTACTTAAACCTTTTCCTAAACGTTCTAAAAAATTCATCAAAATCGGTTCAGCCAAACGCGAGAAAATCGAGAACAAATAAACATACATACATGCAAACATACATAAAGTCAAACATACATACATAGAAAGATACTTAAAGGTGAAACAGTGACTGAAAAGCTTATTTTATTTGCAATTCCTTAAATAGTGATGTCCTTGCAGTTTACATATTCCCCAGGAAAACTGTTGATTTGGTACATACTCACGTATGTTTTTTCAATAATCCAACGCATACTTTACTGAGTGGTACTTAACACTTACTTTTTTAATGCAAATTCTACGCATATATTATTCAGTGGTAGATAGAATATTAACTTTAATATTAATACCATGCATAAGTATTTATGTTCCAGACAGACGACAGCTATAATTCCATTGTCCAAGGCAAAACTCTTTAAATGCAAGGTACTTTCCATAATTGCAAAGCAAAAGTCTGTAACTGCAGTAGTTAAGGAGTTATGAGTTGGATTTTAATAATGTAATTAAATAAAAGCTTTAAAATGGATATTAAATCGCTACTAAACATAAACCCATTTTTTCCATATAAAAATACCGTAGACCGTAGGATGTAATACGTTGAAGGATTTTCATTTCAAAAGTTCAGTCTATTTTTCACAAAACACATTTTTCGCCAGTCAAGTTCGGGAGCTGTGGAATGCACATTTTGACAATTAAATTAAATAGGTTTGTGTTTTCTGTTGAATATTTTTCAAAATAATATGCCTTCATGTTTGCTGATGCACTGTTTGAACAATACTCGGAATACAAATAAATCCCAAGTAGTCACTTTTCACGTGTTAGTACATCTAAAGTATCTAGCAATTCGTATTTATTTTACCAAGTCAATATTTATTTATTTTCACAAAATCCACAGCTCTCAAATTAAGATATGATAAAATTTTTAAATATAACACATTGCATAGAGTAAAAAAATTATTAATTTTGGGCAGAAGGGACACTGCTTATGGAATTTGATTTTGGGTTTAGTTTGATTAAGGATTTTGTAAGATAAGTTAAAATGCTTAAAAAATACCTAATATTAAGGTTCCAAAATTGCTTTTTAAAATAACATGTTTGTAAAAAATATCAAATAACAATTTACTCAATGAATGAATGAATGAATGATTTATTTAAAAGTAACAAAGACTCAATTTGTTAGTATATAAATGCTTACAGACTATATTAATAAATATTTAACTAGGCACATATAAAACTTTAAACAAAATAATTTACAGGCTAATTTACAGGGGCCACTCCTGCACCATTCCCCCCGCAATGGCACAGGAATGCTTTAAATACGTCGAATCTAATATATTTGAGATCATATTCAGGATGCTGTTACCGCTCGCTCGCACCCGCCGCACCAAGGACGCACATCGTTTGCGCATTGTTGTATAGAAACAGTCAACTGCTGCTTTGGCAACATCCCTGACGCACTGCAGAAGCGGGGCAGCCGCAACAGCATCCTGAATGCATTATTATATTGAACGCGAAGAGCGTTGTAAGCTTTCTGAGTATAGTTAGTCCACAAGCTGCATGTATAAAAAGTCGTACAGAAAGCTCTAAATAACGTCAGTTTCACCTCCCGCGAGCAACGTGCAGACCTGCGGGCCAACATGTTAGCTTTCACTGACAACGCTCTTCGTTCCCTCTCAATATCTTCATCGTCTTTCAGGTCGGGAGTCAGGATATGACCAAGATATTAAAATTTATATACTCGTTCTATTTCATCACTGTTTATTTTAAGGAATGTTATACTATCATATCCCTTACTCCCGGCCCCAAAGACCATTACTTGACTCTTTATAACATTGTACACCAGGCCATGGGACTTGGCGTACTCTTCACAAACTGACGCCAGTCTACGCAGGCCGCAACCTGACGCGCTCAGCAGCACTATGTCGTCCACGTAACTGATGTTATTGACGCAGACGCCGTCTATATGGCAACCGACTCGGGTGCTACTCAGCGCTAAAAATTGTACAGAAATTCATACCGGTATACAGTCCTTGAATTACCTATTTTTATACTACCATAGACTTTAATTCAAAATAACACCCTTACTTATAAAAATAATATCTACATTAAAGTTACACAGTTTTAGAAAAATACATAATATAATATTTTATTATTTTCATAAACATATATTTATACTTATTTTATTTATGTCAACCCTATTCCATTTTAATGAATTTACTAGCTTTATCCCGCAACTTCGTATGCGCTTAACTACCCTTCTCGTGGAAATTTCAGAAACTATAAAACCAGACACCCACTGAAAGAACCTTTATACCAAGTATCACACCCATGCTCTCAAGGAATAAGTTTTTTTCATACAAACTAAAAATCATATATTTCCCGTGCCCGTGGGAATTTTGGGATTTTTTTTCGTAGCACAACCAGTCACTTTTTGTAGAACCTTCATGTCAAGTACCTATAACATCCGTACACTCAAGGAATAAGATTTTTCATACAAACTAAAAAGTCCAACCCCTTCCCGTGGGAATTTCGGGAATTCCTTCCATAATACAAACAGACACTTATTGAGGAGCCTTTATATCAAGTATCCGTGCACTCAAGGGATGGAATTTTTTCATACAAACTAAAACATAATATATTTCCCGTTCCCGTGGGAATTCCTTTCATAACACAACCAGACACACATTGAAAAACCTTTACACCAAGTTTCACATCGGTACACTCAAGGAATAAGATTTTTCATACAAACTAAAAAGTCCTATATTTCTCGTTCCCGTGGGAATTTCGGGAATTACTTCCTTAGTGCATCCCTACATCCCCTAAAGAATGTATGTTCCAAATTTCAGCTCTCTACGCCCAGTAGCTACGGCTGTACGTTGTCTGTCAGTCACTCAGTCACTCAGTCAGTAACGGAACAGTTTTATATATATTGACTAGCTGACCCGGAAAACGTTGTTTTGCCATATAAATAAAAAAAAATAGATGTTGGTCGATTCTCATAGATACCGGATAAGCACAAAAAATTTCATCAAAATCGGTCAAGCCGTTTCGGAGGAGTATGGCAACGAAAACTGTGACACGAGAATTTTATTTATTAGATAATGTTTTACATATATATTTGTTCTAAATTATTAGTGGCACATTCTCTAATGAAATGATGCCGAACATCAATGTGTTTTGTTCTTCTACGGTATAAAGGATTAGATGCTAACTTTTGTGAACTTTTTTATCGCTTAGTGAAGTAATTGGTACATTTTCAAGTTTAGCTTTCATTATGTCACAAACATGATTTTTTAAGTAAATTGCTTCCTTGCATGCTTCTGACAGGGCCATGTACTCAGCCTCGGTGCTGGACAAGGCAACTGTTTTTTGTTTCCTACACTCATATGGTATTGCCCATCCAGACATTTTAAAAACAAAACCCGTATATGACCTTCTATCAATTGAGCATGATGCCCAATCAGCATCAACATACCCTATCAAATTACAATTACTTTTGACATATTTTAATCCATAATGTTTAGTTTTATTTAAATATTTCAAGACCCGTTTTAGATGTTTCCAATGAATCTCACTGTAACAATTAATATATTGACTTAGAAAACTAACTGCAAAAGCAATCTCTGGTCTTGTGAGTACACATAAGTACTTTAAAGCACCTAACAATTGTTGGTAAGGATATTGCTGAGAAATAGTTGTAGCCTTTTCTAACTTTAAATTATTTTCCATCGGAGTGTCTGAACTCTTACTGTACTGAACATATTAAATCTTTTCAAAATTGTATCAACAAAGTCCTTCTGATCAATAGAAATAGAGTCATTGTTCACTGTTACATTCATACCAAGACATTTTTTTATTTGGCCTAGATCTTTTATGTTAAATTTTGCTTTTAATTCACTTTTTAAGTTCTCACAAGTTTCCTTACTGTTATAAAAGACAAAAAAATCATCAACAAACAGAGCAATATAAACTTTGATATTTCCATCACATTTCATAAATAAACACGGTTCATACTGAGACTGGTATACCCTAATTCTAGCAATAATTCCTCAACTCTTTGGAACCTAGCTCTAGCAGACTGTTTTAGTCCATATATTGCCCTTTTGAGTTTCAAAACTTTATTCTCAGAATTTGCAAAGTTTGAACAAGCTGGTATTTCCATGAAAATAGTCTCATTTAACAGACCATTCAGAAATGCAGTAGGTACATCAAGGTGAACAATATCTAAGTTTTGGTCGACACTTAGTGCAAATAATAACCTCAAAGTGGAATACCTGAGAACTGGTGAGAAGGTTTCCTTAAAGTCTGTACCTTTCTTCTGACTTCGCAACTAGCCTCGCTCTGTACCGCACTTCACTTTCACTATTGAGCTTTCTTTTAAATACCCACTTGCACTTCACAACTGTCTCATCACTGGTCTGTCCACTTACTCCCACGCATCTCGGTCACTGAATGATTGCAATTCTTCTCTGATTGCTTTCTGCCACTGCTCTTTTTCTGGTCCATTCACGACGTCATTCAGGATTATTTCTTCTTCAGAGAAGTCCTCCATAACACACAAGTTTGCATAGCCATAATAATCTGGTTTCATTCGAGTAAGTTTCTGTGACATTTCAGCGTTTTGTTGCTGATAACTAACCTCTCTGTCTTCTGACGTCAATGTCATTGACTCATAGTAGCTGTCCTATGAGTCACTCAACTCTTCTACTGGAATATAGGTTTCGTCATGTTCGTCAGTCTGCTCATCACTTTCAGCTTCTTGACTTGATAAATCCTGAACATTTTCTGACTGTTTTTCCCCCCTTGAATCCTGTATGTCACTCTTGTCTTGTATAGTAATCTGAGATGTCATACTGTCACACTCTTTTTCCATTATTATGACGTCCCTTGCAACTGTCATTGTTTTTGTTATGGGATCATATAGCCTTTAGTGTTGTCAGCATAACCAACAAGAAAAAGTTTATTTGCCTTCTAATCCCATTTAAGACGTCTTTCCTTCGGGATGTGTGTCATGGCTATGCTGCCGAAGACTCGGATATGGCTCACATCTGGCTTATTTCCCATCCATAATTCAAATGGAGTTTTCTGATGAATTCCTGCTGCAGGAGATCTGTTTTTTAAGTATACTGCAGTATGAACTGCCTCTGCCCATAACTTTTTTTCAAATTGGGCATCTGATAGTAGGCATCTGGCTTTTTCTACTACAGATCTATTGTATCTTTCACAAAGCCTATTTTGTTGAGGGGTATATGGGTTTGTTTTCTGATGTACTATGCCACACTGCTTCATATAACTCTCCGTTATCAGTTCTTAAAATCTTTATTTTTGTTGAATTCTGACTTTTCACTTATTTTTTGTACTGCTTGAAGTAGGTGCATGTCCCATCATTAGATTTGAAAAAGTATACGTGTGCCATTCGACTGTAATCATCCATAAATAATAGAAAGTATTTGGCCATACCGAGCGACTTAGTTTCCATAGGCCCACACAGGTCTGCATGTACCAGATTCAAAACCTCCTTGCTTCTCGACAAGCTGGTGGGAAAGGGGAGTCTAGTTTGATTTCCCTCGCAGCAAACTATGCAATTACTTTTGTCAAATTCTGCCTTATCTTGGAAATTTAAGCTCTCCACAGCACCATTTCTCATGGCGTTCAGGTCACTTTTGTTAATGTGGCCAAGACGCCGATGCCAAGTCTTGCTGGAAGTTACTGCCATTGCTGCTAGAAGCTCTTCCGACTTTACAATATTTAACTTGTACACACCATTCACTTGGTTTGCTTCTCCAATACAATCATTTTGCTGATTGTAAATGTGACACACTGGCTATGATCTTGCTCACGGATATCAGGTTTGTAGTTAGGTTATGTATGCACAAAACATTGTTTACTTTTATGTTAAACTCTGAATCTCCAACACATGTTGTTATCTGCAGATTTCCAGAACATAAAACCAGCACTCTTTCTTTATTTGCCACTACAATGTCTCGAGTTTCTGTATTGTACGAAATATTTGTCAACAAACTTTTGTTTTGATTCGGATATCAAATGAGTGCTCGCGCCCGAGTCCACATACCAGTCTTTGTCACTAAATTCACCAGTCAAGAACATTGCACTGATTGCATTCATTTGTTTTTCGTTATGTGTACTCGCATTCGTATGTTAAGATCGGCACTGATTTTTATAGTGTCCAGTTCTTTTACACTTATAACACTTGACATTTTTTCCCGGCTTATTAGTTTCACTGACGTAACCTTGACCGCCGCCATTTGCTTTTTCTTTGCTTTTATGGCGCGCGTTTTGATGTTATGCACTTTTGGCAATAAAAGCACTCTTGGACTTTGTAATTTCAGAATCTGCACTCATATCCAATAGTTTCGTCTTTATAGCGTCTGCACTAATGTTCATCCCCGAGTGCTCAATGGCCATAATCATAGGCGCGTACTTTTCTGGCAATCCGGCCAACAGGAGGGACCCTATCCACTCATCGTTGATTTCAAAACCTGTGCCCTTTAGCTTTTGTGCCGTATCCACTAACTGTGTCACGTGCGCGGTCATTGAGTCGCAACTTTCAAGACGAATGGAGATCAAGCTTCTGAGTAGGCTGATGTGGCGGGTGAAGCCAGTATCGTCGAATAACGATTTCAACTTTTTCCATAAGCTATGCACCGTAGTTTCACTCTTGATGTGTACATATAGTGATGGATCAATGGTCATCACCATCTTAGCTTTAGTCTTCTTGTTATCTTGCGCGCTTAATTCTTCGCTGTTGCTGATGTCAATGCCTTCGAGGATGAGGAAATTTTCCACTGAACGCCCAATCATCGTAATTGTCCCTTCCCTTGAGCTTAGGGACATTCATAGAATAATTTCCTGCCATTATCACTGTGCTGTACAAAGATCACTAACTATTTTTTACTTTACGCGGGACTGGGCCCATAACCTATGGCCCATAACCTAATAAAACTCGTGTGGCGGTTTTGCAGAGACTATACGTTTTTTATTAACCGAATTCAAAAAAGGAGGTTATCAGTTTGACCTGTATGTATATATGTTTTTTCAAACTCAGGTTGAAACATACAATGGAAGGTGGCGCTAGTGTAACAAATTATTTTTAAACTACCATAGACTTTAATTCAAAATAACAATCACAGGGTTTAGCTGCTTATTTTTTTAGCTCTGGAGTACCGTTTATTAGCCAAAAAAGAACAAAAACTGTAAAAAAATCAATATGAGGATGATAAATATATTCAATACCATGACATTCCTGACTTTTGACAGCTACAACATACTTCTTTTAAAGCAAAATAAAACAACTTTTTACCGGATACATCACGTGCAATTTATATTATACATTTTAACTCGACGTTTCCATGTCTTTGCAGACCCCGTGGCCACGAGCGACTGAGATATCAGGCGTCACATTGATAGGTGAAAAAAGTGATACATCGTCTCTATCTGTTTCTCAGTCTTCGAGCGTAGCGTTCAGGGTTAACACAAAATGAGCTGACAGTGTCTTGAGTTTCAGGTGGTGCTGCTTGTTGGATTTAATATCTTTGAGAATAGAATCCCATGCTGGTGATAGTTTCCAACCATCTTCTCTGTTGAAATTAGGGTGTTTTTTAAAATTTCTATGACTTCTCTGATCATCCTAGGTATGTGATGTTTTTTCCTAGATAGAACTTTCACAGAGTCAAACCTTGAATGGGTATTTCTCCAAGGACAATTTTTTTTATGTCTTTGGGTATATTTCTATAACTAGTGAACATAAATGCATGTTTTTTTTGGGTACAGTTTAGCTTTCTACCTTACTAGTGCAAATATTTTATATATTTGTACAATAATTCCAGCCTAGGTATAAAACAAAAAATAAATAAGTTGGTTCTCCTGATTCTTGGCGCGTCCGCAACATAATGGCCTATGTATCAATGTCTGTTAATCCGATAAAAATTATAATAATATAATGTTAAAATAAATAAGAAAACAATTTAAGTCCAATAAATTTTATTTTCTATTAAGTAATATATTTAGTTATAAAGTATATAACTAAATATAATAATAATATAATAAATATAATAATAATAAAGTTATAAAGTATATACTAATATATTTCTTTGCAGTTATTACTGGCTGCAATTGTGAGCTATAATGGATATTCAAGAATAATCAGTTTAATGAGGGAAGACTACTTTGATTATATGGCCTTGTACATTAGTTTGATAGTTTTCGTTGTGGCTCCTATGTTAATTGGAATCGCATATACTGCGATCAAATATATTTTTATAGATCAAAAGGTAAGATTTTCAACTTGATTATAGTTGTTCTTTTTCGATAGTTCCTTTTTGGTACGCATTGCCAAGGTGTGGAACGATCTACCTGCGTCTGTTTTCCCTGACCACTACAATCCTGGTACTTTAAAGTGTCGAGTGAATAAGTATCTTGTGGATAAACGTGTACCACCATAGTCTTCATGTGCTTTTTCCATCATGTGGCATGGAAGACAAACGTCCTATCCTTATAATAAAAAAAAGATAGAAAAGATAAAAAGTCATAAACATAACACAAATTATATTACTTTAAAACGGATATTGCTACGGAATGCCTTCATGGATTCACGAAAAAGTTACATAAAAACTAAAAGCGTACTTATCTTAACTCTTAGCTCGTAGCTTAAGTTTAGTAATAGTTGTTGGAAATACCTCAAAATATAACAAAATCAAATTATTGCGTTAACAGCGCCATTTTTCTTATTTCCTGATATTTAAAAAGCGTTATTTATGAATGAATTTTTAATGCTATTAATCTATCAAATAAACTTAAAAGAAGAAAATAAAACTTCTTTTTAACCGGATTAATCGCGTATAATTTATATTTTACATTTTAACTCGACGTTTCAGTGTCTTTGCAGACCCCGTGGTCACGAGCGACTAATCCGGTAAAAAAGTAGTTTTATTTAAATTATGAATCGTGAAAACTTAAGACAATATTAAAAGAAGAAAGTTTTTTCTCAATTTCGACGTGTCCTATATTTGAACTGAATTTGTTTTTGTGATAAGATCATTTTGGTCTATTGTGTTCGCGTTGCAATTGCACCGGGAAGATTCATATTTCAACTTTTTTTTCCAACTTTCCAACTGCTCTGTGAATCTTATGATTAAATTTTAGTTAGCAGTAATTCTAGCTTTCGAACCCACTTATTGAGTTTTTGATCCGTGCATTCTCTGCGCTAGTAAAAGCGGTACTGACAATGTATGACAGTTCGCCATTCTTCTTTTAAACAAAATCTTTTCGTTACAAAAAAAACTATAGGCACCCCAAAAGTTCTTATTTATTTTTAATATTTATTTATTTTTACTTTAGGATTGGACCACAATATTTGTTCCTGTAGATATTTGGGGTCCATCGAAGTTTCTTGCAAGGCAGCTGAGAAAAGATTTCGATTCTTCAAAGGTTGGTATTACTGACCCCGAACCGGTCTCATTTCAGATTAACAGTTTTTTTATAAAGTAAGAATGGGACGTTTGTCTTCCATGACACGTGATGGTAAGTGACCTTGAAAACTGGGATGGTACACGTCCATCCATGAAAAACCAATTAAATATTAAATTCACATAATATTACACTTTCTACCGAATGTACATATCCAGGGTAACCTGGTACCTACGGGTATTTTTTACATCTAGAAAAGGATGCCCCATCAACTTGTAACTAGCATTTATATTGCGAAATAAATTAATGTGTTATTATATTATATTACATGTCATTATTGTGAACTCATTCAAGTGGTCTTTTCGTTCGCTTTAAGAAAACCACTGATAGAGAAGGCCGCGTAAAAAGAGGAATGAACAGTAACCTTATGGCATCTTTTCCAACATTCTCTAACAAATGTCTCCCTTTTACAGAATTAGTTTATTGTTGAATTGAATTAGTCTACCTTACCGCACCAGTGTCTGAAAAGTTGCATACACTATCACAATACCATGTGAAATCCTGAAAAGATTGAGGAAGTAGGTGCATACCGAAGAGTGCCTGTCAGACAAAGACAAGTCTACTATCAGCACAAAACTGCTGTTGCAGTTGTTGCGAGTTTAGCTTCTATAGTATAGTCAGCTAAATTTCTTTTGTTTTGAAGCTTTTGGGGATAACATTTTAGTTACCCTTTAAAACCTTTCAGGCTCTGTTCGTTTTTGCGCCATCGAACCGAGCCTCCTCATAGTTACAGGCCACCGGCACATAGTATTATGTTAAATTCTTATCCCTAACATAATAAATTCCATTATAAGTAAATAATCTAATTACTTTTGTTTCAGTACATCCCAAGCCAGGCGCCCAGGGTTCTTAGCAGATATTTATTGAAAAATGCGGAACCCGACAAATATAAACTGGATATTGTCTATGAATTCTATAAACTATGGAGAGTAGTCGATTCCGCAAGAAATTCGGCATAAGGACTACTTAGAGTCTGCTGCATTTTTATATTAATTTAATTTAGTACATAATATTATTATAAATGTAATTATACTTATTAACTTAAATTTAGTAAAATTTTATAAGGTAACTTCATAATGAAAACTTTAATATAAGAATTTTAATATCATAACTTTAGTATAATGACTTTAATATCATAACTTTTATATAGTAGCTTTAATAATCATGACCTTACCATAATAATATTCATATTGTAATTTTAATATAAGAAATTTAATATACTTAACTTTTGCTGTTTGATTTTATATTATACCGTTAAGAGTGTTCATTTCGAAAAGCAAAACTCGTCTATTGATTTAGCATACTATCTTGCAAATCCACTCAGCACCGACACGTGGCCGAACGAGTTGAGGATACGCCCAGTAGCCCAGTCATGTTAAGCATTGTAAACCTCAATCTGCGGAAAAAATCTAGTGGGCTGAATTTTCGCATACACCTTTATTACGGCCTTATATTGAAGATGTAAATTCGTATCGTGCCGGCTAAAAAGTAACAGAGGTCAAAGGGTCTTCATAATCAGTTGTACGGTTGGCGTCATAAGTCCAGGGACACCATAAGTTCGATTGTTCTGTGACAAATCATTATGTTTCTCAAATACAAAAATTGATGGCGCTATTCTAGACGGTAAATAGACTGCCCCGTGGACTCTGCACAGAGCAGACGTGTCTATAGAAACTGTTATTAAAATTTATTTAAAAATACCAAATATCATCACTCAAAAGTGCACTTTATCTATTACACTAGTTTTGAATAAGAAAATTTATAAAAATAGCTGAAGATTTCCAGAAAAACGTAGAGACCTTCCTTCACTGGACGGAAAGTCGTTTTGCGCGAATCAACCAGTTTACAAGAGTTAGGTTAGGTTAGGTTAGGTTAAGTTAGGTTAGGTTAGGTTCAGGGACGTCATCTACGTCGACGGGAGGGGGTCACTGACGCGGCGAACCATGAGGTGTGGTGTTC